>JASEVX010000001.1:47229048-47476261 GCA_031761405.1 Serripes groenlandicus | reverse complement strand
GAGCTACGATCTACGACCCAGCACAACCAATTCGCAATGTTTTTAAAATGGTTGAGCTACGATCTACGACCCAGGTCAGTCAATTCAGAATGTTTTTCTAGTGGTTGAGCTACGATCTACGACCCAGCACAACCAATTCGCAATGTTTTTAAAGTGGTTGAGCTACGATCTACGACCCAGGTCAGCCAATTCAGAATGTTTTTCTAGTGGTTGAGCTACGATCTACGACCCAGCACAACCAATTCGCAATGTTTTTAAGTGGTTGAGCTACGATCTACGACCCAGCTCAACCAATTCTGAATGTTTTTGTAGTGGTTGAGCTACGATCTACGACCCAGCACAACCAATTCGCAATGTTTTTAAAATGGTTGAGCTACGATCTACGACCCAGCTCAACCAATTCTCAATGTTTTTGTAGTGGTTGAGCTACGATCTACGACCCAGCACAACCAATTCGCAATGTTTTTAAAGTGGTTGAGCTACGATCTACGACCCAGCACAACCAATTCGCAATGTTTTTAAAATGGTTGAGCTACGATCTACGACCCAGCTCAACCAATTCTGAATGTTTTTGTAGTGGTTGAGCTACGATCTACGACCCAGCACAACCAATTCGCAATGTTTTTAAAGTGGTTGAGCTACGATCTACGACCCAGCACAACCAATTCGCAATGTTTTTAAGTGGTTGAGCTACGATCTACGACCCAGCTCAACCAATGCTCAATGTTTTTGTAGTGGTTGAGCTACGATCTACGACCCAGCACAACCAATTCACAATGTTTTTAAAGTGGTTGAGCTACGATCTACGACCCAGCACAACCAATTCGCAATGTTTTTAAGTGGTTGAGCTACGATCTACGACCCAGCTCAACCAATTCTCAATGTTTTTGTAGTGGTTGAGCTACGATCTACGACCCAGCACAACCAATTCGCAATGTTTTTAAAATGGTTGAGCTACGATCTACGACCCAGGTCAGTCAATTCAGAATGTTTTTCTAGTGGTTGAGCTACGATCTACGACCCAGCACAACCAATTCGCAATGTTTTTAAAGTGGTTGAGCTACGATCTACGACCCAGGTCAGCCAATTCAGAATGTTTTTCTAGTGGTTGAGCTACGATCTACGACCCAGCACAACCAATTCGCAATGTTTTTAAGTGGTTGAGCTACGATCTACGACCCAGCTCAACCAATTCTGAATGTTTTTGTAGTGGTTGAGCTACGATCTACGACCCAGCACAACCAATTCGCAATGTTTTTAAAATGGTTGAGCTACGATCTACGACCCAGCTCAACCAATTCTCAATGTTTTTGTAGTGGTTGAGCTACGATCTACGACCCAGCACAACCAATTCGCAATGTTTTTAAAGTGGTTGAGCTACGATCTACGACCCAGCACAACCAATTCGCAATGTTTTTAAAATGGTTGAGCTACGATCTACGACCCAGCTCAACCAATTCTGAATGTTTTTGTAGTGGTTGAGCTACGATCTACGACCCAGCACAACCAATTCGCAATGTTTTTAAAGTGGTTGAGCTACGATCTACGACCCAGCACAACCAATTCGCACTGTTTTTAAGTGGTTGAGCTACGATCTACGACCCAGCTCAACCAATGCTCAATGTTTTTGTAGTGGTTGAGCTACGATCTACGACCCAGCACAACCAATTCACAATGTTTTTAAAGTGGTTGAGCTACGATCTACGACCCAGCACAACCAATTCGCAATGTTTTTAAGTGGTTGAGCTACGATCTACGACCCAGCTCAACCAATTCTCAATGTTTTTGTAGTGGTTGAGCTACGATCTACGACCCAGCACAACCAATTCGCAATGTTTTTAAAATGGTTGAGCTACGATCTACGACCCAGGTCAGTCAATTCAGAATGTTTTTCTAGTGGTTGAGCTACGATCTACGACCCAGCACAACCAATTCGCAATGTTTTTAAAGTGGTTGAGCTACGATCTACGACCCAGGTCAGCCAATTCAGAATGTTTTTCTAGTGGTTGAGCTACGATCTACGACCCAGCACAACCAATTCGCAATGTTTTTAAGTGGTTGAGCTACGATCTACGACCCAGCTCAACCAATTCTGAATGTTTTTGTAGTGGTTGAGCTACGATCTACGACCCAGCACAACCAATTCGCAATGTTTTTAAAATGGTTGAGCTACGATCTACGACCCAGCTCAACCAATTCTCAATGTTTTTGTAGTGGTTGAGCTACGATCTACGACCCAGCACAACCAATTCGCAATGTTTTTAAAGTGGTTGAGCTACGATCTACGACCCAGCACAACCAATTCGCAATGTTTTTAAAATGGTTGAGCTACGATCTACGACCCAGCTCAACCAATTCTGAATGTTTTTGTAGTGGTTGAGCTACGATCTACGACCCAGCACAACCAATTCGCAATGTTTTTAAAGTGGTTGAGCTACGATCTACGACCCAGCACAACCAATTCGCACTGTTTTTAAGTGGTTGAGCTACGATCTACGACCCAGCTCAACCAATGCTCAATGTTTTTGTAGTGGTTGAGCTACGATCTACGACCCAGCACAACCAATTCACAATGTTTTTTAAATGGTTGAGCTACGATCTACGACCCAGCACAACCAATTCGCAATGTTTTTAAGTGGTTGAGCTACGATCTACGACCCAGCTCAACCAATTCTCAATGTTTTTGTAGTGGTTGAGCTACGATCTACGACCCAGCACAACCAATTCGCAATGTTTTTAAAATGGTTGAGCTACGATCTACGACCCAGGTCAGTCAATTCAGAATGTTTTTCTAGTGGTTGAGCTACGATCTACGACCCAGCACAACCAATTCGCAATGTTTTTAAAGTGGTTGAGCTACGATCTACGACCCAGGTCAGCCAATTCAGAATGTTTTTCTAGTGGTTGAGCTACGATCTACGACCCAGCACAACCAATTCGCAATGTTTTTAAGTGGTTGAGCTACGATCTACGACCCAGCTCAACCAATTCTGAATGTTTTTGTAGTGGTTGAGCTACGATCTACGACCCAGCACAACCAATTCGCAATGTTTTTAAAATGGTTGAGCTACGATCTACGACCCAGCTCAACCAATTCTCAATGTTTTTGTAGTGGTTGAGCTACGATCTACGACCCAGCACAACCAATTCGCAATGTTTTTAAAGTGGTTGAGCTACGATCTACGACCCAGCACAACCAATTCGCAATGTTTTTAAAATGGTTGAGCTACGATCTACGACCCAGCTCAACCAATTCTGAATGTTTTTGTAGTGGTTGAGCTACGATCTACGACCCAGCACAACCAATTCGCAATGTTTTTAAAGTGGTTGAGCTACGATCTACGACCCAGCACAACCAATTCGCAATGTTTTTAAGTGGTTGAGCTACGATCTACGACCCAGCTCAACCAATGCTCAATGTTTTTGTAGTGGTTGAGCTACGATCTACGACCCAGCACAACCAATTCACAATGTTTTTAAAGTGGTTGAGCTACGATCTACGACCCAGCACAACCAATTCGCAATGTTTTTAAGTGGTTGAGCTACGATCTACGACCCAGCTCAACCAATTCTCAATGTTTTTGTAGTGGTTGAGCTACGATCTACGACCCAGCACAACCAATTCGCAATGTTTTTAAAATGGTTGAGCTACGATCTACGACCCAGGTCAGTCAATTCAGAATGTTTTTCTAGTGGTTGAGCTACGATCTACGACCCAGCACAACCAATTCGCAATGTTTTTAAAGTGGTTGAGCTACGATCTACGACCCAGGTCAGCCAATTCAGAATGTTTTTCTAGTGGTTGAGCTACGATCTACGACCCAGCACAACCAATTCGCAATGTTTTTAAGTGGTTGAGCTACGATCTACGACCCAGCTCAACCAATTCTGAATGTTTTTGTAGTGGTTGAGCTACGATCTACGACCCAGCACAACCAATTCGCAATGTTTTTAAAATGGTTGAGCTACGATCTACGACCCAGCTCAACCAATTCTCAATGTTTTTGTAGTGGTTGAGCTACGATCTACGACCCAGCACAACCAATTCGCAATGTTTTTAAAGTGGTTGAGCTACGATCTACGACCCAGCACAACCAATTCGCAATGTTTTTAAAATGGTTGAGCTACGATCTACGACCCAGCTCAACCAATTCTGAATGTTTTTGTAGTGGTTGAGCTACGATCTACGACCCAGCACAACCAATTCGCAATGTTTTTAAAGTGGTTGAGCTACGATCTACGACCCAGCACAACCAATTCGCAATGTTTTTAAGTGGTTGAGCTACGATCTACGACCCAGCTCAACCAATGCTCAATGTTTTTGTAGTGGTTGAGCTACGATCTACGACCCAGCACAACCAATTCACAATGTTTTTAAAGTGGTTGAGCTACGATCTACGACCCAGCACAACCAATTCGCAATGTTTTTAAGTGGTTGAGCTACGATCTACGACCCAGCTCAACCAATTCTCAATGTTTTTGTAGTGGTTGAGCTACGATCTACGACCCAGCACAACCAATTCGCAATGTTTTTAAAATGGTTGAGCTACGATCTACGACCCAGGTCAGTCAATTCAGAATGTTTTTCTAGTGGTTGAGCTACGATCTACGACCCAGCACAACCAATTCGCAATGTTTTTAAAGTGGTTGAGCTACGATCTACGACCCAGGTCAGCCAATTCAGAATGTTTTTCTAGTGGTTGAGCTACGATCTACGACCCAGCACAACCAATTCGTAATGTTTTTAAAATGGTTGAGCTACGATCTACGACCCAGCTCAACCAATTCTCAATGTTTTTGTAGTGGTTGAGCTACGATCTACGACCCAGCACAACCAATTCGCAATGTTTTTAAAGTGGTTGAGCTACGATCTACGACCCAGCACAACCAATTCGCAATGTTTTTAAAATGGTTGAGCTACGATCTACGACCCAGCTCAACCAATTCTGAATGTTTTTGTAGTGGTTGAGCTACGATCTACGACCCAGCACAACCAATTCGCAATGTTTTTAAAGTGGTTGAGCTACGATCTACGACCCAGCACAACCAATTCGCACTGTTTTTAAGTGGTTGAGCTACGATCTACGACCCAGCTCAACCAATGCTCAATGTTTTTGTAGTGGTTGAGCTACGATCTACGACCCAGCACAACCAATTCACAATGTTTTTTAAATGGTTGAGCTACGATCTACGACCCAGCACAACCAATTCGCAATGTTTTTAAGTGGTTGAGCTACGATCTACGACCCAGCTCAACCAATTCTCAATGTTTTTGTAGTGGTTGAGCTACGATCTACGACCCAGCACAACCAATTCGCAATGTTTTTAAAATGGTTGAGCTACGATCTACGACCCAGGTCAGTCAATTCAGAATGTTTTTCTAGTGGTTGAGCTACGATCTACGACCCAGCACAACCAATTCGCAATGTTTTTAAAGTGGTTGAGCTACGATCTACGACCCAGGTCAGCCAATTCAGAATGTTTTTCTAGTGGTTGAGCTACGATCTACGACCCAGCACAACCAATTCGCAATGTTTTTAAGTGGTTGAGCTACGATCTACGACCCAGCTCAACCAATTCTGAATGTTTTTGTAGTGGTTGAGCTACGATCTACGACCCAGCACAACCAATTCGCAATGTTTTTAAAATGGTTGAGCTACGATCTACGACCCAGCTCAACCAATTCTCAATGTTTTTGTAGTGGTTGAGCTACGATCTACGACCCAGCACAACCAATTCGCAATGTTTTTAAAGTGGTTGAGCTACGATCTACGACCCAGCACAACCAATTCGCAATGTTTTTAAAATGGTTGAGCTACGATCTACGACCCAGCTCAACCAATTCTGAATGTTTTTGTAGTGGTTGAGCTACGATCTACGACCCAGCACAACCAATTCGCAATGTTTTTAAAGTGGTTGAGCTACGATCTACGACCCAGCACAACCAATTCGCAATGTTTTTAAGTGGTTGAGCTACGATCTACGACCCAGCTCAACCAATGCTCAATGTTTTTGTAGTGGTTGAGCTACGATCTACGACCCAGCACAACCAATTCACAATGTTTTTAAAGTGGTTGAGCTACGATCTACGACCCAGCACAACCAATTCGCAATGTTTTTAAGTGGTTGAGCTACGATCTACGACCCAGCTCAACCAATTCTCAATGTTTTTGTAGTGGTTGAGCTACGATCTACGACCCAGCACAACCAATTCGCAATGTTTTTAAAATGGTTGAGCTACGATCTACGACCCAGGTCAGTCAATTCAGAATGTTTTTCTAGTGGTTGAGCTACGATCTACGACCCAGCACAACCAATTCGCAATGTTTTTAAAGTGGTTGAGCTACGATCTACGACCCAGGTCAGCCAATTCAGAATGTTTTTCTAGTGGTTGAGCTACGATCTACGACCCAGCACAACCAATTCGCAATGTTTTTAAGTGGTTGAGCTACGATCTACGACCCAGCTCAACCAATTCTGAATGTTTTTGTAGTGGTTGAGCTACGATCTACGACCCAGCACAACCAATTCGCAATGTTTTTAAAATGGTTGAGCTACGATCTACGACCCAGCTCAACCAATTCTCAATGTTTTTGTAGTGGTTGAGCTACGATCTACGACCCAGCACAACCAATTCGCAATGTTTTTAAAGTGGTTGAGCTACGATCTACGACCCAGCACAACCAATTCGCAATGTTTTTAAAATGGTTGAGCTACGATCTACGACCCAGCTCAACCAATTCTGAATGTTTTTGTAGTGGTTGAGCTACGATCTACGACCCAGCACAACCAATTCGCAATGTTTTTAAAGTGGTTGAGCTACGATCTACGACCCAGCACAACCAATTCGCAATGTTTTTAAGTGGTTGAGCTACGATCTACGACCCAGCTCAACCAATGCTCAATGTTTTTGTAGTGGTTGAGCTACGATCTACGACCCAGCACAACCAATTCACAATGTTTTTAAAGTGGTTGAGCTACGATCTACGACCCAGCACAACCAATTCGCAATGTTTTTAAGTGGTTGAGCTACGATCTACGACCCAGCTCAACCAATTCTCAATGTTTTTGTAGTGGTTGAGCTACGATCTACGACCCAGCACAACCAATTCGCAATGTTTTTAAAATGGTTGAGCTACGATCTACGACCCAGGTCAGTCAATTCAGAATGTTTTTCTAGTGGTTGAGCTACGATCTACGACCCAGCACAACCAATTCGCAATGTTTTTAAAGTGGTTGAGCTACGATCTACGACCCAGGTCAGCCAATTCAGAATGTTTTTCTAGTGGTTGAGCTACGATCTACGACCCAGCACAACCAATTCGTAATGTTTTTAAAGTGGTTGAGCTACGATCTACGACCCAGGTCAGCCAATTACATTTTTGGTTGAGCTACGATCTACGATCTACGCGCTAACTTCACACACCTGTTATTCGTCCCCCTTTTCTTAACGTTGATAAACATTCCTTTGAATTGATTGTTAACAGTCGTTAATTTATCTGAGCCGCTTCGACGAATAAGAGATGCATCTCCGATTCGATTGTCGAAAATTCGATTTCACAGTTTAACATTACATAGACATAGACATAGATTTTATTTACGCATACATATGAGCCGCTCCACGAGAAAAACCAGCATTATGAACTCTGCGTAATGTATCGAACCAGATCAGCATGCACAGTCCGTCTCAGGGGGGATATAGTTATAGAGCAATGATTCCTGAAACAGAAAATCCACAGGAGTCGAAAAGTGTCTGTCCGGGTTAGCATGAGCGGCATGCTTAGGCTGATCCGGGTCGATACTTTACGCAGAGCCCACAATGTTGGTTTTCTCGTGGGACGGCTCATATCAATACATCTGCGTAATGTATCGACCAGATCAGCCTGCGCTGTCCGCGCAGACTGATCCGGCCGACACATTCCGTCTAAGGGGGGATAGATAGAGTAGTGATTCCTGAAACAGAAAATCCACAGGAGGTGAAAAGTGTATGTCCGGATTATCCTGCGCGGCATGCTTAGGCTGATCCGGGTCGATACTTTACGCAGAGCCCACAATGTTGGTTTTCTCGTGGGACGGCTCAATTATATACATTTACGTTAACATGTTTTAAAATTGACCGCCGCCGAAAGCGGGAGACCAGGTTTTGAGCCCCAGTTGGATTATATCAAATGGTAGTAATGGGTTGGTTCCCGTCCGTGGCTCTCAAGGTTGCCGGGATTAGTAATACAACTAATGCGCTGGTGTAATGGTAAATGTCAGCAGAATAATGAACCTTTTCCCACCTACGACAACATAGCAGACGACATTCAAAACTTATTGACATAAAACATGAACAATCTCAATAAATGGAAGTTTTACTTTGTATAAACGAGCAATTTCACCTTTTGCCATAATGTTATCAAAGGTCGTCTGCTGCAGATGCGTCAACATGCGTCTACAAGTGGGAAAGGGTTAATAGGTATTTGAGCCAGGAAGCACCGTTGTATGACTGAACAACTGTTGAAGGCGTCGTTGACACCATACAAACAATACAGTTACATTAGCGGGACAAAGGCACATGTTTATGAGATTGTTCTTATTGTATCGTCTCTATCGATTCGAAAATGAAAAACTATGCCCCTTTGCCTGACATGATTTATGTTTGGATTTTTGATCCATAGACTGATTAACCCTTTCCCGCATACAACACTTCTGAAGCAACGACCTTTGAAGCAAAAATGGAAATCTGTACAAATGAAAGTCTAATTAACCGATAGATTTGAGAAGAAAACCCTGTCTCAAATGGAGTAATTGCTTATCACGATCAATCGACTCTATTTGCCACAATGTTTTTCAAAATCGTCTTATCCAGATGCGTCAAAATGCGTCTGCTAGATGATTTATTTATTTATTTATTGGGGTTTTACGCCGCTTTCAACATTATCTGCTAGTATGAACAGGACTAAGACATGTATACCAGACACAGGACAAGGATACCCCCGACAAATTGGAATTGTCGTGGATATTAATTTCTTAGCTTTCACTCTTTCCCACATACAACAAATCTGCAGCAGACGAATTTGAAAATGTTTTGGGCAAAAATATGGAAACACTCTAAATGTGTAAGCGTAGTTACCGAAAAACAACTTAAACACTGTGACAAAATGGTTTCATAACACATCTTCTGCAGAGGCGTCAGAAATTGTCTGTATGTGAGAAAGGGTTAAGTTGTATCCCCACTACAATACAACAACATATTCTGTGTGTTAACAAAACAGAAACAGACAAAATATAAACATCAACGTGATAATTGCAATCTTTTATTTCTTGCTTTTCTAAAGGTTGTAAAATAAAAAGAATTCGTTGTCGGCAGGATTCGAACCTGCGCGGGAAGATCCCAATAGATTTCTAGTCTATCGCCTTAACCGCTCGGCCACGACAACTGATATTATATTATGAATGTGTTAGTATGAGAAGGCGTAAGCGATTAATTATAAATTTAGATCATAATATTAATATTTATATAACCCTTTCCCCACAAACAATATATCTGGAAAATCTTTATAAATTAAAAGTATTATTATTGAAAATAGTTGAAATCATTTTTTTTTGTGTGTGGCAAAAGTGGAAAAAGAGTATTTTTTTTTTTTGTCACAATGTTTTCTAATGTCGTCTTTTGAAAATCGTCTACTAAACTACACTTTCCTACGTGAAGATAAAATGAAAATAAAAAGTGAATAAATCGTTGTCGGCTGGATTCGAAACTGCGCGGGACGATCCAATGGTTTACTAGACATCGCCTTAACCACTCGGCCACGACAACTGTTACAAGTGCCAACAAGCGCGATTGTAAATTGATTACCCTTTATACAATTACATGTATACATATAGGGAAATATAAAACAGAAATGTAATATTTATGTTCATATTGTTCACTTTCCCACATACAGACGCTCTCTGATGTTTCTGCATAAGAGGAAAAACATTGTGCTCAAAGGAGCAATTTCTCCTTTTAACACAATGTTTTCAACTTTTTTTTCAGTAATATGCCTTCATTTATTTTGGAATTGCCACAGTTTTTCCTACACGTTCTCAAAACTGTCTGTTGCAGATTTGTTGTATGTGGGAAAGGGGTTAAACATGGCCATTACTTTACAAAAAGGGCCAGAAAATAGTGTTCCTGCCAACACTATTTAGAGGTGGTTTATCACTTATGTAACTGAACTTGACGTCATGCTGATTCCAATGCTCTGTTGATTGCTTACACACACAGATTTAACTAGGACCCAGGAAACGCAGTGATATAACTTTAAACAAGTGTTGAAAGCGACGTTAGGCACCCCCACCCCCCGATAATGAAATTATCTCTGTACGTAGAACACAGACTCTGTACGTAGAACACAGACACTGTACGTAGAACACAGACTCTGTACGTAGAACACAGACTCTGTACGTAGAACACAGACTTGCTAAGACTCATCTGGAGGGTTCGAATCTCGGATAAGGAATATCTTCTTTTTTCTCATTAGGGTATGAGCCATTCCGCGAAAAAACTATAACATTATGGTATCTGCGTAATGTATCGACCCAGATCAGCCTGCGCAGTCCGCGCAGGCTAATCCGGGACGACACATTCCGTCACAGGGGGGATAGAGGTATAGAGTAATGATCCCTGAAAAAGAAAATCCCTAGGAGGCGCAAACTTGTCTGTCCGGGTTAACCTATACAGAGTTGGTTTTTTCTCATGGAACGGCTCATATATATATAATAGTTCACTTTCTATATCTTTAAGCAATATAGATGTCATTAAACCTGTTTATGCATTTTTGGTGTCTGAATGTAACTGATAAAATGAAGTATCATTCGTACATTATATCTGTTCAGAGAGATGAAATATTCTACATGTAGACTTGAGAAAAATTAAATGAGGAAATCAACTAATTCACTTCAATAGTTTTCCGAATTTCTTTTATAATATCAAGTTATAGATACACATTAGGTACAGCGATAGATAAGTGACCTAGCAAAATAATATACCTTTGTTCGTTAATTATCGTGCTCTTACATACTACTTGGGTGTTAAAATCACCTGCGATAACGTAATGATTTGGTTCAATTTACATTTAAATAACGATACTACGGAATGGTAACGAAAACTGTCTGACTGGTGTCAGAAAAATAAACCAGTAGTACTGGTAACTTTCCCAGAAACGCCGTGATAAAACTGAAACAATGACGTAATCGGCGTAAAACACCAAACAATCAACCAAGTTTTTCTTTAATCTGGTGTTAACACCACTTTCAACATTTACACAATTATATCACGGCGTTTCATGGATGTCCCATTTAACCTAATAACAACCCTGACATATTTTCAATAAATTTGACCCGTGTTCCGCCATGCTCCACAACAACACTGAGGCGGTCGAATAGAGTTGTACAACAATAAAGGAAATATGCTCCTTATGAACACTTTCTTCTTTTCCACACTTATTTTAGAAGTCGAATGATTGAGATGTGTCAACGTGCGTCTGCACGTGGAAAAGGATTAACTTCTCGGTAACGACAACATCCCCGTCGTACATAATTAAAATCTACATATAACAAGACTAGATTAGAGGTCAGGGGAGATTACTAATCGTGCTAATTCGAACACGTCATCAACGTCGAATCTATTCACCGCTGTGGGGGTCGGGAACTGACATACCACTTTCTCGCCTCTTTATATTGAAGAGCGTTGAAAAGTCACACGTTATAAAGAATTAGAAAATACAACATAGGTGGGTGGTTTAGTAAACATCATGGTTAATATATACACATTTAACACACAACCTCTAATTTAGAAATCATTGCGTTTTCTCTTTCTAATTGCAAAATAACTAATGAACATTAGTTAAATAGATATACATGCATCTTACAACGTTTATAGTCTTTATTTTGTACTATTGATCAACTCGTTGATACAAATGAGTCAGTTACGATAGAAGTTCCATCCTTAACCAATTATTGGAGTAAGAGACAAGGGTTGGTGGCACATCAAGAGACTTGTAGTTGACATAAGTGTTCGAAGTAGTATTAAACGCGTGAAGACAACTACTGGTTTCCGAAATTGCAATTGGACTTGTTTTTTTTATAATGACACCACAGACACCTAGTGCGTCGTGCTCCTTCACACTTTATTACTTGCAGACACATTTCGACGCATCTTCAGTAAACGACTATTGAAAACATTATGTCAAAAGGTGAAATCACTCAAAATGAGCAATTTCTCCTTTTGCCACAATGTTTTCAACTATATTTAATGATTACACTTTCATTAAGAGATATTTTTGACATTATTAAAAAGATACTTTTACAAGATCGTCCTCTGGAGTTTTAAGTGGGAACGAGCTAATATAATCTTAACAATTTCTCAAATACAAAAGGACGACTTCGAACACAGAAAGGCAAATATGTTGAAAATATATATAAATGAATGTAAAAGTATTGAATAGAGATTGCGGCAAAAGGAGAATTTGCTCACTATGGCTACAATTATTTCAAAATTCGTTGATAATGGGTGCGTCAAAATGCGTTTGTTTATGGGAAAAGTTTAATTTAATAAACTTAATAACTTGTCTTCTGCTCTAAACTGCACACTTGTCTTCTCTCTTTACTGCACAATAGTCTTCTCTCTTTTCTCAAAAGAAAAACTTCTTTTTCCAGTAGAAAGCATCGTAAAAGATGAAGCAGTGAATATAAAAATAAATTTATACTTTTGAACCATTTGCATGCTGTAATAATATTGAGGATCACCTGCTTGCTAAATAACTGATGACAAAAACAACAACAACAACAACACATATTTAAGGGATAATTTAAATGTATGTTACATACTAAATAACATTTAGGAAAAAGGTAAAAAAAAAAAATCCTCATTTTGATCAATTTCGCCTTTCAAACAAACATTTGAAAGAAAGTGTGTAATGCAATTATCCAATTATATCAACGAATGTTTCAAATTGAAAGTAGACGCATTCTGCATGAAGGGGTGAAGGTCGTTCATTCTGACACTAATTGGGGTTTTAGTTTACACGGAAGTGCGAATCAACTCATAGAGTTATTTTGTTTTTACATCTAGACAAGTAAATCCTTGATTACATGGATTGTAGCCTTTGTGTAACAGTAGAACGTACAGTGCGATCAGTTAACTTTTTCATTAGCTAACATATTCATTCAGGGGCGCAGCATCTGCGTAATGTGTCGACCAGACCAGCCTGCGCTGTCCGCGCAGACTGATCCGGCCGACACATTCCGTCTTATGGGGGATAGAAGTATAGAGTAGTGATTCCTGAAACAGAAAATCCACATGAGGCGAAAAGTGTCTATCCGGGTAGGCCTGTGTGGCATGCTTAGGCTGATCCGGGTCGATACTTTACGCAGAGTCCACAATGTTGATTTTCTCACGAGACGGCCTACACATTGATTATTGCAAAGCTACGCCCCTGTCATTGAATGGTGTTCACTTATGTCACGGAGGAAAAAGAACCAGTTATACATGTATTAAATATCTCGACACCGATGCATCATTCCTTTACCCTGAGCGACAAGGAAAGAAGCCATAACGACCATTTTAAAGTATTTTGTATGACACGACCGATGATCGAACCTCGCTTTCGCTCACACGAGGCGAACACTCTAACCACGACGTCACGTATGTTTATGTATGGTACTCTCCATGTGTGGAGGCAATACAGAATAACCTACTTATTTACTAGATCCATGGATAGACTATGTGTTTCATTAGAAACCGGTTTGCTACATCACTTGTGTTTTCTTGTACCTTACCAAAACTAATTCACTTGTTTCGCTGAAATCTACAGCAATGTTATTATTGAACAGAGATCCAAATCGAGCAATTGCAGAGATAGATTACTAAGCATGTTATGTCAAAAGTCAGATTACTCTCTTGAAATAGCACCTTGTAAAGTCAACCATTACTAACCATGTCAAGGTTTGGAATTTACCTTCAATGTCATCGATTTTCGGTGTTCCTTCACTGGATTTTAAGCATATGTAAAACAGGGTATATCCAGCCTACATATATACATAGTCGTAATATTATAAACGATACCGATAGCAAAGTGGTCAAGACATCGGCTTCGGGAACGTGGGGTCGAAGGTTCGGATCCAAGTGACGACAGCGGGGTTCATTCTAATATGGCCGGTTGGTTGGCCGCCAACTATTTAAATAATGATTGATTGATTGATTGATTGGGGTTTAACGCCATTTTTAACATTTTCTCAGTCATATCACGGCGGCCATTTCACATACTCATGTGTTTCCTGGTTTTCTCACACCAGTACTCCACACAACAATCTTCCAAAGCAACTGGTTGCTTTTCCACATAGACTTAGCCCATTGGTGGAAGACAAATGACGCATGTCGCATTGATTAACTAATGATACCGAAAGCCTGTCAGTCCGGTGCCCTGCAAACAGATAAGACTCGGGAAGCAACAATTTGTTAAAGATAGATGTCTCCTTAGTCGAAAATGGCTAAAAGGGTCGACACTATAATAAACAAACACTTTACTTTTCCTTAACTAATTATGTGCAAATGAGCAGCGCCTTGCGAAAACCAACCTTAAACACTGATCTGGTTCGCAATATATGTCGCCAATTAGCACAAGAGCACTCTGTAAGTTGTTCATGTTACATTCAGTATCGGAACGCTGGTAAAGTATATAACCTAGTTACCCCCCTTTCCCACATACAACAAATCTGCAGCTGACGACTTTGTAAACATTTAGGTATGAATATTGAAAATCTTAGCATCCTTGTTTTCTACTAGTATTTTGAACGTCTCTCTAACGATGTGGTGAACAATCCCGATTCAGATCGATGAAGTGCAGAGTGATCTAATATCTACATTGTTCGTAAATGCCATGAGTTAAGCTTTCCCGGAACACAATTTATTTCATTATATACAGGTCTAGACATAGCGTTTTGTTAACGACATAAACAGTTCTTGTTGGAAAAAAACCGCGACTTTAAAAGTATTGAACGATAAGTGGTTCTATGACACTGACACATTATTACGAGCACTAGAGCACTCAGTAAGTTGTTCATGTTACAGTCAGTATTGGGATGCTGCCAATAAAACAAACAACTACAGACATTGGAATGACCTGACCAGGACTCTAACCCGATCACGAGGCGGACTCGGATGGTTGTCAACAAATGAGCTGTTCCATGAGAAAACCAACAGTATGGTCTCTGCGTAAAGTATCGACCCAGATCAACCGGCGCAGTCCGCGCAGGTTAATCCGAGCCGACACTTTCTTTCTCAGGGGGATAGAGGTATCCACTTAGATACATTAGGCAGAGTCCATAATGTTGGGCTTCGCACGGAACGGCTCTCATCAATGTCCTGATAAGACTGAAGGCCATTTTACAATGCACAATGTGTACATTTCAAATAAGAAATACATGATTCGTTCCAAGCGATGTGTGGTCTTGTTACCTGTGCGAACAGTAAAGACGACACAAGCTTTTTCAGAGCATTTACTTTCCGCCCACCTGTAACATTGACGGGACGATCCCAATTAGCTTAGTCGGGAGCGAACCGGGATTTCAATCAAGGAGTTGTGAGTTGGAACTCCGGCTCTGCCAACATTCTTTCCGACGTTTGACAAAAATTCAAATCGAAAAGCGTAATTCGTATTCAACCAATGGGTTAATAATCTATATAGAAAAGCAGCCAGTTGCTTGGGAGGACTGTTGTGTAGACTACAGGTGTCAAACGTCAGGGAAAAAATAAGGCAGATAGGCTGGCCGTCGTAATATGACTGACACTTTGTTGAAAACGGTATTAATTCCCAAATGAATATGGACGCTCGGTAAGATCAAATATCTCTCAAATGTTCATGGAAATGGGACGTGTCAGGCTTACAGAGTTTTGATTCATAGCAAGCAACGACTTCTCATTCTAGCTATGCAGACTTTCAATTGATTATTAATTCTTCACGTATCTTCAATTATTCAAAAAACATGTTTTGTTTAAATGGTGTCTTACGTCGCTTTCAATAACGTGTCAGTCATATCACGGCAATTCCTTGGTAAGTTACCAGTACTATTGGTCTAAATATAATGTTGTATTTACACTTCAATTACCAGTACTACTGGTCTAAATATAATGTTGTATTGACATTTCAATAATGTGTCAGCTATATCACGGCATTTCCTTGGTAAGTTACCAGTACTACTAGTACAGTTATCATGACACCAGCGAGTCAGTCGTAAAGTTAATGACAAAATCTCTAGCGATAATGAAGGAAAACCATAACTCCTCGGCCGGGGTTTAAACCCGTCACCTTCCGAACCCGAGGAGGCCGCTCTACCGCTACAACGTGGCGGTTAAAAAACAACAACAAACAAGTAGGAACTAATAAGAAAAGTAGGATAATACGATAGATAACTATAACAAATGAAGGGTTAAACGACCTTGGTCTTCACTGCATATCTACACGGACCTGCAGTCACTTGCATATGTTTGCAGTGTGGTCAAGGTAAACATGGTCATTCATTAGGGCACTATTAGTATATAGAGTGTGCAAAACAAACTCGAGAGTGGTTAAATTGTTAACAGACGTGTAAGATCATGGAGATTTACGTCAGTTTTAACTCCCTCATACAATATACATATCTAGCAGACGACAACTGTGAACACACCTTAGAACAAATATGGACACTCTCTTACTCTGGAATAGCTAGTTTTAAAAAAAATCTCCATTTTCCAAAATATTTTCATAAACTATCTGCTGAATATGCGTCAATATGCTTCTAAAAAGTTTACCTGCTAGGCATCGTATGGTATTTTATTCTAAATAATTTACTTCAACAAATATCCGATGAGATCTCTGTAAGGCAATAAAAGTATAAAGTTGCATAGCTGAAAACAGTACGGGCAAAGTAGAATTGCTCCTCGTGAGTAATTTTAACCTTTCAACAAAGTTTTCAAAAGCTTTACTTCAAAAATGGTTTAAGTTCAGCATTTAAATCCTTTCCCACAAAAATGCAGTCTTCGACTCATGAAACATTTTCTCGGAAAATACGGAAAACTTTCTACAAATAATTACTAAACATATTTTGAAAAACATTTTCTCGAAAAGAAAATCATGAGTCATTTCGTCTTTTACCATAATGTTTTCAAAAGTCGACCGCTTGAGATTGGTGGAAATACGTGTGAAATGATTAAAACCACAACGTTCAGCTGGATAGGCGGGTTTAACCCTTTCCCTCATATAGACGCTTTCTGACGCCTCTTTTTGAAAACATAGTGACAAAAGAAGAAATTGCACAAAACGTGCAATTTCTCCTTTTGCCACAATGTTTTCCACTTTTTGTCATAGGTTATCCATTCAAATATAGAGATTTTCTATGTTTTGACAAAATACGTTCAAAGTCGTCTGCTGCAAAATTGTCATATGAGGGAAAGGGTTAAGTAAGTGTCACTTGACGTATCTTGGTTGGAATGTTCAACTTAATTTTCACCTCATCAAAACTAGAAAAGCTCCCATTGTTACACCGAGAGGGTGAAATCTAATACGTAATTCGAACAAAAACCCGAGTTGTCTAAAATCATACCGCGCTCAGCATGACACAAGACAACTTTGAGTAACCCGGGTCATATAAACTCGAATATACGGTTCTTGTTTAAAGCAAGACGTACGATTTTATTGCGATGTCTATAGTTTGCGAATATAGTTTCATATTTGATTTCATTTATTATCAATAATTCAAACTAGGCTATGAAATGTCCTTTGTCAAATAGTGAAACCACGTTACCACTTTTAAAGTCTTTGGTAGTAAGAATGACTCGACCGGGGACCGAACCATGATCTTGCTCTCTGCAGACGGATGCTATGACCACTACACCAACGAGGTGACCATATCCTGACCTAGATCTACATCGTTCACGGAAGACGACTTGTAACGTTTCCAATTCACCTGCTCAAATTAAAAACATATGGGAATAGAGAGCATCAATATCGGACTAAATAGGGTACTGAATCTGTATATTTGACCCATTTTGTTATGCCTAGCAAAAACCATTTGAAAAACTAAATATTTACACCTATAATAGCCTAATAGGATGGGGCAACTAGAAACATTTGGGCCCGTCAGACGAAATAGGGTCTTCATGAATCTAAGTGTGGGAACATTCTAACCGTCTATTGAAACAAGTCAATGCGACAATCGTTATTCGTCATCCACTACTGGCTAACAGTCTATATCGAAAAGGAGCGAGTTGCTTGGAAAAGCTGGATTGTAGAGTACTGGTGTGACGAAGGCCAACTGCTCGCCGTGATATGACTGAAACATTGTTGAAAACGGCGTTAAATCCGAAATCAATCAATCAATCTAAAATCGAGACTGACTGTTAAGGCTCTATTGAGTCTGTGATAATACACAGTCTCCTCTGACTCTTCACTGTTGAAATATGCAACGAGATACGTTTCCCCGTGAACCGGTTCATACTAATTGGGATACGATCATGGCGCCCAAAATGCCTTACCGAACGTATTTGTTGTAAATGAGAGGTTTAGGTTTTCACCATGAAAAGATGATCACCGGTATTCTAACCATGACAGCCGCGTAATTGACTCATCCGTCACACAATCGTGGGAAAAGGGACACGTTCGCATTTCTGAACAGTGTAGAAACAGATCACATTGTCCATTTGCCCCCCGACTAATAAGAATCTACACACATTGACAGACGATTTTAACAAGTATATGTAAGTAATATATGAACAGTGCAAATCTAGATTTAAACTTCTCGGATGCAGTGGCTGACTAGATATACACTGTTCTCGAAAGTCAACGTGTACCTTGTCCAATGAACGGGCTCAAATTAAAAAATATATGGGAAAAGTGAGAATCTAAAATGGACTAATTTTTTAACACAATTAAGTGACAGATACTTTGAAACAAGAACAAACTGTCCAAACGTAAACGCGAAGGGGTCTGTAGAAGTTATTGTACATAAAAGACTAGTATTGTCCATTTCCATAACCCTTTCCCTCATACGACAATTCTGAAGCAGATTTTGTCAAAACATAGAAAATCTCCATAATTGAATGGATAACCTATGACTAAAAGTGGAAAACATTGTGACCAAAGGAGAAATTGCACGTTTTGTGCAATTTCTTCTTTTGTCACTATGTTTTCAAAAAGCCGTCTGCTGCAGAGGCGTCAGAAAGCGTCTATATGAGGGAAAGGGTTAATAATACTTTCTTTACAAATCCTCCTTTTTTGGTATATACTAACTATCCTATTACTTAAGTGTGAATAATACTTATGGTCACGAGACTTACTGTCAATCAAGATTAAAACGAAGTCGCTTTGGAATACGAGTTCATTTATCTGTTGGATTAGCATAGGTGTTTTTTCAATATACATTGTTATTTCACTATATATAATTTAATTACTAAATAGATAACATCAACAATTCGCGATTATCCCGTATTGGTTATTTCACATTTTAATTTTAATTAACTAGAACGTGTATTGTATCCTCTACTCGAGCGTTAAGGGGGGGAAACATCACTACCACTATTAGAATCTTTGGTATGACCCGGCCAGGGATCGAACTCTGATCGCCCGCTACCGTGAGGCCCAAACCAATACACAAATGAGACGGTTGCACAGGATATTAAACCCACTTGCAGTTTAAGTTTGACACATTTGCAATAGAAAATTTATAAAACCATTGTGGTAGAAGGTGAAAATGCTCAATTCGGCCTGTCGATTAATACATCAGTTGTCGTGGCCGAGTGGTTAATGCGATGGACTAGAAATCCCTTGGGATCTTCCTGCGCAGATTCGAATCCTGCCGACAACTTTTCGACCGGGGAGGGCTTGCTTTCTTAGCATTTCAAACAATAAAAGTATGAATATATAGAAGATAGCAAATGATTAACTAGCATAAGAATCCTCGTAACTCATCGTTTTATACTTGGTAAATATTGGTTGGATCAAAATTACACGCTGGTCAAAACTTTCGGTTTCCATGTTAGATTTTCAGTAATAAAACAATTAAATACGACACGAGAAAACCAACATTGTGGACTCTGCATAAAGTATCGATCCGAATCAGCCTAAGCATGTCGCACAAGCCAACACCGATAGACATCTTTCGCCTAATGTGGATTCTCTGTTTCAGACATCGTTACTCTATACCTCTAAACCTCTGAGACGGAATGAGCGCGGACTGCGCAGGCTTATCTGGGTCAATTCATTACGCATTGTCCATAACTATGGTTTTCTCGTGGAACGGCTAATACATATCATGGACATATTACCACCCAGCTCGTTTAGCAATCTAGGGTATAGCTGCCTCTTCGCTTAACTGTCTTTTTAACTATCATTAACATACAGCTAGTGGGGAAACACTTCTCTTTAATGCATTTAAGTTTGTATACTACTAGTATAAAAGCGTGCATGGAACCATCTGACGACACTGTGCGTATGTACAGCATCACACGAGCCCTCGAGTCTATGTTCTATGTATGGTTTCGCAATAATTGACTGTACGGTCTACCAATACACCACAGAGGCGGTCTGGTTTCGCAATAACCTTCACAGAATGCCCCGCCAGCATCTATTAATGTCTAGATGTAACTTTACCTGTATATGATACCCACACTGATATTTGTAAGAAGACCCCTTCTCGTCTAAGCTTGCCTGTATCATTAAGCCCCTCGTTCTGACATACATCAAACTTGCAACAGACGACTTTGAAAGTATCGAGACAAATTTGTGGAAAATCTCTATTAATGAAAGAATCATTATTGAATAGAGTTGAAAACATTGGCTATTGAAGAAATTGTTTCTTATTTCCACAATAACTCAAATGCATCTGTATGTCGCAAAGAGTTTAAAATACAACGTAATGACGACCATATGGCATATTCCCCTATAATGATAAAGAAATAATGTCAACAAATTCAGGTAATCCAATTTTATTTATCTCACTTCAATGGTTTCACGTGTCTCTAGATGAGATAATAATGTGTGTTTATTTTAAGTATTAAACATGCTTTTGTGTCATAATTCTACCTTAACTTATATAACTTTATTCTAAACTGCGTTCAATGGAATATGAATTAATTGATTGGAGATAAAGTCGCTGTCAACGGTAATTCAGTTATAACACGGCGGCCAGCTCACCTCACCTTACTTACTTTTCCTGGTTCCCAACAAACAACACTCCTCTCAGAAAACTGGATGAAACTGTATACGTCTCTATGTTGGCGGAAGACGAATGACGCTTGTCACCAAGCATTATGTCAATCATGGGAAAGAAAGAATGGCTGAACCGGTGTTCGAACCTATACCTCTGGATTGATAGCCCCCATCGTTACCGTCTTGAGATACAAGGGCTCGAATCAATGGGCCATGCAACTAATCCATGGTTCACGATAACAAAGAATGATTCGGGGTTTTATCTGTCGTACAAAACGATACAAGGTATGCTGTAATCCATGCACTGAGCTTTACGGGTCAATGGGGACCGTTACAGCGACTGCTTCACATCTAACTTAACCCTTTCCAATATATGATAAATGAGTCGTCCCGCGAGAAAACCAACATTATGGACTCGACCCGGATCAGCCTAAACATGACGCACAGGCTTACCCGGATAGACATTTTTCGCCTCCTGTGGATTTTCTGTTTCAGGAATCATTACTCTTTACCTCTGTCCCCCTGAGACGGAATGTGTCGGCCCTGATCAGTCTGCCCGGACTGTGCAGGCTGATCTGGGTCGACACATTACGCAGATTCCATAATGTTGGTTTTCTCGGCTTATTAATCTACATTAGACGAATAAGAAAATGTCTGGGCTAAATAAAACGTGGACATTTTCTATAAATGAACACATTGTAATTGATAAGAGTTGAACACAGTGTAGATCATGTTTGCTGATTGATGTTTACAATTATTTAAAAGGTTTGGATGTAAACAAACCTTCTCTGTTCGGAAAGTTAAGAAGGTCAGGCGGTCCTAAACATCGTTGTCAGTAGGATTCGATCCTGTGTAAATTCACATAACATTAGTATCATTGGATATATAATCATAATTATAATCGACCAGCGCTATTGAGCTTTTTCTAATTTGGCACCAATGCTTTCAAAAGCCGTCTACTGTAGATACGTCAAACTGCGTCTACAAGTGGGATTGGGTTAAATTACCTGTGTTGTTATACATATCATTGATACGAATAGTGCTTATAAACTGTTATGCATCGTTAATATTATTATTATATGAAAATGTTAAAATGAAAATAAACATATGGATTCGATATATAGGTTTAATTATGCCGCGGAAATCCCAGGAACTGTAGAGCCCCTGCACAGCCAGAGACCAAAAAAACAAAAACAATAAGTCCTGGGCTCTACCTCAAGACCCACCCACTTTGAATTGACTCACCGGCACAGTGGTGTAGTGGTAGAGCGTCCGTCTCGGTGCAAGAGGTCGTGGGTTCGATCTTCGGCCGGGTCATACCAAATACTTTAACAATTGTAGTGATGGCTGCCCTCCTTGGCACTCAGGGGTTAGCATTACGATTGATTGACTGATGTCAGGATAAATGGACCAGTATTACTGGTTACTTAAACATGATACGCAGTGGTATAACTGAATAAGTGTTCAAGCTGCGTAAAACACCAATCAATCAATCAATCAATCAATCAATCAATCAATCAATCAATCAATCAATCAATCAATCAATCAATCAAGTAATCAATCAATCAAGCAATAAATCAATCAAACAATAAATAAATAAATAAATAAATAAATCAATCAATCAATCAATTGAATTGACTCAATGGATCGATACTACGTTATCTCTACACGTGTGTACACCAACCTCCTAATAAATGTATGTCGTTTGTTTTGCGCATGCGTTTGTGAACTGGTTCTAGTACGGATGAACTATCGAATACAGGCTTTTCACAATTTCAATTGGTTCCATGTAGGCTAACTAACCCTTTTGTAATTTTGATTGAAAATGATGCATAAACAGTGTCAATTAGAGATGCATGATTCCCGATCTGCTTTTGTAAATTTCATATCGTGCATTTTAGATAATTTCATATCGTGCATTTTTTGTAAATGTTATATCATGCATTTTTGTTAATTTCACATCGTACATTTTCGTTAACTTCATATCATGCATTTTTGTTAATTCCATATAATGCTTTTTGTTAATTTCATATCGTTCATTTTTGTTAATTCCATATCGTGCATTTTTTTTTTTAAATTTCATATCCTGCATTTTTGTTTTTTCCATATCCTGCATTTTTGTTTTTTCCATATCGTGCATTTTTTTTAACTCTTAATTTCACATCGTACATTTTTGTTAATTTCACATCGTGCATTTTTGTTAATTTCATACCGTGCATTTTTGTTAATTTCACATCGTGCATTATTGTTAATTTCACATCGTGCATTATTGTTTATTTCATACCGTGCATTTTTGTTAATTTCACATCGTGCATTACTGTTTATTCCATATTGTGCATTACTGTTAATTCCATATTGTGCATTATTGTTAATTCCATATCGTGCATTTTTTGATAATTCCATATCGTGTGTTTTTGTTAATTTCATATCGTGCTATCTTGTTAATTTCATATCGTGCTATCTTGTTAATTTCATATCGTGCATTTTTGTTTTAAAAATCCATATTGTGCATTCTTGTTAATTTCATATCGTCCGTTATTGTTTATTTCATATCATGCGGTGTAGTATTAACACCGCTTTCAACAATATTTCATTCATTTCCGATAGGCAATATGAACAAGACATCGGACTGACCTTTTGACTTTGAGATTCTAGGAATAGCAAAAGGAAGAAGATGATTAACTATAGAGTCAGAAATGTAAAAGACTGGATTAACTTTTAAGGATGGAATCTTAGTTGAGTGGTTAGCGTCGGGGATTTATTACCAGGCCTCCCGGTTTGGATACCCAGTCGCGGCGCGACGGTCACGCAGGAGTGCCCTTAGGCAAGGCACATTTTCTAGCCTAGTGCTGGTGTGTCTACCCAGGGATCATGAATAATGTAACTGTCACCGTGATATAACTGAAATAATGTTGAAAACGGCGTTAAACTCGAATAAAACCCCTACTTTTCAGGAGCACTCACGCCTGTCGTGTTAGAAGATCCTCGGTGTTGACTCTACTCTCAGCGGATTCGAATCCGGGTCTATAATAAGTAAGAATTCAGTCACCTTGATAGGTGATATAATATTCACGTGTGTTTATAGTGTATGTGTTAGTAGTGTATGTGTTAGTAGTGTATGTGTTAGTAGTGTATGTGTTAGTAGTGTATGTGTTAGTAGTGTATGTGTTAGTAGTGTATGTGTTAGTAGTGTATGTGTTAGTAGTATATGTGTTAGTAGTGTATGTGTTAGTAGTGTATGTGTTAGTAGTGTATATTCACGTGTGTTAGTAGTGTATATTCACGTGTGTTAGTAGTGTATATTCACGTGTGTTAGTAGTGTATATTCACGTGTGTTAGTAGTGTATATTCACGTGTGTTAGTAGTGTATATTCACGTGTGTTAGTAGTGTATATTCACGTGTGTTAGTAGTGTATGTGTTAGTAGTGTATATTCACGTGTGTTAGTAGTGTATATTCACGTGTATTAGTAGTGTATGACTATCCCGAATGTAACCCTATCCACCATGCAGGCAACATTTCGTGCCTTTGTACCAGGTGCATTTTAAACTCTTAGGGAAAGATGGGAAGTTCTTCTTTTCCCACAACATGTTTAATTCCGCATGAAATTTGCTTAAGATTGCTATATTATCTTTACAGACAACGCAAACGACACCAATTCCAAGATACAGCAGAATTGCAGAAGACGAATTCGAAGATCGTCCGCTTCGGTTTCGGAAGATCACGAGTTCGATCCCCGGCCGGGACATAGACTTTTAAAAATGATATTAATGGCTTTCCCTCATTTGCGCTTAGGATAGTTGTGTCACAATTACGACTGACTCGCTGGTGTCAGGATAAATAGATCAGTAGTACTGAAACGTTATGATATAACTGTAAAATGTTGAAATCGACATAAATCAACCACAAAGAAACAATTACATTCTGAGGTACTTGGTGGGATCGTAGTTGTTATAAAACCTAAAAAATCTCCGAATGTCTGGTTTTTTTGCACGTGACGTTGCTCCTTTTGCAATATTGTGGATTACATTGATGATTTGAGCCGTCCCGTGAACAAAAAAACATAGTGGACATTGCGTAAAGTATCGACCCGGATCAGCCTAAGTATGCCGCGCAGGCTTATCCGGTTAGACACGTTTCGCCGATTGTGGATTTTCTGTTTCAGGAATCATTACTCTATACATATATCCCCCTGAGACGGAATGTGTCGGCCCGGATCAGTCTACGCGTACTGCGCAGGCTGATCAGGGTCGATATATTACGCAGATGCCATAATGATGGTTTTCTCGCGGGACGGCTCATTTTTGGGTGGTTAGATTAATATACATCACGGTCAGGAGAACAAAGGCTTATTTAATTGTACATATTCATATCATATTGTCCATTTCAATGGATGACCTCGCAATGGTTTATATAAATAATATGTTACTTTCAATACAAATACAATGACTATAAGATGTAAACAGAGTTTGCCTGAGCTCTTTTCAATTCAACCCAAGCCGAAAATAAAGGACAACGCCACGTGAAAGCAGCTCTGCGGCACATTGCAATCAATGATGATCTAGATCAGACTAGAGATTCGGGCAGTCTGACCAGGATCTTCACTTTTTGCCACCAAGTCATACACAGAGTTATGACTCAAAACAAATGATAAAATATTTCAGTTTGAATTATGATATTGAAATGTTCTCGCATACAACAAACCTGCTGGATACGACTGATAACATCTAGGCAAAAACACGGGTAATCTTTACAAAAGAATATATAATTACTGAATGAAAAATAAAAACATTGTGGTAAAATAAGAGATTGCTTGAAGCGTCTGTGTGAGTGGGAACGGATTAATTTCAAAACCTAGGGAAGTATTTTTCTGCATGGCCTGGCCGAGTTAAAAACTTCATCATTTTATATTCTTAGAGATTGATTCGGCCCGTCGTCAGATGACAAATTCATGTCATATATATGTCCCAACATAGATAGGAATGCTGGTATACTAAACAATATAAATATGGATTGTTTATTCAGGGTAACAGCAAGCCTAAATATTGAGATAATATTCAGTAACCTTTTAGGCTACTGGTTTGTGTTCTTTTCAATTGTGCAAAACGAATTTGTCCACTTCATCCTTTACATTGTTTAATACATTATCAGATGTTTTCAAAGCAGACGTCCATACTATATAAGTATCATAAGGTAAATGATTAACATTTAAAAGGTGATTTATACAAAACAGAACTACTTTCTTACAATTACTATATAAAAAAAAAAAAATCGTTGCGAGCTTGTATGGTTCGGCTGGTAACGTCGAGAGTTAAATCTTTCCCACATATAGAGCATGTTGACGCATCTACAGCAGACGACTTTTGAAAACATTGTGACAGAAGAAGTAATTTCTCGAAACGAGCAATTTCTCCTTTTGCCGCAATGTTTGCAACTCTTTTTAATAATTAAACTGTCATTTATTGAGATTGTTCAAGTATTTGTAAAAATGTTTTCAAAGTCGTCTGCTGCAGATTTGTTATATGTTGTTAAGGGATATGACGTCCGACTAAAAAATAGTGAGAGACGGGTATCATGTGAATTGTGATGTTGTCCCTGTTTAAAACAAGAAAAGAAAGTTGACGTTCACGGACTAATTCCTAAATGTATTATCATTGCGATTTTTAACAACAGCTAAGAGACGTTACAAAAACACACGAAGCAGGATAATCCATTTACAGACGGACATTATAACTGTGTATGACACTTTCCATCCTCAATCCCATTCAAACCGGTGGAATTAGCTCAACTATCCAAGTAGTTCCTTGGATTCTGAGCAAGTTGCTGTATTTTTAAAGACATACATGATAAATGGAAACTTTCTCAAGTAAATGTTGCCCCGACTGTTTTGGTGGTGGCATATTATCCTGTCGTATGCGACGTCAAATTACTTCGTCCTTTTATGATAGACATTTAAATATTGTCAAACACTACACATCAAGAATAGCTTGTATGTATGAGCGTGTATACTTAACCAGGCTCCAACAAATATAAAAGTTTAACCCTTCCCTCATATAGACGCTTTCTGACGCCTCTGCAGCAGATGGCTTTATGAAAATATAGTGACAAAAGAAGAAATTTCACAAAACGTGCAATTTCTCCTTTTGCCACAATGTTTTCCACTTTTTGTCATAGGTTATCCATTCAATTATAGAGTAAATTCGTTCTCCAAGTTGACCAATCCGAAACCTCATTTGGAGCATGGAGTTCATTTCTGAGCACCGAGCAGGAGTGTTATAGTTTTGGACCCTGGTCTAGATGCTTCACCACTCATTTGTTCATTCTTAGAAATTATCATTTAAAAAAATCAAGTTTCATGATGTCCGTTGAAGGAATACAGCAGCACAACGTGTGAAGAATAATATTCTCATCAATGTCTATCCATTAAATAGACAGACATACAGACAGACAGACAGACAGACAGACAGACAGACAGACAGACAGACAGACAGACAGACAGACGGACGGACGGACGGACGGACGGACGGACAGACATACATACATACAGACAGACATACAGACATACAGACATACAGACAGACAGACAGACAGACAGACAGACAGACAGACAGACAGACAGACAGACAGACAGACAGACAGACAGACAGACAGACAGACAGACAGACAGACAGACAGACAGACAGACAGACAGACAGACAGACAGACAGACAGACAGACAGACAGATGGACAGACGGACAGACAGACAGACAGAACATTTTATTAATGAGACGTGTACATAGTACTAGTACATTGTTTAAACACATACATCTCATTACAATATACATGGCAGGAAAATACGGACAAACATACTTAATTCGGAATATGTAGTTTTGATGAATGAATTAAACATGAATTAAACCTAAATTCAACATGAATTAAACATTGATTAAATATGAGTATTATATAAATGTATTGAGGATGAACAATGCAATAATATGGTTCTGTTCTTTAGAAACAAGACACATTCAACACGTTAAATACCTGTAACTACATTTAAATAGCGGAATAAATACTGTGCAATCATGAAGTAAATAATGAGCGACGTATGATATAACAAGCTGATTTTATTCCTTTCACACATAAAATAAATTTGCAGCAGACGGATTTGAAAAGATCTAGACAAAACTATGGAATCTCTATAAATGTAAGTATTATTATTAAATTGAGTTGAAAGGACTGTGGCGAATACGAAATTGCATTTTTTAAATTTTTGTCATTAAAATAGGTTTGCTGCAGATGCCTCAAAATGCATCTGTAACTGGGAAAGGGTTAACTTGACCTCGTATAAATTTCTACGACAGAAAAACTAACAATTCCGAGATGAAATATTAACAGATAAAAAGGACTTAAGATTTCTACTCTCGTTCCATCTTCCCAAAAAAGCAATTCACGTTATCGGCAAACAACCAATCAAAATGCAGTAATTTCATTACTGCTGATAGCGTGTAAGTTTGAAGTAGCCGCCAGGGGTCTCCGTGTTTTGTCAACGATGCTTCCAGAATAACGAACCGAACGATACATAATTGACGTCAGTGATCAGAAACAGCAGCAGTCGCGCAGAAGTGATTGTTGCTGGTCTTTATAATAAAAGATTCATTTCCCCTTGGCGATTGGAATCGGCTTCATTTAAAAGATCGCGCGGCTCCTCCAATCGTAGCCCCGTTTGATTTGATTATTCCTCTTATACTCGCGGAGCGTCATTCGATTATAAACTGTGGGTTTTAGGGAATAATCCGCAAAATGTTCATTATTTTTGTAATCATACTTTTATGAAACTTCTCTAATTTCGTCGTCTGCTAAATCAATATGGCACCGCGTCAGTTGATCACTTGATATCTGTTAACCCTTTCTCTAGTAGGAAAATGAGACTATGGACTCGTCGAATATGTAGAGTAACAATTCATATCATAATAGTTTCCTCGGGAGTTGATTTCAGCAAACCTTACCAGGAATTCTAGTATAGTACCTCTTATCGTACAGAAATTTGTCTGCAACATATGTTTTTCTTTTTTGGGAAAATGAATCACTAGCTTGTTTCACTTTAAACTTTCATTATATATACTTATGATGAGTTCAGTGTCCACTACTTGAACGAACGAAAATGTTCTTATAGTGATATATGTTATTTACCAATATAACTTATTAAATAATAAACATTCAATACACCAAACCACATTGGGCCTACATGTCACTTATATACATATTTACATTTATTGTCCCCCGCTTTTAGCGAAAGCGTGGGGACTATTAGTTCTCATTCGTCAGTCCGTCAGTCCGTCAGTCCGTCAGTCCGTCCGTCAGTCCGTCAGTCACGCTGTCACAAACACTTTAACCTTGGTCATAACTTCTGAACCGTAATAGGTACTGCTTTCATATTTCACATGTGTATTCCTTGTGACAACCCCTTTCCATCAATACCAATTGTTTTGACCTTGTGACCTTGACCCTGGCGGGGGACCATAATTCTCTGAATTTGCTTGTTTAAGTTCATTCCTATTCATTTCAGTTACGTACATTTAATGTCACAACACTTGAAAGAAAGTTGTTGGTGCAAGAAATGAGCAAGCAAATTATCGTTGGAAAAAATAATAAGGAAAACCAATCTTATTACGTGTGAGGAGCGAGACCTGCCTGAGCATTAATGATATTGGATCCAAATAGAAACTGTTTCTTGAAACCTACTCTGACTTATTGGCGGTTTGGCTGATCTGGACCGACACTGGTCGGAAATGACAATTATGCTGGTTTTTGTTTGCAGAGCTCCATTCGTATTTGACAATGAATCGTATATTTATTGTTTCTAGCCATTACATAATGCATTCTTGTCAGTCTTGTGAAAGTCTTGTATTAAATATTTATCCTTAGTCTTGGATTTGGTGTGTACATATACGGCTTTCAATTTGGCTAATTCCTTCAAATAGCGCTTGACGAGGATTTTCAATATCTGGCATGTTGAAAAACACAACCTCAACATCTTTTTTACAAAAGAATCCACCCAACAATCTTTCTCGACTATTTTGCGAATGGTGCTTACTCAGACCAACATGCACATACTCATACGTTGATCTGTATCTACACTTTTCGCTCATGCCCTAAAATTAGCGTAGAGCGTGCTTCACCTTAAGATTAATTATACGACGTTGACGAGCCAATTTGGATACAACATTATTGCTAGACAACATCAACGTGCTCGACCATACCAGTTCAAAAGACAAACCTTTTAAAGAACAAACAAACGCCATCATCATCCGCTCCTGTAGTATTGGGAGTAGCATTATTACTTGAGCCGTTCCACGAGAAAACCAACATTGTGGACTCTGCGTAAAGTATCGACCCGGATCAGCCTAAGCATCCCGCGCAGGCTAACCCGGACAGACACTTTTCGCCTCCTGTGGATTTTCTGTTTCAGGAATCACTACTCTATCTATCCCCCCTTAGACGGAATGTGTCGGCCGGATCAGTCTGCGCGGACAGCGCAGGCTGATCTGGTCGATACATTACGCAGATATATTGATATGAGCCGTTCCGCGAGAAAACCAACATTGTGGACTCTGCGTAAAGTATCGACCGGGATCGACCTAAGCATGCCGCTCAGGCTTACCCGGATATACACTTTTCGCCTCCTCTGGATTTTCTGTTTCATGAATCATTACTCTATATATATATCCCCCTAAGACGGAATGTGTCGGCCCGGATCAGTCTGTGCGGATTGCGCAGGCTGATCTGGGTCGATACATTACGCAAAGGCCATACTGCTGGTTTTCTCGCGGGACGGCTCACTTAGAGTGATATTCAGACTGTAATTGTAATTGTTGAGCGCCCCTCATTGCCATAGAAATTCATTTAATTAGGGGTCAATTAAAAGGTACAAGGATGGGTACAATATGAGGAGCGTTCAAAAAACTCCCCAATGTGTCATGACATCTGTCAGGGAGTTTTGGGGCCTCTTTTGTCCCCTAGGGACTCATCAAGGCCACACCCCTCAGCGTTGATATTGCCAACACATGTATGTTTGAAAAGTGCCATATCGGCGATAAATTAAGTGATGTGATTTTCTCATGAGTTACAAAAACAACAACTTTCTTTTAGCTCCAACTAGAGAAATCTCGTTCTCAATCAATGATTGCGAAAAATTACTTGAATTAAGTTTGCATGTGCATTCTCATAACAGATGAACACAGATAAAAAATATAGCAGTGTTTACCTTTTGTATAAGTATTAAATATATCTTCGCAAGGCTACTTTTACAGAAGGTATACTATTTTATTTTATAAATACAAAAATTAATATATAACTTTTGTAGCAGTCATAAACATCTGATAAAGTGATGACTTGAAATCTGTATATGCGCGTTAAATGACCCGAGATCTTGATGCGCCATAAAAAAACATCTTATTCATTCGTCTTAAAATTATACCATAATTAAAAAAATTGAAATAGAAAACGTGACAATTATACTCTATATACGAGGAAATCGAGAATTCCTTTTAGAATTCTACGACGAAACATGTAAAACCTCGCTTCGACCCTTTCACTGATAGATTTCTAAAATGATCTTGGCCAGCTATGCATTTGAAAAAAGTCCATCAGAGCTTTAGATAAGGGGCATTTTTCATGTTCTTAAATCCTTATTTGACATTCAAACCCTATGTTGTGGGTACTCAAAAGAATCGTCTCAGTGAGACGATTCTTTTGAGTACCCACAACATAGGATTTGGTTGAGAAATAAGAGAAATGTTGTCGCGAAGAGACCTGTTTACTCCCTCTTATCTAGTCCTCTGGTCCAGAGTCAATTCTAAGAAGATAACATTTGTTAGATGGGCAGCCAACTGTTTATAGAGACTGGTCAGATGACTGGGATGCGCAGGCTGGCCTGGCTTTATATCGGGTGTACAGGCATCAGACAACCTATACCAGCCAATGGGTACAGAGCAGAGCTTTATCGTGACGTTATTTTATAAAAAAGAGAGTTAATTAAGATGTCTCATAGAGAAAACATCTAACATATCGGGTTCACTATACCGGTATACAGTTACATCCAACCCTTCATACAGGCGCGTCATACGCATGCTTTAAGTGTCACTTCGTTCAAAATCTTCTTTTGTTTAAAAAATTAATTTTCTAGAAAATAACAAGTACTTGATTTACACTTGATATTAAATTAAAAACATTGTGGGAACGGATGCAATTTCTCGCAAATGAGTCAGACGTCATTTCAACAGGGACTGGGGATTAAGGGCATGTTAAAATAAAGATCAAGATTCCATGTTTAAGCTGTATCAAGCTATTCCCAAATTGGAATTCCTTTAACCCTTTCCCTCATATAGACGCTTTCTGACGCCTCTGCAGCAGTCGGCTTTTTGAAAACATAGTGACAAAAGAAGAAATTGCACAAAACGTGCAATTTCTCCTTTTGCCACAATGTTTTCCACTTTTTGTCATAGGTTATCCATTCAATTATAGAGATTTTCTATGTTTTGATAAGATATGTTGAAAGTCGTCTGCTGCAGAATTGTCGTATGAGGGAAAGGGTTAATTATATTAATCGTACACCGAAGTATCGGTATCAGCTTGGGACCAGAAAAAACAATCCCAAACCACGTGACATTTGAGATCAGTGTCGATTCTGACCAACACAGCCATTCGCGCAGTATGATCTTTATTTATGCTTCTTCGCCAATGAGTTAAAAAGTTCTCAAAATGCACACTTACTTAACATTAAGGGCAGATAGCGTGATTTCGCAGACAAAATTTATATATCTGTAGCCTGCACCCACCATAGCTGAGAAGTAGAGCTACTTGTATTAAAAAGAAAATAAACTATTAACATTTTCCCTTATGCAGACGCTTTCTGACGCATCTGCAGAAGACGACTTTTGAAAACATTGTGACAAAAGGAGAAATTGGTAATTATGACCAATTTCTCCTTTTGCCACAATGTTTTCAATTCTATCCAAATGTTATACTATTTTAAACAGCGATTTATCATGTTTTTGCCCTGATGTTTTAAAAGTCGAGTGCTGCAGATTTGTTGTAAGTGGGAAAGGGTTAATTGCGGAATGACGGAGGGACGGACAGTGAATGCACTATATGCTCCTGCTAAAGTTTCAGCGGCATAACAAACAACTCCGTGCGAAACAACAACAACAAAAAACAAAAAAAATATCTTGCTGATAACCTTTTCCATTCGAAAGGCCTTTTTTAAAAAATCATTTTCGATTTTGATGATTTGAAAGAAATGCAGTTAATGTATGATCTAACAAGTTTGTTTTTCCATCTATTTGAGATTGGGATTGAATATAAACTATATAAGCATAACACTGATAATTGGGGGACCTTTCTATATAAAGATGATTGCAAATAGATAGGAATTTATACCCGAGACATTTATTCTTTATCATTAGACAAGCAAATTAGGGTTTACAATCCTTTCAATCTGAAGACAACTGAGTCATGGATAAAACATGACAGAACCGTTCCATGACGAATTGAGCGGTGCGCTCGAAAACTACCTTCACGTAATTATTTTACCTGTGGAAAAATAATTATCTATCTCATCATCCATGCTAATGAATGAAAGGGGTACCGCTTAACTGAAGACTTTTGAAACCTTCTGTGACTAGTTGGTGAACAGTGCAGAACCAGATATACGGATGTACATGTTGGTCTGTATCTACACTGGTCGCAAAAACACTACGTTGGGTTTTTCAAAAGCGCCGCTCAATTTCTATTTAAATCTTTGAGCCGTCACGAATTACAACAATGCAACCGTTCTGCATTCTCGGACTAGAGATTTATAGCATGCACGACGATACATTGTATACATACCTAGTCATTAAGTGTGTTTAGGTCTACATTATTCGGGTAAATAACGTAATCTTTCATTAGTCATAATTGAATATAAATACATTAATTTTAGTTTTCCGAATGACGTGTAAAGAGAAAATGATAGCAAATGAACCCATGGCCAAGTGGTCCGTAAGAAAAGACGAAAACCTGTTGTTGACTGAATATGCATGTATATCTCTAGCTGACAGTATTTAATACGTGGACAGAATTGTTCAGACGTCTCTGCAGAAGACGACCTTTGAAAACATTGTGATACATGGAGAAATTGCTCAAAACTAGGAAGATCTGGTACCACCCTAGGCCCCAATTTCACCAACGTTACTTAGCGCTAAGTAATACTTACATACTTAGGAGTGTATTTCGTCATATTGCTATTCTAATAATAATGCCAAAATAGTTAATTTCTTGACAAGTAGTGTGTGTCAGTAACTATTTAAGTAGCCATAGTCATTTACTTTTGCCGAAGAAAGTTGCGTTGTGTAAAACATTAATGCTGGAATGTGTTCCAACCTAAATTAAGAGTTTAAGTATTACTAAGCGCTAAATATAATGAGTGCAATTCGAACCAGGTTCCACGTTGAACAGATCTTCAATAAGGGTACCTACTGTTAACCCTTTTAATGTTTGTTTTTTAAAAAGGACTTGTCAAGCTTTGAATTTGGAAGAGTCCATAGGCAATTTTTAGGAATCTCAAGATAAGACTATTGCATTGAGGAGCCGATAGTGAAGAGCCTGGTCAGACAACGTGGATGTGCCGACTGACCAGGCTCTATACTGGTGGCACAGAGTTCACAAACTCGTTCCAGCAATTAAAATGTTAACCCTTTCACTACCGAATGTCACAAGGTCGACACTTCCATGTTGAAAATTGGTCCTCTGAATTTTTCGTCCAACAGGAAATTTGGTAAAACTTAATGTCTAAGTGGCAAACAATGCAGCTATCAGGAGAGACATTACGAGCTGTCTCATCTTAATCTGCATTGTTTGCAAAAGTCTTTATTTTCCTTTAGCAGCGAAATAGTTAAACAACCAGATATAACTCAGACGAAAGTCCATGTTTCATTTAAAAAAAAAAAAAACCCAATTAATTCCGGTATTATATGTATGCCATCCGGAACACTAGATTTAAGTGTGACAATAAAGGGCTGGGATTTGTTGACTTACATTGTTAGAATAAAGATGCTTTAGTTTTTGAAGAAGTTTACCTATTTGTTAAATACATCTAAAATAGTTCCCGATTATTGACATTCCGGTGAAAGAGCTGATAAACCCATGATTATTTCAAGATGAGTCACCACCTGTCATATTTGTGCTATTGTACTTCTTGTTAAACTCTTAATGCCCTCAATATCCTACACATTGACTCATCAAAAATCCAAAATTGGCCTGTGTATATGATATAGCGTTATTAGACAAAGTCGATGTTGCAAATCCGTTACAGCTTAGAACCGTTGCAGAAATAATTTGTGGCTTCTCACGAGCAGACAGTTGTGCCCTTTTTCCCAACAATTCTTTCGAAAAGGATGACACATTTTTAAGCGAAAAAATAAGAATAAGAATAATTTGATAGGATACATACCTCACCTCAATACAGTTTACCTAGGGGTATATTTCAGATGAGTCAAACAAATACAGGTCATCTCGTATTTGCATACTGTGATGTCTCAGATGAACATGTGCTATTCCCACAATCTCATCAAAGCCTTTACAATCCGCATATTGTAAAACAGATATATCTGGACATACTTGAAACATGTTAGAAATGTAGCCCCATGCACTAAGTACACAGGCTCCGTTATAAAGTATGCCAGATTAATCATACAGACAGGACAGTTTATGTGGTGACGCGGTACATAGAGGATACGAAATGTCATGTTTGCCTACTTCAGTCTAGTTTCTATTTCAATAAAATGTCTTATTCTATAACAAATAGTGGTTTTCATTGCTTGTTTTTGTATAAAGATATTTCTAATTATTGTGACAATGTTTTCAAATCCGCATACTTTTGCGACGATACGTTGAAAAAATACCCGACTATTATTTATAACCGTATTTGAGATTGACAACGAATTTTTATTTGAAAACAAGTTTCTGTAGAATTAAACATGTACTTATCGATATTATAGTTTGGTTCGAACCTTCTGGAAAACGGAAGATGCCAACATCATTCTAGGCGGTGCCCAAACATTCCTTTTACTAGTCGAAACATATAACAGCCGCGTTGGGCGATTTTGGGTGTAATTGTCTGTACAATTCAGCGTCATTGAACATTTCATAAACGTAAAACTAGCGGAATTACACTTCTAGGTTTCGTCAGAGAACTCGTGCAGGTCTAATAAACGTAAAAGTGTACATATAATGGGTCAGTGTAACTTATGTTGAGACTGTGGGTATACATATGCACACCCAAGTCTTCACGGTTTGCATGCACGGCAAAAACACAAATTTACAGAAGGGGCTTAGTTATAAAGGAAACAAGCAAAACATGTGCTGCTGATGATGACGACAGTTGTTGTTTATGACGAGGATTATTATTATTATTATTTTATGTATTATTATTATTATTATTATTATTATTATTACATGTATTATTATTATTATAATTATTATTATTATTATTATTATTACATGTTTTATTATTATTATTACTATTATTATTTTTTATTATTACATACCTATCCAAATTTTACATTGAAATTTAAGTGACATAAAATCAATATCAATGTTTAAAAAAATGATAACTAACACTGTGACGATAACACTTTTAGTTTTTTTATATCATCACTAGTGATGATATCATTTTTGCCGGAACTACTTTTTCTAGGAATTTAAAAAAAACCGAGATCGAATACTAGGAAAATGACGTCACGTCAGCGGTTTTGACGTCATAACGCTAGTCATTTGGCGCCAAATAGAAGCAGCAGTATTTGGTTACGTAACATTCATACGCCTAAGGCCAAGTCATTTTTTTTTTTTTATATGTTTCTTTAAAATAAAGGAGAGATTTTTTCCAGATATATAATAAATAGAATAACTAACTGCATGTTTTTGATATAGAATTTATGTCACTCGGGAACAAAGGGGTAATTTGGTGTAAAATCACTCAACCTACGGTTTCGTGATTTTAACCAAATTACCCCTTTTTTCCCTTGTGACATAAATTCTATATCAAAAACATGCAGTTAGTTATTCTCTATTTATTATTAACTATTATTACCATTATTATTATTATTATTATTATTTATTATTATTATTATTTGTATTATTATTACCACTATTATTATTATTATTATAATTATTATATCATTATTATTATCTTTACTATTATTATCATTATCAGCAATGGAATTATTATTATTATGTATACTATCAAATGGCAGATTATACTTTTTTTTTGCGATTTCTTTTCTCTTTAACTGTTTACAAACTTTTTTTGTTTTAAAAAAAGGGCACAGTATTTCTTCTGAAAAGTCAAAAATGGACATAAACATAATAGTTTTATAAATACACTTATAATGATAGAGATGTCATCACCTTTTATGTGAACAGTAGCTGACAATGACGAGTCGTGAACTGTTTCTGTGGTCACTACCTCATTGTGACCGCAGATATTATCTCGTTTGGTGGTCATTTAGCAGCTGACCGCAACGTTTACATCCTAATTGACATAGAAATAAAACTGGGTCGGACCTTTAACCTGGTCAAGAGGGGTCTCAAGTCATCTCTGGTTAAATATTTACACACATTACGTTGGTCTCATTTAAGCTTTTTTGTTGTAACATGAAACAATTTTAACCCTTTCCCACATACAATAAATCGGCAGCAGACGATTTTAAAAACATCTAGTATAGGCAAAAACACGGAAAAGCTCCTCTATAAATGTTGGTATAATTACTGAAAAGAGTCGTATTGAGCAATTTCTCCTTTTGTCACGATGTTTTCAAAAGTCGTTTGCTGTAGAGGCGTCTTAATGCGTCTAATTGTGATAATGGGTTAACCCTTATACTGCAGAATTCCTGCAATTGATGCCATCATTATTCGTACATAGTAATGGAGTCGTCTTTAGTAAGAACTAAACAAAAGTGTTAGTAGAAAAGATGTGTCACCTTCTAATATTTCTGTAAATGCACGCGTGGTGTACAGACAGACAGTCGGACAGACGGCGGAAAAGTGATCCGTACAAGGCACAACGAAAGGCAACTTGATATTGACCTACACTGTTTGAAGAACATTCATGGTAAGATAAGAATATGTGTGCATGTCAGGATAAGCAAATACTTTTTGCATTGCGTGCATAGCAGAATAAGCAATTGGTATTTGTATTGAGAGCATTGGCAGGCAGAAAAAGCAAGGAAAATTTGCATTGCGTGCATTGGCAGGATAAGCAAGTAATATTTGCATTGCGTGCATTGGCAGGATAAGCGAATGATATGTGCATTGCGTGTATGGTAGGATAAGCGAATGATATGTACATTGCGTGTATTAGGGTAGGATAAGCGGATGATATGTACATTGCGTGTATGGTAGGATAAGCGAATGAAGTTTGCACTGCGTGCATGGCAGGATAAGCGAATACTATTTTCATTGCGTGCATGGCAGGATAAGCAAATGATGTTTACATTGCGTGCATGGCAGAATAAGCAAATGATGTTTACACTTATGAATGCAATGGCCGGGTAAGCAAATACTATTTGCATTTCATGTATGGTGGGATAAGCGAATGGTGTTTGTATTGCTTGCAATGGCAGGGTAAGCAAATCATATTTGCATTGCGTGCCTGGTAGGAAAATCAAATGACGTTTATCTCTGCGTGTATGACAGGATGAGAATATCATGTTTGCATTGCGTACAATCACGGGATAATTAAATAATATTTGTACTGCGTGCCTTGCAGGATATGCAAATGACGTTTGCACTGCGTGCTTGGCAGAATGAGCAAATGGTGTTGCCTGGTAGTATAAGCAAATGATGTTTGCACTGCGTGCCTGGCAGAATAAGCAAACGACGTTTGCACAGCGTACATGGCAGGATAAGCAAATCATGTTTGCAAGGCTAGATAAGAAAATAGTGTTAACAGTATGCTAAAGCAGGATAAGGGTTGATATTTCTCATTGTACCCATGTTCACCAATCCTGGTCTACGATATTTGCTAATTTTCATATCAATCACTGTTTTAACACTTTCCTAAATAAAACAAATCTGCAGTTGAAGGATTTGAAAACCTGGAGGCGAACATAGGGCAAATGTCTACGAATTAAAGTTTAATCATTGAAAACATTGTGATAAATAGAGAAATCGATCATCATTATTAATGTTCCCTTTTGACACAATGTTTTCAAAAGTGGTCTGCTGCAGAATTGTCAACATGTATCTGAAGAAAGCAAATATTCGGAAAAAATTATACTGTTTGTAAACAGCTTCGGATTTATTGCCATACAACTGTAATGTGACATAACTTTTCACCGTATTTCTTCCTTCGTTAACAAATCAGTCCCATGCGGAGAATGGAAGCTTCGTTGCATATATGAAGCCGAAGACAATAGATATCACAGAACATTATTGTGAGAGTACTACGGGTGTCGCAACTGTATTCGCAGCGAAACTTGCGGGGGATAATGTGACCGTGGTGGTTAACAATTCTGTTTTAATGACTTCTCTCATCAAGCATTCGATAGGACTTCCGACGTACGGACGGACGCCACCAACATTATACATAACTGTCAGCGGCCATCAGATATTGTATCAAGATCTTTGTCGGATAATGTCTATCAACGAAATTAGAAACTTGTTAAGTTCGAATGTTGCATGCCCGGTAGTTGATAAAGATTGTCTTGAACTTATGAAAGGGGGGGGGGGGGGGGGGGGGTTGCATTCAGGGGCGTAGCTCCCTTTATGCACTGTAGGAACGTGCCTACACATATTTTCTCAAAATGCCCCAAAATGCAGCTGCGGCGATAGACATCTGCGTATTGTATCGACTAGATCAGCCTGCGCTGCAAAGCTATGCCCCTGGCATTAACATTGAGTTGATTCTACAGTTCAAACCCTTATAATATACAATTCGAGATGTAGGTTCAAATACCTCACCATATTTAATTGAATGCGGTGTTGCATCAGGGTGGGTTCACTAGTCTATCTGTGTCTATGTGTATACCTGTGTTCAAAACTTGTATGTTGGAAAGACAATCTTCCCGTGTAATTGACCTTTTTTTCTGCACAGCTTTATTGCAATGAAAACACACATTGATTGAAATTCTCACCGACAAGTCCAGAATTTATCCCTAAAAATACAAAAAATACGAACAGTATGATACCGCGAATGTCCGGGCCGGTCCATCAATACGGATTACACGGGTCGTGAAAATCACCCCTATCATTACATTGACGTTTCCTGTTACATAAGGCCAGTAGCCAACACCGTGATTATTCTATTTGAATCTCGCCGTTCAAAAAGGACCATTTGAAATACCAATCTTGCATTAATATTAAATTCCTTAACCTTGTAAAACTGCATCCCAACAATTACCAGAAGAACTCGGAATTTAGATGTTGTAACATTGATAACATTTCTAGGGAGAGTAAAACTGCAAATGAGAGTATGCGTTCTGTTCATGTCATGGTCCGAAGTGGTCACATTTATAATAATTCAACACCCTTCTCTATTTGCCATGTCCTATTTACATCCACCAACACAGTGGTGGGAAACTGACCCCAAGACGCACAGTGACTGTCATTATGGTTAATTTTCCATGCAGGGATTAGCGATGATTTGTCCAAAATATTTACGTCAAACATTTTTTCGACATGATGCACTCATCTCGTGCCAGTTGACCCATAAATACATCGATACTGTACAATTATGTGCGAAATTACGACGCATGTTTAATTTAAAGATACAGATGATACTTACATGTACATGAGCCCCGTAAAACGATTTGGGGACCGCCTCGGCGTTGAATTGGCTGAGCTACTGGAGGTTGCGTGTTCTATCTTCGGCCGATGTCGTACCAACATACCAAACTACTATAACAATGGCGATAATGGCTAACCCATCATGCTCAGTATTGTGAGGTAAGCATTACGACTGACTCGCTTGTGTCAGAATAAATGGACCAGTACTAATGGTTACTTTACCAAGGAAGGGCTGTGATATGACTGGCACAACGTTGAGAGTAGCGTAACATCATACGTATAGCCTCCACTATCCAATCGATTGTTATACACTCCTAGAAAGAAGTGTAGCCCAACCAGTTACATGTATATGCAAATATAGCGTTCAATGATATTAAATCGGAGAATACAATTATATCGTATACTTTTGGTGCATACATTGTGTTATGGATAAAGAAGATACTTACCTTTGCCCAGTTAACGTTTTGCGACAAATTGAAGGCTCAAACAATCCAGTATATACGCATAGTCTCACCGGAGCGTTCACTGTCCGACCGCTAGCAATGACATCTTAGCCAAAACCTTTTGCAATAAAACAAGAAGTGTTGCTACACCAATTGTACGCCAATATTACTTTCAATTATGCCTAATTGTCGAGACAATTAGAACCCAAATCGCCAAAACGCGAATATTTTATATTTCGACAAGGTACGACATGTTTCGGTACCACATTGAATGATATCTGCTGGAGATTCAGACTATACTATATAGTGATATAAAATACACGTCAGTTTAACTATTAACGATGTCAAAGCAATAATACATCAAATTGCCACACGCGGCTCATTTGTGTCGATTTATGTGTGTCGACGTGTCGATGGTGTTGACGCATTGATGATGTCGATTTATATGTGTCGACGTGGCGATGATGGTGACGTATTGATTATGTCGATTTATGTGTGTCGACTTGTCGATGGTGTTGACGTATTGATGATGTCGATTTATATGTGTCGACGTGTGCACGATGTTGACGTATTGATGATGTCGATTTATGTGTGTCGACGTGTGCACGATGTTGACGTATTGATGATGTCGATTTATGTGTGTCGACTTGTCGATGGTGTTGACGTATTGATGATGTCGATGTATGTGTGTCGTCGTGTCGATGATGTTGAAGTGTCGATGATGTTGACGTATTGATGTGTCGAGGTATGTGTATCGCTGATGTTGACGTATTGATAATGTCGATGTATGTGTGTCGATCCTGTTAGGGTATTGATGACGTCGATGGTGTTGAGTTATTGATGACGTTGATGTATGTGTGTCAACCTGTCAATAGTGTAGGCGTAATGATGACGTCGATGTATGTGTGTCGACGTGTCGACGATATCGATGTATGTCTGTCGAATTGTCGATGAAGTTGACATATTGGTGTTGTCGATGTATGTGTGTCGACATGTCGATGCTTTTGACGTATTGGTTTTGTCGATGTATGTGTGTCGACATGTCGATGATGTTGACGTGTGGACGATGTCGATGTATGTCTGTCGACATGTCGATGATGTTGACGTATTGGTGTTGTCGATGTATGTCTGTCGACATGTGGATGATGTTGACGTATTGGTGTTGTCGATGTATGTATGTCGACATGTCGATGATGTTGACGTGTGGACGATGTCGATGTATGTCTGTCGACATTTCGATAATGTTGAAAAATTGATGACGTCGATGTATGTGTGTCGACGTGTCGATGGTATTGAAGTATTGTAGATGGCTGTGTCGACGTGTCGATGGTATTGAAGTATTGCAGATGGCTGTGTCGACGTGTCGATGGTATTGAAGTATTGCAGATGGCTGTGTCGACGTGTCAATAGTATTGAAGTATTGCAGATGGCTGTGTCGAAATGTCGATGATGCCGACGTGTCGACAAGTTCGATGTTACGGTGATCACTGAATAAGCCTCAAAAGTAGTATAACGTGAGTAGATATGCAGCGAGCGTTGGTAGCTCTCTGGTTGTTCACAAATATAGAGTATCTCGATCTTGTGATAATTTCATACTTTTTATATACTGAAGACACGCACAGGTTGGTCAACGACGAAGATAACTCTAAAATGAGAGTTTATCAGCTACAATACGCTGTTATTTCTCAGTAAAGCATAGGATAGAAGCAAATTGCTTTAATGTATTCCAGTTATGTTATTTATATGTAAGTGATTACTTTAATCGAGGTATAGATATATTTAGTAAACACCATATTAACCATGTTTTACATTATACTTGTATAAAAGAAAACAATAGAAATTACAGCATTATCCTTGATTGTTGAAGACATACGTATTTGTGGTGAATTCGTAAGTCAAAGATCTGAATTCTGACAAAAATAGTGACATATTTAAAATAAAACATCTGAGCCGTATCACGAGAAAACCAACATTATGGTGTGTGCATAAAGTACCGACCCGTATCAGCCTAAGCATGCCGCGCAGGCTAACCCGTATAGACACTGTTCGCCTCCTGTGGATTTTCTGTTTTAGGAATCATTACTCTATACCTCTATACCCCTGAGTCGGAATGTGTCGGCCCTGATTAGCCTGCGCGGAATGCGCAGGCTGATCTGGGTCGATACATAACGAAGAGTCAATAATGTTGGTTTTCTCAAGGACCGGCTCATATTACTTTCTGTTTTCACTACAGACTGGTCACAAATATTTTACACTGAAGCTGACCTCATCGTAACCTTAGATTGACATGATGTTGCAGATTTCACTGACATAGACATTTTAATGTGTCCGTTGCCGTAACATGACCACTGGCTACTGTAATCAACATAATAAAGTACTAATTGTTGTTTGATATCAAACCCGTGAATCTCGGGTCTCCGATCGTATCAAAGGTGTTTTAATTTCTTCAGTCTTGTTCCTTCTTTGTATTTCCGAATGTCACGTTATTACCCATTTCCCACATACAACGATTCTGCAGCAGGCGTCGCTGAAAATGTATAGACAATTTTTTAAACATCTGTATAAATGAAATTCTTATTATTGAAAACGATCTGGCAAAAGGAGAAATTGCTCATTATAAGCATATCATTCTTTCAAACGTCGTCTGCTGCAGATCAATCAAAATGCGTCTGCAAGTTGGAAAGGGTTAGATCAATGTATGTCCCATCTTTCACCTCTTTTCCAGAACATCTTACATATCTGCCCTAGACTGTTTTTAAAACATTGTGCGAAAAGGAGAAAAAGACCATTACTTCATATAAACTTTTCTCCTGTTCCACACAATTCGGCTATGTTCACGTAGTTTTGACCTTTTAAGCATACAGACGCAAAAACAGAAAGTGATTCTTTAAAGCATACCATAATGAAAAAGTTCATCTTGCATCACATAATCTTTTTAACCCTTTCCCAGGTACAGACACTATTTGACGCATCTACAGCAAACGACTTTTGAAAACATCCTTTTGCCACAATGTTCTCAACTTTTTCAGTATTTATACCTACAATTATAGGGATATCCCAAATTTTTAAGTAGACATCTTCAATTTCAGAGAGTTTTTGCGTTGGTTAAAAAAATACAAGTTATGACGGTAAGTTTGGCGCTACATCGATGGATTAGTTTATTATTATATAATGCTAACCATGTCCGAATCGGGATCGCACCAAGGTATACTTTGGAGCTGCACAGTTTTATCTCGTATTAATTGTGGTTCTGTTCTGGGTCAATATTCACCAACCATTTTGATATCACTCCAATTATTTACTATATTTATATGATAAAGACAATCAGACATATTTGTTTTTAATTTTTTGAGTGTTTTCTTAAAATTAGAAAAAGAGTATGCATACAATGATTGTTTACTACTGGGCCGGATGTGGGCTTTGACATTAAACTAGAAGTTGTCATAATATGAGCCGTTCCACGAGAAAACCCAGCATTATGGACTCTGCGTAATGTATCGATCCAGATCAGCCTGCGCAGTCCGCGTAGGCTAATCCGGACCGACACATTCCGTCTATTGGGCAAAGGGGTACAGAGTAATGATTTCTGAAACAGAAACTCCACAGAAGGCGAACAGTGCCTGTACGGCATGCTTAGGCTGATCCGGGTCGATACTTTAAGAAGAGTCCACAATGTTGGTTTTCTCGTGGGACGTCTCATATATCAATTTTGAGTGTATTTCTTTTTAATTATTCTGTTTCCCTTAACCTGTAGATTGCATGTATTCGATTATTATTAATAACGTTAAATCCTAACTTATTATAAATAAATAAATAATCATTTATATTTGTGCTTTTAAAACGCTTATAGTACGATCACTCCTCAATGCTCGAAGTTGTCTTATGCAGTCCATCCTATATTACGTGAAGGGTTATATCTATTAAATTTAAGTCTAACATTAAGAGTTGATCATATAAGGACATCGAGGTGTCAAACAAGGCCCGGGGGTGGTACAGACCGGTCATCAAATTGCCAGTATCTTTTCCGTTGATTTTCGACGTTTACAGCATCTCAGTCCCATCATCAAAGTTCCCGTTATTACAAACCTTATTGCAATACATGTACTAGATGTTAGAATTGTGTATGTATTAAATGTCATTATGTTCTGTAGTATATTCATTTTACTATTATCCTTGACCTTGAGGGTTACGGGGATAGCAATACGACTGATGCATCGGTGTCAAAGTGAATACTGCCGGTAGTACTGGTAAATTACACAGGGCACGCCTTGCTTTTACTAACATATTGTTGAAAGAGGTGTATAGCAACACACAAACAAACACATTGTACCATAAACTTGCATACAAGATATGTTCTATTCAGTTATCACAGTCTCTGAAAGAATACAGCGACATACGCGTCATATGGACGAATCAAAGTGCAATCAACACCTTACGCCGTAACAGCGGTTATCAATTGAAGACATTGTGAGAATAAGAGAACTTTTACAAACTTCTCTTTGTCATACACTGTTATAATCCTTGTACTGAAATTACACTTCCGTTTTTCGAGAAATAGCATGTAGTCAAGGTGTTTACTCATAAATACCAACTCAGGTAAAATGTTAACTCCAAATTAGAAATCAGTCTTAGATTAAGCTACATATCCTTTCAACGTAAACACATTGTTCGCTGCTGATTTATAAATCAAGCGCAACCCAGTATACGTTACACACTATAATAACGAATTTAAGCATGATCTATAACATTCAGAAAAATGGTACCATATACGTTTTTGAAATAATTTGGGGAATATGATGAACTAATCCTGATTAGGAATGTCTACGATCGTCACAATGATTCTAGTCGTTTGATGCAGCGACATCAAATATCTTCTGTAAGATGAAGAGCGTGTGGTTAATTTTATATTGAATGTCACCTGATGAACGAAAAATAACATAACAAAGAGAATGCTTTATATAAAAAAAGAACAAAGTTGCTTTGTTGACACGGTCGCAGATTGGAAGATGACCAAGGGTTGACCAGTTAACCCTTTCCCTCATACGGCAATTCTGCAGCAGAGGACTTTGAACGTATTTTGTCCAAAAATAGAGAATCTCCATAATTGAATGGATAACCTATGACAAAAAGTGGAAAACATTGTGGCAAAAGGAGAAATTGCACGTTTTGTGCAATTTCTTCTTTTGTCACTATGTTTTCAAAAAGCCGTCTGCTGCAGAGGCGTCAGAAAGCGTCAATATGAGGGAAAGGGTTAAGGCAATATCAATTATATCTTATCACGATTGGCAATGAAATGAATTTTAAATTGACCGATAATTGTAACTGTAAAAATGGAAGTGACAGACAATAAAAATAACGCTGAAAGTCAAATTGAGTAATCAACTGATGACCAAACTGTCACCCTAGTTTTATGCCTTAACCCTATCCCACATACATCAAATATACAACAGACGACTTTAAAAACAAATAGCAAAACTTTTCCAAAGTCTCAATACATTTAAGTATAATAGTAATGGTTAGAGTAGATAATATTGTGGCAGAAGGAAAAAGTGTTCATTAGGAGCAATTGTTTTCAAAAGTCATCTGTTATAGAGGCGTCAGAAAGCCTCTGTATTTGGAAAAGGGTTTAGATAATTGCTTCATCTTCGTGCGTATTCAGACTCGATACACTATTCTTAACGAATTCCATAGCCTTATCAATAATAAGATATGAATATTCATATAATATGTACGAAGGTCGGATTCAGTCCCGATAGCTATACGTTTCTTAATTGGTACGATATAGAGGACTTACTTTAATATGCATACACTGACCGAGAAGCTTTGATTGAGATGAATTAATATCTTTGACAATAGTGTTTGTTTGTAAGATGTTTCGCATCGATGTTAACAGTATATCAGTTATATGACGACATATTATAGGTAAATTAACCGTACTACGTAATGCTATCCCCGTCACTGAGCGCCAATGAAAGTGCTTGAAAGTACTTTGTATGACTTGACCCGGACTCAAATCCTGAGCTCTCGCTCAGGGGGCAGACGCTCTAAACAATACGTTCGACTCAAGAGAATATCACTGCCAGCACATAGCAATCCAAACAGTGTTTATTTCATGTGTGCAGCATCATGTTTTACATAGAGAAAAAAATAAACTTTCAAAATTTAATAATATTAGTTATAATCAAAGCGCCAATGGCACTGTAGTGGCGATCGTATGGAAAATCCTGCAAAGTAACAAGCAGTATATCGGTGTAGGGCTTGCGATGACTCTGGTGCGGGTATATTTGAGAATGTATCAACCCTGCATCTTTTGACAGTAGAATAATGTTAGTTTGCCAGAATGTTGTCTTGGTGATTATTTAGTTACGTTCTGAAATTGGTTATGATGTGTTCAAAATTAGGCCATTCCAAAGTTATGAAAAATCTAGTTGGTATTCGATAGACTACCGTTTTAGCTCATTAGAATGACTATTTGTAATCTAAATTGTTTGGGTAATCACATGTTTATCACCAGGTCGTTAGGCCATATTAAGATAAAATATATTTTACACTTTAGAAATGACTAAAGAAAGGAGAGAAAACAGTATCCATTAGTTTGGTGTTTGTTTCAATTATGTCCGATATTAAACAGGTCTGTTCAATTTAGTCCCTTCACATTGCATGATTGAGGGTTGTCACAGTGTATTTATATGTCTCTGAGGTTGTTAAACTGCTTCGAATAATGTGAGTGCAAAAACAAACACAAAACATGCTCCAAAAGCACAATTTCACTATTTGCCAAACTGTTTAATTTATGAAAATATAGGCATATATTATAATGCTAGATCTTCAAACTCAATTAGGCTACACTGTCAGCATTGATTGCTAATTGACTCTAGAACGTGCAGACGTGTATACATAACGTGTGTACACACTGCCATCGTGTGTCCTTTAAACCTTTGTAAACCAGTCTTATTATCTAGACGCTTTCATATATTTAAACAAGTACAAAATAAAGCGTTTATAATATTGAGATTTACAAGCTTTTCTGGTTTTTGGTCTCGCGAGCTATTTATAGAACCTTTTGGAATTTCCAGATTTGAGTATCACCAGAGTTGTCGTTATTTGCAAGGCAGAACGCGCAATGATATTTATTATCTGCCAAATCATGACGAAGATAATCAGAGTACAACCAACTCCTGCCGAATCAGGTTAAAGGTCAAAAGGTTACGGTTGACTACAGTAAAAATAAAACGAGGCACAGGAGTATCATGATACTCTGCATAGCGTACCCAAGACGCCCGATGATATTTATTATCTGCCCAAACATGAAGAAAGATAATATGTAAATAGTTTAACTCTATTTAGATATTTTCTCGATAAATCTCAAATATTAGTACTAATCCGGTATCAAAGTAGCACTAACATTATCATTATTAATCGTGTGCCTGCATCACTGATGGAACTATATATATATATGGCGGTTTAACGGAAGTGAGTAAATTGCCTTTGCAGAAATATCCAACCGATTGTTCAAATACGACTATATAATTTTTTTTTCGTTGTTGTTGTTTTGGTAGCACTGTGGCGATTGTCAACCAATCGCCACAAAAATGAGATGTCAGACAATAAAGATAACGATGACATAGAATGATAAAGAGATGACCAGTTTTATCACCTTCTAATTTAACAACGTTTGGCCCCTTTAATTATTAATTTACTATCATTACTTTGTTGACAGCTATCGTTGTATCGTCAGATCTATATCGTCAAATACGATGGTGGTACGGAACTGATGTCAATACGTAGAATAAATTTAGCTGACGTTAGAACTTTTAATCGGAATATTATATAATTAATATACGACCCGGGCCTCAAATCTTTCCCACATACACTTTCTGACGCCTCTGCAGCAGACGACTTTTGAAAACTTTGTGACAAAAGAAGAAATTGCTCAAAACGAGCAATTTCTCCTTTTGACACAATGTTTTCAACTCTATTAAATAAGTATGTCTTCATTTAGGGAGATTTTCAATATTATTGTTGAGATGATTTCAAAGTCGTCTGCTGCCAGATTTGGGGTATGTGGGAACGGGTTAATTAATGCATCTGCATACGCAAAAATCTCACCAGCGTCAACATAGTATGTGTATACCAGTTACACTTTGTATAGTATTATTACGCATTTCTAGTTAACCATTAACGCAGTTGTCTTGTTGTTTCTAGGACAGGAAAGAGATACTGAAATCTCCGAAGAAGGTAACTCGGCCAATTTTATTTCCTTGACACATTTATTGCATTTTATCTCCGCATCTATAGGTTGTTGATGGTTAGTTTACATCAGCCTAATTGTTGTGTACAGTGTGGACTAGACCCTTCTTAACTTCATAATACACGCGACCTTGGCCCGACTTGTGGAAAATTCTCTTTTCCTCACAATTTTGTCAATCTTTCCGAAGATCTTATTTCCATTTTATTCAAAGATCGAATGCAATACGATGTTTTCAATAATTTAATTTTAAACGACAATTTCAAATAGTACATATATATCTTCTGATTATGGTAAATGCGCAAATTATTTAGCGTCTGTGATCGAAAACACGGTTGTATTTAGATTGACGTTACTCACTGAGCGCTCGGGTGTGTTTGTTAACCCTTTCTTTCCCACAAACAACAAATCTGCAGCAGACGACTTCGAAAGTTTCTTGGGAAAAGCATGGAAAAGCTCTATAAAGGTAAAATGACTGAAAATAGGTGAAAAAAGTGTGGTAAAAGGAAAAATTGCTCGTTTTGAGCAATTTCTTCTTTCGTCGTCATGTTTTCAAAAATCCGTCTGCTGTAGAAGCGTCAGAAAGCGTCTATACGAGGGAAAGGGTTAAAGGCTGTATTTTGATTGGTAGCTTCAGTGTATTTAACGTTTCCGTTAGGTAAATCTGAAAACACTAAAGTATTTTAGTAATTAATTGATTTGATGCGATTCATTAACGACCTGAACTAACGTTATGTGTTCTATGTAATCGTTAACTCGTGGCCGAGTGGCTAAGGCGATGGATTGGAATTCCATTGGGATCTTTCCGCGTAGGTTCGAATCCTGCCTACAAAGTAGTTTTTATTGCTGCGGGTATAACAACATTTGTTAAAGTCTTTCAACTACAAACAACCGTAGTTATAACCTACATCAAATCATCATTTGTAATTTCTGCTTTTGCTGCAATGCTTTTAAAAGTCTTCGGGTGTAGATGCATCGAATCTGATGAAAAATATACCTTTCCAATGTCTTACCATGCAAATTACCTTCAACCTATTGTGAAACGAAAGAGTTGGTCAATAAACAGTTGAAGAGTTCGTAGAGCCGGGAGGCAAATGAAAGACCGTCAGTCTCGTTTAAAATCTATAAATAGCGTTAGAATATATATTGACAAGGTACATTTCTTTTTCAACGACCAATTTTTCTGATCGCAATGGCTCTAATTTACCTAAAGATATTCGCATGGAATTATTATTTTAAAGATGTTACACTCAAAGCAAGTTATGTACTAAATTGTATTAGAGTTAATGGAACTGGAAGTGAGATATAGCTTTTAATGTAAAACTACTGCTCGGGGACATCACTGAGTTGACGTAAGGTCAAAGTAAAATCTCGTAAATTGAGGCTTGAATCCAATTAAGAACACATTTAACATGAAAGTCGGGATCAACTGTAACATATATTTTAATAAAAACACAAAACACAAAACTACGCTTTTTTCGAAAGAAAATTTCTTTTTCTCCCTTGTACGCATATAAAATGTTGTATAAGGCGCTTTATCATAAATTTATACAGCAAAATATGTTGAATAATTAAAAACCAAATGTCTCCTAAGTGATGTCCCGGACCGTAGGATAGAAACTGTACCTTATCAATATATAGTCAAATGCTATGTTTAGATTTTAAACGAGACTTGAACCAGCTTCTACAGCTCGACATATACTTGATACTGATTACTTATGAACATGGTCATTAATCAGACATACTGCTCCATGACTTAAAACACATGTTCTATGGCACTTATCTAGTGAGACAGAATGTTTGCACAGGTTCTGTACACTGATCACTCTGTCATCTAACGCAGCTTATTTGTGTGATGACAACAAAAGTGCAAATGTGAAAACATGATTTTGGAAAACAGGATGAAATTCCTTGCATAGGGAACAATGAAGCTTTAAGCTGTTAACCATTTCTTTTTCCAAACTGCGTTCTTTGACGAATAGTTCAAGGGAAATAACTGTAAAACTAATTCAAGTAAAGTCATGATAAGAGTTATCGTTTTTGCTCCCTTACCTTCGGGCACACTAGTGACTAAACTGGAACGCAATTCTTACATATATATTTCGACAATAAATTTTAGTCTAAACTGTTTTACAAGTTTTATGAATTACCTTTATAAACAAAATTACACGTTGTCGGGAAGATCCCAATGGATTTTTAGTCCATCGCCTTAACCGCTCGGCCACGACAACATATATCATAAAGAAACCAAAAGACGATTTACACCATTTAGGATTTTGCGACCAGTTCAGGTCTATATTGTTTTTTCGGAGTTTAATGTAAATACACAACGCAGTATGTACGGAAAAAAGTTTATTACGGATTCAACGAAACTGAATTTTTATGGTTTTGGGATCAAATTTTGGGATCTTTATCTACAGTTGTAATAATAATGTTGAGGTTGGTTTCCTGAAGCTGATCATATAAAAAGGTCGTGGAGAAGAACTGGGGGCCGTTTTATCAATATGGTCCTAGTTAGGACCGTCATAACTAGGACCGATACTTACGACGGCACTTAGGACTGATAATAAGACCGTTTTATCAACACAGTCCTTACTCCCCAGTCCTAACTAAGACCGGCCTTAGGACCGTTGATAAAACGGGGCCCTGGAGTTTATCTCTCCAAATTGTTATTGGTAACAAACAGCCCAGAAAACAAACAGACAGACAGACAGGAGTTTATCGTGATTTATCGCGAACAACCTCGACTTTCTCGAAAAACAGAGATCAATTTCAAGCTCAAACAAGACGTATCAATTAATCAGTCAAAAGAAAATACTAACACAACTTCATGGCAATGTGTCTGGTTACCTTTATAAAAGGAATCAGTATTAATACATGTATCAAGAAGTGATAGCTGATTCGATCCGATATAATTGGTTTTGGATCAGTTTCCTTTTGCTACAACGTTTACATCCCATTAAATACTTTAACTATTATTTAATTTTGTATACCTCCGTCGTTGGTGGGTTCGCCCCTGGCTCACAGACAACAGGAGGTTTCAGTATGGACAGTACAATACATTGATGCAGAATCTCCAAAATGAAGATGTCACCTCCTTCAAAAAGTATTTGAGGATCACGCCAACAATGTTTGACGACATACTCCAGTGCTTGCAGTATCAGGATGCAGTGTCCTGCACTTGACCGCGGCCAGTTTGATGCTGAGGACAACAACCACGACTTGGTGCCTGGAGCATGGAGGGCAGGAAACCACTCCCAAGAGGTTGAGCCAGCAGCTGGAAGAGGAAACATCGACGCTGTTGCAGGCAAGCGCCAGCGGGAATACCTTAGGCTCTACTTTGTCAGCAATGCTTGATATGTGCCATGACAAGACAGAATGGTGGAATAGACAGTTAGTAGCTAGGACGAGAGTCACGGACTGCTTAACTATAATTAATGTGTCAGTGTTTACAACATGTACAGTATTTCAGTTTGATATCGTTACATTATTTGTGTAAAATATGTTTGAATGTCTTTAATATCATAAGTGTTTACGCCTTCATCCGAACTTGAGTGTTCAGGGGCTGGCTGACGGATATATTTCACGCCCAATCTGTTTTTGGGTAGTTTGCCCTTGCTTCGCACCATGACTATAAGTATTCAATTCACAACACACAATGTCGATGTTGTCAGTTCAAAAACTATTGGCAAACTGACGGCATCGCTTCTGCTGTCGCTCTTTTATAGTTCGGGGAATACGGTTCCTACTCGGCATTCCTTCTGCTGACAATCAGCATGTGTTCTTAGTCTTGCATTGCAAATTTGTTCATAACATGAGAGAAATAATTAATTTTGGTGATATGGCTACACACTAATGAAAAACGTCTTTAAACCTGATTAAAATATCAATAAAACGTTTCGTTGTCGGCAGGATTCGAACCTGCGCGGGAAGATCCCAATGGATTTCTAGTCCATCGCCTTAACCGCTCGGCCACGACAACTTATATCAGTAGATTTAACCAAAGGACAGCTGAGTGGTTTGTGAAAACCAAACTTTAGGCATTTGCAATCAATGCAGGTCTATATCGTTTTCAGAGTGTTATATTTAAGAGGTCAGATCTTTATCTCACTTGTTAACATTACGATGATAAAACACACTCCCCGATTATAATTATAAAGATCCTCATCATAATCCGCATACCGCTCACACATTCAAGGCAATTGTTTCATTTACGGACTATTAACGAGCGCAGCTCGTTCTTAGGTATTACCTTTATTATAGGAAATTTCCTATAATCAGTATGGAAAAAATTTGGGTGCAAAATTTTACTATGGCCCTGCTCGTGAAATTCCAAGTAAAATTACATAGAACAAAGCAGGGAACCATGACCGACAATTATCCACATCCGGTGACGTCATATTCAGCCGGTACCCGAGATAACTAGAACAACTGTGCTGTTTAGATTAAAGGCTGACAACCGTAACGTAATCGGCTGCGAGTTTCTTTGCGTGAGGTAAGAATTTTTATCGCTCTCGTTTCCCATTGAATAACATAAATTTTATTTTGGCTTTGGTATAAAATCAAGCTGTAGTGTGAATCTGAGAATCAGCGATGGGTTGTATTGACGTATGTTCTGTCGATGGACTATTTTGGTTTCACTGTCTGACTAAGATGCTCTTAAGGGTAAATTTGTTTCACCCTCAATGCTACGCAGACTTCGCTGAAGTCGTATGCCCTTCTGACAAAAACTCCTTCGGACTGTCAAAGATCAATGCAATAATTGGCTGAACATATCGGTTACACGAAACACCCTGTGACCCAAATCAGAGACATGTATATTTATGTCTTTACCCAAGTACACCAACACAGAGTTGAATCACAGGGACGTGCTCCTGTATGTCTAAATTTATGCATAGGGTAATATTCTGTTCTTGATCACACAGGAGCACCTGGTTAAAATTTCGGAATCGCTACGGCCATTATACCCCATTCAGAACTAATGCGACCACTAAATCCGCACATTTATAAGAAGAAAAAGTAAATCTATTTTTAGAAGTGTTCTTGGAAGTCCTCAAGTGCAGATTGTTGACACATTTTGTGACGCAATATCTTACGTTTCTGCTGCATGACATCCACTCCATTTTTTTAGTGGTGAAACATTGCAATGTGGACGGAATATTTCTGAATAATGGCTATTTAGTTAAAACTAACATCTTTTCAGACTAAGTGAACCCAAGATGAAACGTCCCCAGTGAATTCAAGAGCCGAAACGGATTTATATGGGCATGACTTTTCCTGTGTGCTCTTAACAAAATTAAAAATTATTTTTACATGTAAAAAAGGATGTGACAATTATCGAAATTAAATCTTAACAAGGCACATTGCAGATCAGGATCACTGCGATGCTCTAAAGGAACCGACCCTGCGGCAAAATATGATTCATGTAAGTGGTATCCCTCAAGGCAGTGTCTTAGGACCAATCCTTTTCACCATCTACATCAATGATCTACCGGAAATGGTTAAAAATATAACCAGACGATACAAAAATATACTCAATAGTAAACAACATCACAGATAAGGAAAACCTCCAGAAAGATCTGATCTCATTAACCAACTGGTCAGAAAAGTGGCTCTTACTTTTCAATCAAAAAAAATGCAAACATCTTCATCTTGGCAATGACACGGATTACAAGTATTATATGGAAGGGAAAGAAATAACGAAAATAGACGAGGAAAAAGATCGAGGCATCACAGTCGACTCAAAATTAAAATTCGTACAACATATCAATACAAAAGTAAAAAAGGCCAACCAGATGCTTGGAATAATTAAAAGATCTTTCGCTTCATGGACAAGGAAATGCTTTCTATCCTATTTAAAAGTTTAATAAGACCACACCTAGAATATGGAAGCTCCATATGGTCAGTGATCTACAAAAAGGAGGAAATACTCTTGGAAAACGTACAAAGAAGAGCTACTAAACTAATACCAGAACTAAAAAATAAAGAATATTCAGTAAGACTAAAAGAACTGGGACTACCGACTCTAAAATATAGACGTCTAAGAGCTGATATGGTGCAAACATACAAAATAATTAACAACATAGATAAAGTTGAAATAAGTAAGCTTTTCCATTTCCATCAAACAAGAACAAGAGGACACTACAAATTATTCAAATGTCGCTGCAAATCAAATGTAAGAAAAAATTTCTTCTCTCAAAGAATAATAAATCCTTGGAACAATCTGCCTGAAAAAACCGTGAACGCGAAAAATGTAAATTGCTTCAAAGCTGAACTTAACAAGTGCTGGAGGAATGCCTCTTTTAAATTTTAAAATTGTTAATTTGTGTACATAAAATGCACCGGAAGCGGGAAAGAAAAACCCAAAGACAAAATGGACCCTAGAGGCGGAAGCCTATATAACTTGGTCTCAAAACCAAGGTAAACCAAGGTATGTAAGTAGCATTGCACATTGTCACTAATTTGACCTTTTATCATATATAAATGGCCGAGCTCCGGTAGCGAAGCGGGCTGTCAATCCAGGGGTTGTGAGTTCGAATCCCAGCTCGACCAACATTAATTCCGACGTTTGACAAAAGTCATTGTGACTTGCGTCATTCGTCTTTCACCAATGGTCTGTTTAATAGTCTAAGTGGAAAAGCAGCCTGTTGTGCGGTGTACTGGAGTGGGAAAACCAGAAAATGCATGAGTAGGTGAACTGGTCGCCGTGATATGACTGAAAAATTGTTGAAAACTGCCTTAATGGCTCCTTTTTTTCCGAACATAAGTGGGGAGTTGGCCCCTTTTGAAAAAAAAATCATAGAAGCAACTCTGCCCAAATATGGCCTAACAAATGTCAAATGCGGTGCATAGAAATACAAATATTCACTGGAATCCTCATAATCTACCAAATTCTGAAAAAATCCCCCAAATATTTACTGAATTCGAAGCGGTGAAGACTGGGATTTTCTACACAAATGGCGTAAGAACTGGTTCTATCTCAAGGACATGGAGTGTGATTAAAATAAGATTTAAGCTAAAATAGATAAGTTTAAAGTAATTGGTTTAAATGAATAATCCAGATAAGATAAGACTGCACAGAGGTACAACCTGATCTAAATCAAAACTTGAAAACTATTCTCAGAGCCCAAAGCTTGGCTTTCTGACATAACTAATATACATGTTTATTCTCATAGATCTGTTTTTTAATTAATTTATCATCTTATTTTATTTAAAGACATTTATCATCTTATTTTATTAAAAGTCACTCTTATTTGCAGTTATTGTCATGTATTAAAACAGCAGTCAATGATTATTGATATTAGCATCAAGTTTTATTTTAAAACACAGAATGGATTAAGAACATCCCATATAATCATGGAATAACAGCTCTTATGGCGATTACTGGAGAGGAAATTCATATCTATATAGGCAGTTATATATAGGCAGTTAGTGATATACCCTTTGGTCATTGGTACCTTTCAATACAATGAAAAATGCATGCATCTTTGACTGTGGGGTAATATTCTTCCTGCATACACATCAAAACAGTAAATGGATTGAGAGCAACCTGTACAATCATGGAATCACAGCTGTTATGTCGAAAATGGGAGAGGAAGTTCATATATAATAGGCAGTTAGTGATATACCCTTTGGTCATTCGTGCCTGTCAAAACAATGAAAATTGCATGCATCTTTAACTGTGGGATAATATAACTTCCTGCATCAACATTAAACAAGGGAATAGATTGAGAGCAACGCATACAATGATGGAATTACAGCTGTTTTGAGGATGACTGGAGAAGAAATTCAGCTGATTACATATAATACTAATGGATTAATACAAGGTAATGTTTTTATAAACAGATAAGTATATATCAAATTCAAATAAAGTCCTGTTCTTTGATTGCACATTTTGTGTTTTTCATGATCACAGTTTGTCTGATGTCCTTCGTTCACACGGCATCATCAATTGCCTTGTGAACACTCTACAGGCAACATTTTACAACATCCAATATGAATGCAAGTTTAGCAGTAGTTCATCTCCAACAAATCTTGGCCCTGTGAGGTGAAAATTTAGGTCACAATGTCAATTTGATGGACAATATATATTGTAAACACTCTGGAGGCCTTATTTAACTTGGTCATATGAGGTCAAAAACTGGGTCATAAGTTCAAATTGAAGGAAAATCTTGTTAACACTGGAGGCTGCATATTTATCTTTAGCATGTTGAAATTTTGTAAGAATTATGGTTTTGATGTCATTTTGGAGAAAGGCTAAGTTCAATTTTTGGGTCATATCCGGTCATAAACTAGGTCACTTCACCAATCTGAAGGAAAATCTTGTTTACAGTCTAGAAACCACACTTTTACTTCAGCAGCTTGAAACTTTGTCAGAATGTTTGTCTTAACAATACATATGCCTAGTAAAAAAAAAAGGTCATGGTGGGTCAAAAATTAGGTCACAAGAGCAAATTGAAGGCACATTTTGTAAACAATCAGACATTTTGAATGCTGCATTTTTAATTTTAGCATGTTGACATTTTGTCATAATTGGTGTTATGGTCAAATCTAGGCTAAATTCAATTAAAGATCATGTTGGATAAAAAAAAACAAGGTCACTAGGAAACATTTGAGAACAATCTTGTAAAGACTCTTGACCTCAATGTTTGCTTCAGTATTTTGAAACTTTGTCAGAATGTTTGTCCTGAGGATAGCTAGGCCAAGTTCAAATATGTGTCATTTCGGATCAAACATAAGGTCATTAGACCATATTTAAGGAAAATGTTGTTAACACTCTGAAAGCTTTTCATTTAATGTTAGCATGTTGAAACTTTGACAGATGGTTGTTTTGAACATTGCTATAGACCTGTCTGAAACTATGTCACAAGGCCAAATTGAAGGATATCTTGTTAAGACTATTAATATGTTTGACTTTACTGTATTATATATGTGATTACTTATGTGATGAAGTGAATGTTTAAATGTTTGATGATTTGACTTTGCACCAAAAGATAAAGTAGGGATAGTGTACAATAACGGTCCCAGTTCCGACAGCTTGTAACATATTCCTTAATCATGGTAGTCGTATACCTACAGCTTAGACCCATTATAGGCGCTGTGCTCGTGACGAGGCTTTGCCTTTTTCATATTAGAGGTTGTTTTCAAAGTCGTCTGCTCCAACAGATTTGTTGAATCTGTGAAGAATTATGTTATTACGATTAGATCAGTCACATTCAATTATAAATCGTTTCAAACATCTTACATTGATCAAAACCTTATAATGTTGATCCGTTCCTGTTTGTATATATATTGTTACCCGAAATTACGCGGTATGCTACTCGTTGATGTTTTAGTGACGTCATTTAGACACGTATATGACGTCATATTGAAACGTTCAGAAGGAAACGTGTAAAATGTCAGACAACGTATTACAAGCTATATGTCCTATCACTGAAGAATGCGAAGAAGACGAAGAAATAACAACAGAAGAACAAAATGAATCAACAGACGAAGATGAAACAGACGAAGAAATAGATATAACCGATGATGTTTCTAGTGGGTATGTTCATTGTTTGATAAATGGTTTTAAAAACGTACGTGTATCTTTAATACAGATCTACCCGTAGTGGATATTAAAGGCCTACTAGATTTGTTTTCGCTATTTAAAACTCATGTTTTGTTTCAAAATGTTCCAGTTATTCGATCTATACTCCTGACTCTAAATTCAAGAGTTTATCGCATTCGCTAAAGGACCATTATCATGCCAATAGTTTGTAACACAATATAGCTTCCTTTCCAGAGATCTTTTGGTTAAAGTGGTTAAACATCGTCTAAAAAAGAAAAGGAAGAGGGAGAGGGAGATACACGACAGAGATGTGGAGGGCTCTGACACTGATTTAGAGTTGGAAGGTAAAACAGTCTATTTAATAAACTTCTATTCGACATGTTGAGGTATATTAAGCCTTTATCCTGCGACAGAATTAATCATACCTGCTTTTTGATGAAATCTTACATACTTATGATACATCCCCGGTCCATGTCAAGGGAGAGACAGCCTAATGATGGCAAATAAAGTTATTGCATAATCGCCTAAATCTCCTACGTGTAGGCCTACTTTGATTCAAAAGAATTTTCACTCGAGGTTTGTGAATACTGTTTAATGTGGAATAACCTAATCCAAGGACGATGATGAAAGACGTCATCAATTTATTGGTTAAATCAGGGACGTAGATAGAGGGATAGGCAACTCCACCTGTGCACCTGTTATCTGGTTAAAATATCACACGTAGCAATAAAATTGTCCAAATTTTCACATTTTGTAGCAAATAAAACTTTGATTTTTTTTTTGTATTTTGAACAATGACTGTTTTAAAAGACACCGATATTGGGATTTCTGAAGTATATTAATTTTTTCCAAAAATTAATAGACTGACATTTTTCATACGGATAACATATTATCAAAACCCGTAATATATTAAAATATTTTTATCTACTGCAATAGAAGAATGTTTAAACTTCCAAAAAATATATTTTTTATTTTCATATCTTGAATAGTTTTTGAGTTTTACTTGCGGGTGATATTTTAGTATATAATTTAGTTACTTATCCCTCTTATCTGCGTCCCTGGTTAAATGCATTAATAAACGTATTTTATGTATATATAAGTGAAGCTGAAATATACTAAAAAATCCGTTGTCGGCAGGATTCGAACCTGCGCGGGAAGATCCCAATAGATTTCTAGTCTATCGCCTTAACCACTCGGCCACGACAACACGTTAAATGATTGTATGATAACACCGTATCTATTCTTATACTACATACATATATTACAATGTCTTGAGTCAATTTTGGCCGAGTAAGGATTCGAGCTCACGAGCATTGTATTGATAGCCCTTGTCGTTAGCGACTAAACTATTGTGGATAAACATTAGCCTATTTTAAAAGTAGCTGGAGACTGATGCGATGAGCAATGTTCCCTTTGGCCACAATATTTTCATCTTGATTTCACAATTAAACTATCTTTAGGGATCTCCTGAGATCTACGTGTAGGCCTACTTTGATTAAAAAGTATTTTCACTCGAGGTTTGTGAATTCTGTTTCATGTGGAATAACGAAAACCGAGGACGACGATGAAAGACGTCATCAATTTATTGGTTAAATGCATTAATAAAGGTATTTAATGTATATATAAGTGAAGCTGGAAGATACTAAAATTATACGTTGTCGGCAGGATTCGAACCTGCGCGGGAAGATCCCAATAGATTTCTAGTCTATCGCCTTAACCACTCGGCCACGACAACACGTTACATGAACGTATGATAGCAACGTATATATAATCTTACGCTACATACATATATATTTTTTTATTACAATGACTTTAGTCAATTATCGGAAAGATGGATTGGCCGAGTAAGGATTCGAGCCCACGAGCATTGGATTGATAGCCCTTGTCGTTAGCGACTGAACTATTGGGGATAAACATTAGCCTATTTTAAAAGTAGCTGGAGACTGATGCGATGAGCAATGTTCCCTTTGGCCACAATATTTTCATCTTGATTTCACAATTAAACTATCTCTAGGGATCTCCTGAGATCTACGTGTAGGCCTACTTTGATTAAAAACTATCACTCGAGGTTTGTGAATTCTGTTTAATGTGGAATAACGAAAACCGAGGACGATGATGAAAGACGTCATCAATTTATTGGTTAAATGCATTAATAAACGTATTTAATGTATATATAAGTGAAGCTGGAAGATACTAAAAAAATCCGTTGTCGGCAGGATTCGAACCTGCGCGGGAAGATCCCAATAGATTTCTAGTCTATCGCCTTAACCACTCGGCCACGACAACACGTTACATGATTGTATGATAGCAACGTATATAATCTTACGCTACATACATATATATTTTTTTATTACAATGACTTGAGTCAATTATCGGAAAGATGGATTGGCCGAGTAAGGATTCGAGCCCACGAGCATTGGATTGATAGCCCTTGTCGTTAGCGACTGAACTATAGGGGATAAACATTAGCCTTTTTTAAAAGTAGCTGGAGACTGATGCGATGAGCCATTTCCCCCATTTGACCACACTATTTTCAACTTGATTTCACAATTAAACTATCTTTAGGGATCTCCTGAGATCTACGTGTAGGCCTACTTTGATTAAAAAGTATTTTCACTCGAGGTTTGTGAATTCTGTTTAATGTGGAATAACGAAAACCGAGGACGATGATGAAAGACGTCATCAATTTATTGGTTAAATGCATTAATAAACGTATTTAATGTATATATAAGTGAAGCTGGAAGATACTAAAAAAAATCCGTTGTCGGCAGGATTCGAACCTGCGCGGGAAGATCCCAATAGATTTCTAGTCTATCGCCTTAACCACTCGGCCACGACAACACGTTACTTGCTTTAATAATAACACCGTATCTATTCTGATGCTACATACATATATTACAATGTCTTGAGTCAATTATCGGAAGGAAAGATTGGCCGAGTAAGGATTCGAGCCCACGAGCATTGGATTGATAGCCCTTGTCGTTAGCGACTGAACTATTGGGGATAAACATTAGCCTATTTTAAAAGTAGCTGGAGATTGATGCGATGAGCAATGTTCCCTTTGGCCACAATATTTTCATCTTGATTTCACAATTAAACTATCTTTAGGGATCTCCTGAGATCTACGTGTAGGCCTACTTTGATTAAAAACTATCACTCGAGGTTTGTGAATTCTGTTTAATGTGGAATAACGAAAACCGAGGACGATGATGAAAGACGTCATCAATTTATTGGTTAAATGCATTAATAAACGTATTTAATGTATATATATAAGTGAAGCTGGAAGATACTAAAAAAAATACGTTGTCGGCAGGATTCGAACCTGCGCGGGAAGATCCCAATAGATTTCTAGTCTATCGCCTTAACCACTCGGCCACGACAACACGTTACATGATCGTATGATAGCAACGTATATAATCTTACGCTACATACATATATATTTTTTTATTACAATGACTTGAGTCAATATCGGAAGGATGGATTGGCCGAGTAAGGATTCGAGCCCACGAGCATTTGATTGATAGCCATTGTCGTTAGCGACAGAACTATTTGGGATAAACATTAGCCTTTTTTAAAAGTAGCTGGAGACTGATGCGATGAGCCATTTCCCCCTTTGACCACACTATTTTCAACTTGATTTCACAATTAAACTATTTTAATGGAGATTGTTCAGGTTTTTGTCACCATGTTTTCAAAGTCGCCTGCTGCAGATTTGTTGTATACGGGAAAGGTTCAAGTATTCACTAAAGAAGGTACCCCGTTTGGCCTTACATGAATCTGACTATACATACGTGACTGAATCATATATTGACAAATGGTAATCTATGTATCTATTTGTATCCCTCATGCTGTATATAAATTGAACATGAGAGAAACAAAAAGATACTGTTCTATTCATTATGGTATGTCAAATTATCATGGGTTCCAGACTTGAGAAAGTTTTGGCATAGAATAGACATAATTTGTTTAACGAATATTTATTTAGAATTGGTTTTAGACACCTTTTCAAATAAATACATCATTTTAAAGGTCCTAGGTAACATCATGATAAAGATAAAACAATGTGTTAAATCAATGATTCACATTCGTTTTCACACAATAAGATTATCACAAGCTGTTGTAAGGCCGGCTTGGTAAACAACGCGTCATGCCAAAAAGAAAAAGGTACATGTTGGCTTTTGTGAATATTGTAGAAAAAGACCAAGCTGCGCATTTGCACAGTCTGATCAAGATAGTAACTGTTCATTTATCAGCTTCATAAGTCTGTTAGAAGCTTTCGTCAACTTGGAGGTTCTGATAATAATAATCAGATGGACAGGCTTTGTTCAGGAATGCCAAATTGTAAATTTGCTCATGCACTGGTTTTAATTACCTTGTTGAACCCAAGTTCAGGTAACAGGATTACATTACCTTGTGAACCCCAGTTCAGGTAACTGTCGTACATAACCTTGTTGAACCCCCGTTCAGGTAACTGTCGTACATAACCTTGTTGAACCCCCGTTCAGGTAACTGTCGTACATAACCTTGTTGAACCCCCGTTCAGGTAACTGTCGTACATAACCTTGTTGAACCCCCGTTCAGGTAACTGTCGTACATAACCTTGTTGTACCCCCGTTCAGGTAACTGTCGTACATAACCTTGTTGAACCCCCGTTCAGGTAACTATCGTACATAACCTTTTAGAACCCCTGATCAGGTTACTGTCGTACATAACCTTGTGAACCCCCGTTAAGGTAACAATTGTACATAACCTTGTTGAACCCCCGTTCAGGTAACTGTCGTACATAACCTTGTTGAACCCCCGTTCAGGTAACTGTCGTACATAACCTTGTTGAACCCCCGTTCAGGTAACTGTCGTACATAACCTTGTTGAACCCCCGTTCAGGTAACTGTCGTACATAACCTTGTTGAACCCCCGTTCAGGTAACTGTCGTACATAACCTTGTTGAACCCCCGTTCAGGTAACTATCGTACATAACCTTGTTGAACCCCTGATCAGGTAACTGTCGTACATAACCTTGTTGAACCCCCGTTCAGGTAACTGTCGTACATAACCTTGTTGAACCCCCGTTCAGGTAACTATCGTACATAACCTTTTAGAACCCCTGATCAGGTAACTGTCGTACATAACCTTGTGAACCCCCGTTAAGGTAACAATTGTACATAACCTTGTTGAACCCCCGTTCAGGTAACTGTCGTACATAACCTTGTTGAACCCCCGTTCAGGTAACTGTCGTACATAACCTTGTTGAACCCCCGTTCAGGTAACTGTCGTACATAACCTTGTTGAACCCCCGTTCAGGTAACTGTCGTACATAACCTTGTTGAACCCCCGTTCAGGTAACTATCGTACATAACCTTTTAGAACCCCTGATCAGGTAACTGTCGTACATAACCTTGTGAACCCCCGTTAAGGTAACAATTGTACATAACCTTGTTGAACCCCCGTTCAGGTAACTGTCGTACATAACCTTGTGAACCCCCGTTCAGGTAACTGTCGTACATAACCTTGTGAACCCCCGTTAAGGTAACAATTGTACATAACCTTGTTGAACCCCCGTTCAGGTAACTGTCGTACATAACCTTGTGAACCCCCGTTCAGGTAACTGTCGTACATAACCTTGTGAACCCCCGTTAAGGTAACAATTGTACATAACCTTGTTGAACCCCCGTTCAGGTAACTATCGTACATAACCTTGTGAACCCCCGTTCAGGTAACTGTCGTACATAACCTTGTTGAACCCCCGTTCAGGTAACAATTGTACATAACCTTGTTGAACCCCCGTTCAGGTAACTGTCGTACATAACCTTGTGAACCCCCGTTCAGGTAACTGTCGTACATAACCTTGTGAACCCCCGTTAAGGTAACAATTGTACATAACCTTGTTGAACCCCTGATCAGGTAACTGTCGTACATAACCTTGTTGAACCCCCGTTCAGGTAACTATCGTACATAACCTTGTGAACCCCCGTTCAGGTAACTGTCGTACATAACCTTGTGAACCCCCGTTAAGGTAACAATTGTACATAACCTTGTTGAACCCCTGATCAGGTAACTGTCGTACATAACCTTGTGAACCCCCGTTAAGGTAACTGGCTTACACTACCTTGTTAAATACCCGTTCAGGTAACTGGCTAACACTACCTTGTTAAATACCCGTTCAGATAACTGGCTTACACTACCTTGTTAAATACCCGTTTAGGTAACTGGCGTACACTACCTTGTTAATTACCCGTTTAGGTAACTGGCTTACACTACCTTGTTAAATACCCGTTCAGGTAACTGGTTTACACTACCTTGTCAAACACCTTTTACTTGAATAAATACTATATACTGTTAAGGTAAATGGCGTACACTACCTTGATGAACTCCTGCTCAGGTAACTGGCTTACACTACGTTGATAAACCCCCGTTCAGGTTACTGGCTTACACTACCTTGAAGAACCCTAGTTCAGGTAACCGGCTTAACATCCTTGATTAATTCTCGTTCAGGTAATTGGTTTACACTACCATGATGAACCCCTGTTCAGGGAACTGGCTTACACAACCTTGATGAAACCTCAGTCAAGTAACTGGCTTACACTACCATGTTGAACCCCTGTTTATGTAAATGGCTTGCACTACCTTGTTGAACACATGTTCAGGTAACTTGCTTACACTACGGTAGCTCAGTCGGTAGCGACGCGGGCTGTCAATCCAGGGGTTGCTGAATCCCAGCTCGGCCAACATTCTTTCCGACGTTTGACAAAAGTCACAGTGACCTTCGTCCTTCGTCCTTCACAAATGGGCTGTTTACAGTCTATGTGGAAAAGTAGCCAGTGTATTGGAAAGTATAATGTATGGTGTACTGGTGTGGGAAAACCAGGAAACGCATGAGTAGGTGAACTGGTCGCCGTGATATGACTGAAATATTGTTGAAAACGGCGTTAAACCACAATCATTCAATTGCTTACACTACCTTGATAAACCCCTGTTCAGGTAACTGACTTACACTACCTTGATGAACCCCTGTTCAGGTAACTGGCTTACACTACCTTGATGAACCCCTGTTCAGGTAACTGGCTTACACTACCTTGATGAACCCTTGTTCAGGTAACTGGCTTACATTACCTTGATGAACCCCTGTTCAGGTAACTGGCTTACACTACCTTGATGAACCCCTGTTCAGGTGACTGACTTACACTACCTTGATGAACACAAGTTAAGGTAACTGGCTTACAATACCTTGATGGGCCCCTGTTCAGGTAACTGGCGTACACTACCTTGATGAACCCATGTTCAGGTAACTGACTTACACTACCTTAATGAACCCCTGCTCAGGTAACTGGCTTAAACTTCCTTGATGAACCCCTGTTCAGGTAACTGAATTACACTACATTAATGAACCCCTGTTCACGTAACTGGCTTACACTATCTTGATGAACCCTTGTTCAGGAAACTGGCTTACACTACCTTGATGAACCCAAGTTAAGGTAACTGGCTTACACTACCTTGATGAACCCCTGTTCAGGTAACTGGCTTACACTACATTGATGAACCCCTGTTCAGGTTACTGGCTTACACTACCTTGATGAACTCTTGTACAGGTAACTTGCTTACACTACGTTGACGAACCCCTGTTCAGGTAACTGGCTTACACTTCCTTGATGAACCCCTGTTCAGGTTACTGGCTTACACTACCTTGATGAACTATTGTACAGGTAACTGGCGTACACTTCCTTGATGAACCCCTGTTCAGGTAACTGACTTACACTACATTGATAGGTAACTGGCGTACACTACATTGATGAACCCTTGTTCAGGTAACTGACTTACACTACATTGATGAACCCCTGTTCAGGTAACTGGCTTACACTACATTGATGAACCCCTGTTAAGGTAACTTGCTTACACTACCTTGATGAACCCCAGTTCTGGTAACTGACTTACACTACCTTGATAAACCCGAGTTCAGGTAACATACTTACACTACTTTGATGAACACGAGTTCAGGTAATGGCTTACACTATCTTGTTGAAACCCCGTTCAGGTCACTGGCTTACACTACCTTGATGAACCCCTGTTCAGGTAACTGGCTTACACTTCCTCGAGGAACCCCCGTTCAGGTAACTGACTTACACTGCTGTGTTGAACCAATGTTCAAGTAACTTGCTTACAATACCTAGTTGAACCCCTGTCAGGTAACTGACTTACACTACCTTGATGAACCCCAGTTCATGTAACTGGTTTACACTTGCATGAAGGAACCCCAGTTTCAGGTAACTGGCTTACACTACCTCGATTAACCCCAGTTCAGGTAACTGGCTTACACTACCTTGATAAACCCCAGTTCAGGTAACTGACTTACACTTCCTTGATGAACCCCGGTTCAGGTAACTGGCTTACACTACCTTGATAAACCCCAGTTCAGGTAACTGACTTACAATGCCGTGTTGACTCCTGTTCAGGCAACTTGCTTGTAAACACTACTTTGATGTTTAGGTAACTGGCTTACACTACCGTTTTGAACCCGAGTTCAGGTAACTGGCTTACACTTCCTTGATGAACCCCAGTTCAGGTAACTGACTTACACTTCCTTGATGAACCCCCGTTCAGGTAACTGGCTTACACTACCTTGTTGAACCCATGTTCAGGAAACCGGCTTACACTACCTTGATAAACCCCAGTTCAGGTGACTGACTTACAATGCCGTGTTGAACTCCTGTTCAGGTAACTGGCTTACACTACCTTGACGAACCCCTGTTCAGGTAACTGGCATACACTACATTGATGAACCCCAGATGATCAACCAATTCGCAATGCTTTTCAAGTGGTTGAGCTATGATCTACGACCCAGATCAGCCATTTCGCAATGTTTTTCAAGTGGTTGAGCTACGACCTACGACCCAGATCAACCGATTCGCTATGTTTTTCAAGTGATTGAGCTACGATCTACGACCCAGATCAGCCAATTCGCTATGTTTTTCAAGTGTTAGAGCTACGATCTACGACCCAGATCAGCCAATTAACAATGTTTTTCTAGTGGTTGAGCTACGATCTACGACCCATATCAACCAATTCGCTATGTTTTTCATGTGGTTGAGCTACGATCTACGACCCAGATCAGCCAATTAGCAATGTTTTTCTAGTGGTTGAGCTACGATCTACGACCCAGATCAGCCAATTCGCAATGTTTTTCTAGTGGTTGAGCTACGATCTACGACCTAGATCAGCCAATTAGCAATGTTTTTCTAGTGGTTGAGCTACGATCTACGACCCAGATCAACCAATTCGCTATGTTTTTTAAGTGATTGAGCTACGATCTACGACCCAGATCAGCTAATTCGCAATGTTTTTCTAGTGGTTGAGCTACGATCTACAACCCAGATCATCCAATTCGCAATGTTTTTCAAGTGTTAGAGCTACGATCTACAACCCAGATCAGCCAATTCGCTATGTTTTTCAAGTGTTAGAGCTACGATCTACAACCCAGATCAGCCAATTAGCAATGTTTTTCTAGTGGTTGAGCTACGATCTACGACCCAGATCAACCAATTCGCTATGTTTTTTAAGTGATTGAGCTACGATCTACGACCCAGATCAGCCAATTAGCAATGTTTTTCTAGTGGTTGTGCTACGATCTACGACCCAGATCAACCAATTCGCTATGTTTTTCTAGTGGTTGAGCTACGATCTACGACCCAGATAGGTTACTGGTTTACAATACCTTGTCAAATCCCCGTTCACGTTAATGTGTTAATGTGTTAAATTACTTTGTTCAACCCCCGTTCAGGTCACTGTCTTACATACTATGGAATAGTTATATAACTTACTAGATCTATTTCATATTCACGTATCCTTTTTTGTTTTTGTAAATGGATGAATTTAAAGGGAGAGATCAATATATTTGTATTCTTATTCTATATGTCAAATATAATATATCTATCTTATGTTGAAAAGATAATAAATAATTAGATACTATATATAAATTACTTCATGTTTCAAATGTACAACTGTTGTCGTGGCCGAGTGGTTAAGGCGATGGACTAGAAATCCATTGGGATCTTCCCGCGCAGGTTCGAATCCTGCCGACAACGTTAGTTTTGCATTATAGTATATAGACTTCCAAAGAAAGGATCTTGTATTCCGTTTTAATATAAAACAAAAAATAGCAATTTTTCTGGAGGTTTTCGCCTAAGTTACTTCAACGACTGCCATATAAGTTGCCGATACAGTACAATGATGTATTCAAATCCCTGTTCTCGGCGGGGCCCATTGTCAATGCTCGTTTCCTAGTCTGTAACTGGTTTCTTATCAGGGATTATCCGCATTTCATCTGACATGCAATTTTTATTTACAGAAGCAAAAGCTGATTACGATGTTTCTGGGAAAACGACATATTTAAATGCCTGTCGAACACTGGGCGTTGTACCCGTGTCCTACTTTGTACGGCACATGAATGATGCCACACTCTCACTAGCTCATCATGGTCTGGGATCACTAGGAATGAAGACATTATCCTATCCGTTAACAGTGAGTGAGCCGAGATATTATTGAGCCGTTCCACGAAAACAACAACATTGTGAACTCTGCGAAAAGTATCGACTCAGATCGGACTAAGCACGCCCCGCAGGCTAAGTCGGACAGACACTTTTCGCCTCCTGTCGATTGTCTGTTTTAGGAATCATTACCCTATACATCAATCCCCCTGAGACGGGATGTGTCGGCCCGGATTAGCCTGTGGGGACTGATCTCAGTCAAAACAGTAGGCAGAGTCCATAATATTGTTTTTCTCGTGGAACTGCTCAATTTTGTTGGGAAGGATGACGTTTCTGATACTCAGTATACCCTTTAATGTGACATTGAATATCAACGTGTCTTAAATAACAATGGACACTGCAGAACATATCGACTTCTTCTCTTTCTACAATGTCATCTTATCTTAGGATTCGTTTGGTGTTGATTCGAAACGGAATGTGATCACACATAGAATAAATATATCGTCTCCAATGTGGCACCATCACGTGCTTAATAAGACTTTCAAACGAAAGCAACAATTGGAATGAAAGCGAACCCTAGAATATGTTTTGATAGTCAGGCTTATGATAACATTACTTATAATTGCATGTATGTTATTCTAAGGTACAATGATTGTCAAGTACTTACTACTACAATGTACCGTTGAGCAATATACTTATTTTATTTTAATTAATATAGGACCATACACTGCCATTTTGTTCATTTTTGTTGACCAACAAACTTCTTTTATGTTCTTTTAAATGATAGGAAAATACACTACCATTTTTTTACATTATTGTGTAGCAACACAAAGCAATTATGTTCATTCTATTTTAGACAAAACCACTCCTTATATGTTCATCCGAATGATAGGAAAATATACTACCAGTTTGTTCATTATTGTGAAGCAACACAATACCATTATGTTATTTGTTTGACCAACGTACTACTTTTATGTTAAGATATAAATCAACACACTGCTATTGTGTTCATTATTGCTGAGTTAAACATAACAATTATTGTGATTATTTCTAACTTATACACCGTTTTTATGTTAATTAAAGTAGACACAATACAAAATTAAGTCCAAAATAGTAGAAACACGCCACTGTTACTGTAGAACAAACCAACACTTCTTTTATGTTCAATATTGTAGAGGAATACAAACGTATTATCATTAGATCTCCAGGACAACTGGCTGGAAGGGGAAGGTGGAGAATATATAGCCGAGATGTTAAAGGAGAATTGTTATATTGCAGATTTGGTAAGCAGTAATTACTAACAATTGACTAAAAACAAATTGTCTTAGTATTGACATTAAATATTGTAATATGACTTGTGTCCTTAAAGAACCAACCATAGAGAAAGTGCGAGCAGAGAAGATCCAGATCAACCTACCAATTCGAACATTGTGATCTGGCTCTGCATATTTCGTCAATTAGAAATATCTAATACACATTATCCTTTTAGAATGTATTGTATGGATGTGAAGTTGGGTCTTGATGTACAATTGCACTGCGTCTAGCGAGTTTGGGTCTTAATGCATTTACATACGTCGATGACCAAGGCCAGCCTGTTTGTCCACACATTAACTCAAGAGCATTGACTGTCCGTCAACATGTAATTTAGTGCTAGACGTATCTTATGACAAACAACTTGAACTTTTGTCCCATTAGCTTCACAACAAATCTGCAGCAGACTACTTTGCAAACATAGTGAATAAAACCTGAAAAATCTCCATAAAAGATAGCTTAATTGTTAAATAAAGTTGAACACAGTGTGGCCTGAGGAAAAATTGCTGATCATGAGCAATTTCACCTTTGGCCGCAATGTTTTTAAAAGTCGTCTGCTTCTATTGCGTCAAAACGCATCCGATTTGGAAAAGGGTTAAGGAGAGTAAACAATTAACAATTTGTTTACAAACGCGCCTCAATTGTAATTGATGCTCTGAGTATGGTTTGCCTAGATCAAGGCTTATGTTGCTGCTTTCCAAAACCACCTGGATTGTATCCATAATTAGTTTAAATGCCTGAGAGAACATCAGCGATCGATCACTCTGATCCTGCCAAATAAAGATTCAGGACATATTACTCCTCGGCGCAATTTGTGTCAACCATTACCTGATAAAGGCCTAGACGGTTTTTTTGTATTTACACAGTCTCACCAGCGTATTCACTGTCCGCCTAAATTTGAGCCGAATGACGAGAAAACAAACAGTGTGAACTCTGCGTAAGGTATCGACACTGATCCGTCAAAGCACGCCTCGCAGGCTAACCCGGACAGACACTTTTTGCCTCCTGTGGATTTTCTGTTCCAGGAATCATTGCTCTTTGTACCTATATCCCCCCCGAGACGGAATGTGTCTGCCCAGATTAGCCTGCGCAGCGCAGGCTGATCTTGGTCGATACATAATGCAGAGTCCATAATGTTTGTTTTCTCACGGAAAGGCTCATTTCATATTGGAGTGACAAAGAAGATCTAAAACTCTTTCCCGAATACAACAAATCTTCAGCAGTTGACGATGAATATGTTTTTCAAAAATATGGAAAATCTCTATAAATAAGAATTAAGCTATTGAATAGTGTTGGAAATATTATTGCAAAAGGAGAAATTGCTCATCATGAGCAACCATTTGCCAAAATATTTTCAAACGTTGTCTGCTGTAGAGGCTCCAAAATTCGTCTGTTTGGGGAAAGGGTTAATACATACATGTACATGCATCACAGCCCCTTCTTGTATCTCAGTTTCCGAATAAAAAAAACCAACACTCTATGTTGCCTTGAAACAAGCGCAGCTACACATTTAGATTTTTGACAGACATTAGATCTAGGATTACACGTCTTTTGTGTAGGCAGAAAATACTGCGCGTAATGCATAGCCGCCATCTTTCACAAAAATGCAGCCAAAACGTATTTTCGCATAACATACCGCATATGTTCTTTCAGAATGTATCCAGTAACAGGCTAGGTAGTCGTGGGTGTGAAGCTATTTGTAAAGTGTTACATAACAACACTACAGTGAAACATATCAATCTTTCAGGTAGTGTATATGCTTACAACTGTTATGAATTGAAATTTAAACCCTTTTCCGAACATTACACATCTACAGCAGTCGATGTTGAAAGCACCTAGGTAAAGATGTGGACACTCTATTTGAAAAATCAGAATGAATGAATGGAGAGAGAAAAACATTGTGCATACAATAAAAAGAAAAAGCTCATTATGAAGAAATTATCTCCCTTTACTGCATTGTTTTCTCAAGCCGTCATCTGAAGATGCTTCAAAATGTGTCTATAACCCTTTCCCTCATACGACAATTCCGCAGCAGACGACTTTGAACATATTTTGTCAAAGAATAGAAAATCTCTGTAATTGAATGGATAACCTATGACTGAAAGTGGAAAACATTGTGGCAAAAGGAGAAATTGCTCGTTTTGAGCAATTTCTTCTTTTGTCACTATGTTTTCAAAAAGCCGTCTGCTGCAGAGGCGCCAGAAAGCGTCTATATGAGGGAAAGGGATAAATGTTAAAAAAATACTGTTGATTGAAAAGTTTAAATCCTAGAATGATATCATTTTATTTACATATCAATGTATTAATACTGAACTTGTTTAAAGAGATGTATATATACCCTATTTACAAATCATTAGTTATAACCGGTAGTATACACTTTGTCAGACACCAATTCTTTAACAGTTTCCCATTTAAAGGACACAGTTGACGCATCTGGAACAGACGACATCATGGTGACCAATCTCTCCTATTGCCACAATGCTTTCAACTCTATTAAACAGAACCGTCCACCATGCAAATACAATCTTAACAAGTGACATATATACATAAGTATGCTATAGATATAAATAAATATTAATAAGTTTGCCAATATATTGTCACAGTCGAATACTGCGGATTTGATGGATGTGGGAAACGATGTTGCAAAGACAGCTATGATTTTTTTATTATTATTTATTGAGGTCGACTGTCGTGATTATGTTTGTTTTTTTTTTTTTTATAAATATTTCGGTGAAAAGATATAAAAGGCTATAACTAACAAACATAAGGCTTGAACGATCTTAAAATGCTTTGTAGTAGCTGTTGACATATTATAAAATGATAGCAATTTGTGTAAAAACTATTTCTTTCCTAAACATATTGATACCTGTCTCGGAGAGATGCTAGACCTTCATTTTTCTTCATGTTGTATTTTACTACACATCAGGTACTTTGGCAGCTCCTTGACACGCAGGTGCTAGGAAATGAAAGAATCAAATTGGTTGCAACTAACTTTTATACAGTACAGTATACAGTCAGGTGGTCGTTGTCTTGTTAACCATTTTTCTATTACAGGCCTATTTTACGACTCTGCAGTATACGACTTTTGATAACACTTTAAGACAAGGAGAGATTGCTCAAAACGAGCGATTTCTCCATTGGCCACAATGTTTTCAAATATTTTCAATTATTAATCTTTCATTTACATATATATTTTTTCAAGCTGATATTGTCCTCTGCAGATGTATTGTATGTGGGAAAGGATTAAGATATTCGTTTCTAAGAGGCTACACGAATGTTTTTTGGACTAAAGAGCCAACATGGAAGCCAGTGGATCTTCGCTGGTTGCAACGGCATGGAAGTCAGTTTCCGTGTAGCTTTGCGAATTTAATAAATATAATCTAACATAATATGAGCCGATCCGTGACAACGCAACCATATAGACATATAGACATATATTAGCGGCATGCTTCGGCTGATCCGGGTCGATACTTTACGATGACTCCACGATGTAGATTTTCTCTTGGAACTGCTCAATTATGGATTACATGCAAATACACTCGTGTTTTTTGTCTCACACACTGTAATGACTATATATCTTTTGTAGGAAATGATTTGACAGACGGAGACAGTACTTCTATTGCGGCCATGCTAAATGTAAGTCCAAATATTTGAGTTACACTAAGAGACAAGTTAACTTAAATAAAAAGACTCCGATCTCATGAAAGAGAGACTAAATATCTTTACAAATTGTAATTGATCATTTAATTAGTTAAGAAAGTGTATACTTTCAATAACGCTTTCCCAAGGATCATATCCATCTGAAATGCTTTGGTCGTCCGTGTTATCGTCCTCCTCTTCCTCTGATTTTACGTCTGTGTCCGATTCTACAGTTTCCTCATGGTCTCCGTGTATCGTTTTTCTTATGACGCAGCATATTGTCCCGTCTTTTATAGTCCTTAAGACAGATATCGCATGTGTTCATGTTGCCTCCTGGAAAAAGAATGAGGCGGCGGAGGCGAGACGTTGTAGATTTATGTATGCGTTTTAAATCCAGATGAATTCAACGGAAAACCCTTTGGCTTCTTATCCTTTGCTCTTCCTCCGACTTGCGTGCTTCCTCTTTTCCGTTTGTTAGAGGTATGGTTACACTTAGTAGACGCGTCACATACACTAACAAGTCTTAAAAGCTCATTATTTTCCCGTTCCGTCGTCTGTTCTACGGGATTGACGGCTTCAATCTTTAGTTGACGGGTATCCGATGCCTTCGGACTCTCTTCGATACGTATCATACCCTTGAAGGTCGACTGGATAGTCTTGTCCCTCATATTTTCGAAAAACTTAATCCATTTTTCGGGATTCGGCACATACTGTTTCATTATGAACTTCCAAAAGAGTCGTGATTGTGACGTCTAACGCGTTCTGTTTTCATGTGTGTCCTCTTACAATTAAATACAAATAAAAGTATCGTTATGATTTTTATACGACATACACAACGCTTAAACCCCACGTCTACGCACTCTTTTGAGCGCTTCTGTGATGTTTTGAAAGAGAGAGTGAGAGAGAGAGAGAGAGAGAGATGCTATCAACGTGTTATGATAAGAGTTGTAAACTTGTTACGCTGGAGTAATTTTTATAAACTATTGCGACTTTTACTTCTTCTTACCTTCATAACGGATTTGACAAGTCAGTGACAGACAGTGTTGTGCAGGAATTGTCGAGTACTTCCTTATAGAAAGTCACTGTCAGGGATGATGGGTCAACATGAACTCATTTAACACTCATTTGACAGGTTAGTGACAGACAGTGTTGTGCAGGAATTGTCGAGTATTTTCTTATAGAACTCATCCACCACTTATTTGACAGGTCAGTGTAAGGCAGTGCTGTGCAGGATCAGCAACAAGGCCTATTACGGGTAGTATTACTACTACTCATGTACTATCTATAATATATGGTAGATAATAACATGGTCATCAATACCAATGATGTGATACATCGGTAGTTCATTTTTAACCAGGTCTTCTACAAAATTAAAACCTTGATATGAGATTATATCTGGCGGGCATTTGGGCTTCAAAGTTTCGTTTTCGCTCAATAACGTTCTTTAGACCTCGCAGATTCATACCCAATTTCAGGGGCCTTATATTTAAAGGAATAGTGAGATAATTTTGGTCATTAGTCCACGGTCATGTTTCTAAACAGATATCGTTTGTTATATGGCCATCAATAGCAAGCTGGCTTCGTGACAATGTTGTGTTTTCCCACTTATTATCGTAAACTTTAAACAATTTGAACATAAGTAACATTCAACTTTGTTTTCAGGAAAACAACAGTCTTAAAACACTCAATTTAAGCAACAATCAGTTTGGTCACATGGCAAGTATGGATATATCTCACGCAATAGGTAAGTAAATGCTTCGGATCACTCATATTTAACAGAACAATGTGAGCTATTTTAAATGCGTTACCGTTGTATCCTCGGAGTCTAGCCATATTCTTCACTGGTTGCAACCCCAAATTATTTACATTCCTTTCGACAGCTAGCCTATCTAGCCAACCAATTATCATTATCGACTTTGACATAGGGTGACGTCAAATACGCTGTCAGCGAATAATAGATGTAACCTACAACGGCTAAGAAAATACCCTATGTAAACCAAATTGAACAGGTAAACTAATTTAAGAGTGTGTTGTTGAATATCAAGTCGCATTGATCAGCATTTTTAAGTGAATCTATTGTAGTGTAGTGCCGTCATTGCAGCGACTATAGGGCATACTTGATCATGAATTTATTTGTTTTGTGTTTACTATTATTTAGGTTTATTTTATTACCTATTGATTTAATTGTCAATCCATTTGGTAAACATTTTGTGAGACATATTATAACTAAAATGTAGTAAATCTGACTGTTTATATTTCTTATGTACATGCATTATTTGTTTAAAAAAGTAACACACACAATATCCAGTGGACGTTTAGAAATTTAATGTAGTGTTAATATGATCTCAAAAGGGGTTATAATTATTTGAAATAAAAGGACATTAAAAAAACCACACCTGTGATAAAATTCCTAATCACGTGTCTGCGAATGTCAGCCACAGTAAAAATCCTAATATTCATGATGTATGTAATTGTAGCAGAAAACGAAGCAATTGAGATGATGGACTTGAGCTGGAACAACTTCAGAATGAAAAGTGGATTTAACATTTGCCAAGGAATGGCTGTAAGTAACTTACTCACTATTTATCAATTACCCAATACGCCCAATGTTAAACGGAGGTCGAACTACGGAACTCTGTGTTAATCAAAGATGTAAATCTTCCGCGCATCCAGAGCAGGAACCTCACGGATTGCCGTTCGGTCGTATAAACATATTCCCTCCCAGCCGGAGAAAGGTAACAACCCAAAGTGAACCATAACGCAATTAAATAGTTTTCTCTAAAACATACCAGAATATCGGTTTGCGTGCGACATGACCAAGATATATTTACTGAGAAAAGTTCTGAGCAGAAAACATGTAATATATGCAAAACTTAATCGAAATAATTCATATGACACAAGGTTAACCAGGTTGTATGTAGTAAAAGAAGTAAATTTATCATTTTCCATCAATGTCTTAATAATTAGTCGTTGGTACTAGGGCAACATTTAACAATATTCGATATATTTTATTGAATAGTTATCCTTTAAAATCTCATTTAGCAATAATCTTACTCACAAAAAAAAATGACATCTGAGCAATCTTTTTGCCATAGTTGTCAAATGTGCTCGTTATACACAAGTCTGACGTTCGGGATTTAGCGAACAGCGACCACGCCTGCTTGAAGTTTGATCAGGGTCTTCACTGTTGAGAATATTGTCGTAAAATTCATTTATGAAGATTATTTAGAACGAATTTGGTCGAATTCTAAAGTAAGCGATTTGATCGTAAATGTTGCCATCAACTTCACGTGACAGGTTCAAAAGCATAATAGTTTTAAAGGGAAGTAACCTTTTATCCTTATAGACAAACAGTAGATTGAGAATTGTTCACCTTGCATGGAATGGGCTTGGTAATGAAGGGGCGTTTGGAGTGGCTGAGATGCTGAAATTATCAGGAACAATAACAGAAATTGACATCTCAAATAACAGAATTGGATTGCCTGGAGCCACTATTATCAGCAAGGCATTGGAGACAAACGACTTACTTCATACATTAAAGGTACATACAGTATTAACGATTTATCTGATAAATAGTCATTTTGTTTGCAATATTTTATAATTATTTTTGAGCTACTCTGTAATAACTTGTTATACCTTAGTGTTCTCTGTTTTGTAATATTATATTAATAGTTCACATGGATATGCTATCATATCTATTGAAAGAATGTTCAAAGTTGAGACCATGTGATGAAATTGTCAATATCCTGAACAAGAGATTTATATAAATAGGAAAAGTGTGTAAGGAAGGGAAAAGTCCATTGTCATTTGTTGGACTACCTTTTTCAGAATTGTATATTTTGTATATTAAGGATGACCAATGGCTAGACTAAATGATATGACCTGCATTCAAGAAAAACCAACCCAATGCCCTGGTATCGGCATATATGCAGCTCAAATTAAATCTACACAGCTGCACATCTTGATCTTACTTAGTTTTTTTTGTAAATTAATTCGTAAATGATTTACAACATCTTTCGAGAAAATACTGCACAAAAGGCATGGATATGCAGGCAGAAATTCATCTACACTTATAACAATCGACAATTACCTTCAGGTTGCTTTTTCTATTGTATTATTCTAGATAGGATTCAACCCTATTGGACTTGAAGGCATCAAACAACTGTTTGCTGGAATTTGTCCGGAAGTAAATTGTGTTAAAGTACTCGATCTTTCTGTAAGTGTATTTGGTACGTTAAAGATCAACGTCAAATGATGACGAATTCGATATTAAGCTCGTATATTTTTCGACGACAAAAAGTCAGGGCATTGTAATACCCATTGGAGTCGTCACAAAACTTTAACCTTACTTCATAAGTGAACATTTCAAAAACTTTTCAACATTTTCAACTGAAACGTTGTACACAGTCATGTTCATAGGAACACTACGCATGTCTATATTAAGTCACATTACTCTGGCTTTAATAATTATTCAGTAATGCCCCTTTTCGACGTATACAATAGCAGACAATACTTGGCGTTCGCTTGCGGCGCGCTTGTTGATTTTAACGTCGAATTTTCTAACATTCAAATCAGTTAAATACGTTAAAAGCATATTCTTTGAAATAAGGAGACCTTCGTTTATATCAGTTTTGTACAATTTAACCCCTTGTAACAAGAGGACCTTTTTAAAAATAGGTACTTTTCTGTTTTTGGCCAAATTGATCCGAACGTTTGGACTCTTCATTGGAAAATGTTGAATTATTCTTTGTATAGATGGACGTATGTAGTAAGATGTCATCAAAAATAACTTTTTTGATATCATCATATTTTGCAGACATAATATGAAACATGTGTCATTTTCGTTTTAAATTAAGCATATACATACATTATTAACGCTTTCTACACTTTATCTTTGAGTTTATTTTATTGATGTATGCTTGTGGCGGTTTTATCTAGACAGTTAAATTTTAAATTGATTTAGAAAACATATTCAGACTACATTTTTCGGGAATGTTCACTTTTAATATTTATATATATAATATAATATTATATATATATAAAACTGTATATATAGCCAGAAGGTCAGATGTATGTACATGTATACAATACATAGTTTTAAAATTGACTTCATGTGGAGTAGAACGCAATGTTAGCGAAAGGAACTATTATTGTGTTTTATTGTTTTGGATACAGGGGATAGAAGTAGATAAAGAATTTCGAGCTATGAAAGAACAGCTACAGCAGACTCGAGATATAATAATACACCATGGATCCGTGTTGAGTGATTATGTCATTGTAGCAAAACCAAAAAAGAAAAAAAGTAAGAGCTTTATCAAATCATTCATTGCGACCCATTCTACATTTAAAAGCCTATCAGAAAGCTGTTACTGGTGCTTTGTAATCTTACTGTATGACCGTTTCAGCTAAAAACCTTTGACTGGAACCGATTGTGTGAAGCCCGCGCTGTCTGAACATGATGTATACTGATGGCTGCATAGCATTTTTAGCAAGGGGTTCGTCAGAACCAATTGCTAAAGTAGGCGAATTCCGAAGACACTCATCGAAATATAGGCTAGAATCAGTCCCTATTGTTCAAGTTTTCAAATATCTTATTCTACAGTAGCTCTTCATTACTGAACACCATTTTGGGGATCAGAGAGATTTCTTGATATTCGTAGATTGTACATAATGTCAATGAAAGCACATGCATCTGTGAAAATATGCTAAAAATAAATGTGTTGGTTCCAGAGTATCTATGTCTACAGTATCGTACCACCAAATAGTCCGTCACTAAACAAAAAAATGCGTTAACATGGTGGGATATCAACCGGAAAATGAATTTGATTTGATATCTCCAATGCAATAGAAAGAACTACAAAGAACTGTGCTTTTGAAATATATGAATTACAGAATTGAAGATGAAAAATGTATTTCTGCGCTGTCAACAAACGAATGCAGTGAAATACATGTACATGTTTACAGAAAGTCAAGTCTTAGTGATATATATACCAAAAAGGAATCAAAACATTGACATGAAAAAGTAAATAATGGTTTATTTAACAAATGTACATGCTTTATATCATGTTAACTTAGACATAAGCTTTTGTATTAACAAATGTCTTGAGTACCTTCATAAATCACTTCATAGTAAGTCCCCGGCTGTAGCTTTTCCGGGGACTCTTAACAGAAAATACAAAAATACACGGAAAATACAGGGAAACCATGGAAAAACCATGGAAAAAACCCATGGAATTTAATCTTAAGATGCAGAAATGCTGGAAATGGTCCGAATACTCCGGGGTCCACGGAACCTTTTCAGGGTGTTCACAAAACCATTCCGGGGTGTCCATGGAACCATATTAGAATTGGACTCTCAATTTAGTTCTCATTGTAAGGCAGAGACCTTCATTTGATTTTGATATAACATGTGTATTTCTTCATTGCATAAAACAAATAACGACTTAAATCCATTGCAAACCAGTAGGTGTGCTTTACAGGAACAACCAATATATCAGATGCGCATAATTTAGCCAAGTAGTTTGTGTCAAATTTAAGTATATCGGAACACCTCCATACTGTGTGTACAGTATTTTGCGTTCAATTCCTATTTAATTCAACTATTGACATAGCAAAATGCTATTGTAAAGTGTTCTTGTTATACTATCGGGATCGTTAATTCCATGTCCAAATGTAATCTGCAGTTAGCCCCTTGCTGTCAGCGCTTTCAGTGCTTAGATTTTCTCCATATTCCTAAAAATCTTCAGAATGCAAAGCTGAACAATTCTATTTCAAAAAATATCAGCATTGAACATCTATGAGTCTATGCGTATAGTTGATGCTCATCCGACTCTTCACTCTTTACGCAGACGCAGCAAAACACAATATCTCCAGACATTTATCAAATATTTAGAACCCAATTTAACTCTCCAGACATTTATCAAATATTTAGAACCCAATTTAACATTAGTTACACTGTTTTGCATGAAGTCAAGGAGCCTCGAGGATATTAAACCATAAGGTAATTGTGAAAAGTGCAATTCTAAATCTGTAAAGCTTCCAAAACTATCGTAATTATACAATTCAGTTTGCGATGGATGCGTATGTTTATGTTGACACACATGTCATGAGTACGTTAATTTTACAAATGTGAATTCCTGCTCAAAGATACAGACGGAAACGTTCCTTTTAGAAATGTCTTGCACTACACATAATCGTCCAAATTTCGGTCCAAGCATGTGGCGTTACAGTCCCTAATTTCTGTTTCCATCTCTTGTGCATTACACAACCCATACATATTTCTCTCCTATTGACATGAGTGAGTTTGTAAGGTTGTGAAGGTGAGTCCCATACGCAACTAGTTACCGTCTTTAATTTCTGAGTGATCTGTCCCTTGAACATATTTTTTTTATTTTATTAGTATTACCTCTGGGTTTTTTTCTATAAAATTCAATCCACTGTCTATATCAATCTGTTATGGTGCGTAGCATTACTGCATTACTTCTATTTTATTTGGGTTGAACGCCGTTTTAAAAATTATTTCAGTTATATCATTTCACTTATTCATGATAATTGGTTTAACAAACCAGTTCTAGGCTAGGAAATATGCCTTTCCCAAGGATCGAACCTATGGCCCCTGGTTCCAAATCCCCGACAATAACCACTCGGCCACGGCAGATTTACTATTTCTAAGACATGTGGCTTTTATAAAAAAAAATCTTCATATGTTCTCCTTTGAGCGCATCATTACAATTGAAATAAATGTGAGTTAGTGTCAACCTTATAGCCCCTTGTAAAATGAGCCCGTCCATACATAAAAGTTGACATTTGAAAACGGTGAAGATGCAGATCCGCTTCTGCATCCACAAACTCTGATCAAGGTGTACATTGTTCACATATTACTTACATATTCTTTTATTGATCTGAACATGCACTGTTTTGATATGCCTTTTACCTTTTCCAATGAAAGGGCTCATGTATTTCAATAGTACAAAAGGTGAGCATAACCCCATTGCCCAGTACACAAATAAACGCCCATACATACATATTCACATACATATGTGCACATATATACATACGCGCGCATTTGCGCACGCACGCTGACACATACGGCATTACCGCTTATATAATGACCAGATTGATACAAATGCTCAATAATAACAAAAAAAATCATTTTAAATGAAGGTATAACTTCGTTTTTGCTGTTAGTTAATACCAACTCGTATTTTGAAGGCTCAATACAGAAACGACGCCACTCCGTAAACGACATTAGTTGATTTGGAAGACATTAGCAAATTAATTGGATCGAATAATTACGCCAGTTCTTTTAGCTTATATATTTATTGCGAAGTTCCCACAGTTTATAGTACTTTCAAAAAAACTGATACTCATTTCCTACTCCATCGACACATAGTTTGCAAAATCTATCATCTCTTTCTATATTCAGATATCTTCCTGATTATATTTCTAGATTGTGGCAGGCTGTCCTAAATGCAGACATAGCTCTACGAAACTTTCATGCATAAAACATCTAAATACTTTTCATGGACAAACGAATTTTTAAAGTTTTTATATAGTATCAGTTATTAACGGGATTAACTTTGCTTTCTTTAAAGGAATACGCTCGGCTGAAATTTAAACTATATGACTAAATAGCACTACAGTAATGTATCATTTTGATGTAATTACCTTTTTTTTACATGCTTGCACTACCAAGATATATGCTTTTAAAGTTTGTGTTTTCACGTCGTTATCGATCGCCTATGGGCGCCGCCATCTTTGCTTATAATCAACTTCCTGTGACGTCAGTTACCCACTTCCGATTAACACCGTATGGATTACTAAATTTTCAGATCGCTATCTTATCTTAGGTATAGGTCAAAATTGGCCGAATGCGTAAAAGGCCAATCCAAAAAGGCCGATTATAGGTCCAGAAAGAAAGACCAATTTCCCAAAATGTCTGGTACAAAAAGGCCAATTATGAGGAAGGACCACTTTTTGAAGTTTAATGGTGTAAATATTGTATACATGTATGTTTGTTTTAGATTATTAATTCATCATAGTGGGGCGGGCGGTAAATTGATCCGTGTTATAATTGATTACAGTTTGCTTTGAATGTTTATTTAAACTTCCTTAATTCGATAATTTGAGAAGTTTGAGAACGTAATTGCCGTTAATTTATTGAATTCGATAATAGAGAAGTTTGAGAACGTAATTGCCGTTAATTTAATTTATCATTAAAAAAAAAGGCGATGGAAGGTAAACAAAAACACGACCTTGGCATGTGTAAAAAACATAAGAAATTAGGAAATTCTATAAAGTATAATCATTGCAAACATTTGAAAACATAATGGTAATGTTGAAAACATTACGGTAAAAGGAGAAACTGCTAATTTTGAGCAATGTCCCCTTTATTCACGATGTTTTTCAAAAGTCGTCTGCTACAAACGCGTCTTCAACAAGAAAATGGTCGACGTGTTCAATAAAAGGGTAAATTCATTTTTTTATATTTGACCAAACTTTCAAAAGATTTATTTGTTTGTTAAAGAATGAATTGTATTTTAATAATTTCTCGCAAACCTGCATACAAATCCCTTATAATCCAAATGATTTCTCACAAACCTGCATAAAAATTCCTTATAATCCAAATGAAATCGTCCAATTCCACAGACACAAAAGGTCACAGATTTTAACACCGAATTTTGGGAGAGGCTATGGTAAATGTTTACGTCATAGCGCGTGGGGATTATACTCTAATGAACCGCGTCAGCACAAATTCCGCATTTGGATAGTTTCAGTGTTAATTTCATAATAAGATCAAATTGCATACTTGTGTGGTATTTTTTGGGTCATGAATCTTCCCAAGAAACAAACAGTGTGATTCACAACTAAAAAGCAAACACAACAATTCATGATCAGTCTGATCTCTGCCTCGCAAGGTTTTTCTTCTTCTCTTTTCTGATTAATTGTTATCATGTCCACTATCCAGTAAGTTTTGAAAATGCCTGCCTATAGATCTTTTCACCACATAAATATTTTCGTTGTTGTCGACCAAGAGTTTGAACATGGTCGATTACAGCCAGTGCTGTCCTTGTTTGCATTTGATCATCATCAAATTCCTGACGTTTTGGGCAGTACTTCAACATAAGGCTGTGAAGGACGTAACAGTATTGCAGTTATTAATTATATAGGAAAAGCTAAATCGAATGTTTTCAAACGAACTGACGTCTTTTGACTGCTGTAACATTTTACACGCCTTGCATGATGGTCAATTAATTATTTTATTACCCCTAATTAGTTGACTTGCTGCTTATTACCCCTAGTCGGCTGCTGCTCCTGATCAGCGCATCAAAGCCTGCTTTGTTGGTAGATCATAAGTAGTGTCTGATTGCTACCGGAAATATGATTGGGTTTTATGACCTTTAATTGGTTTTCAATAAAGAACGGTACAATGTTTTTAATTTTCGATTAATCTGTGAATTACGCCTTTTGTCACAGCGTTTACAACTTTATTTATACATGTATTTGCTGTCATAGAGATTGTAGTGTTGTGTGGAGTGCCGGTGTAACAAAGCCTTTATAGGCATGGCCGAAAATTGTTTTTGCTTTTGAGCGGTACAGTAAGCCTCTGCAGGCGCATCCTGACGAAAAACCGACCATACAAATATGCAATTTGATCTCATTTGCAATTCACAATATGACCTCCGAATTGCGAGTTGTGTGTGACGTGGCTCATTTGTGTAAAAACATCCGAAGCTATGCTGTACTCATTCTTCATAAACTTTCCCGTGTCTTGTATTTGGAGGTAATGAATTGTGGTAAATACATTCAACTAAAAACAAGTAACGATTTGAAAAATTGGACGATTTCATTTGAACTTAAAAGGGATATTTATACAGGTTTGAGAATTTTTCTTCAATATATAATATAAAAGTCTTACAACAAAAATCCTTTTGGAAATTTGGTCAAAATTAACCATTTCAATTCTCCCTTTTCAACATACACCAAATCTGCAGCAGATGACTAATATGGAAAATCTCTTTACCGCCAACTCCAGAGTATGTAGGGAATGGGTCGAATTATGCCTGCTCAAAAGACTCGCCGACAGATAAACATGTATAAATAAATGTTAACACACATATATTTAATTGGCTGATATATATTACACGAGTCAATTTCGAGTTTTCTATCCACCTACTATGGTTGGATACTATTTAATATAAAACCTTATATAGATCTAGTAATACTATGATGTAATGCTTTGAATTTCATTTTAAATAATTGAAGTTTAGGTTTGTAAACTTCCGGGGTTAATTTTCTTACGAAAAAGTATATTTTGTATTCCCTTTATAGTACCGCAGTCGTTCATTAGCTAACTGTACTTGTATGTTTTATTTGGGACATAGAGGGTAAATGACGTCACGAATCTTTTCAGAAAGTATCGAGACATTGCGATATGTAAACAATGGCCGCGCCCATGCTGCGCACCGATCACCACAAATAGTCATCTTTAAATAGTAATATCTTCATTATTAGTTGTATGTTAATGTAATGCATAGTAAATAAATGTTCTTTAAGTCAATACTTTTCAATTCAAAGCGAGTTTTTTTCAGCCGAGCGTATTCCTTTAAGAAAAATTATATATGATACCAGTATTTGCCAGACCAAGGTAGAATCTAGTTGCACGTTACACAACATAAAATTATACAGCAAAGATGAAAGCAGGCAAAGTTAATTCCGTTTATACCATAGATCTAATACAAATTTATACGGATTTATGAATCATACAGCAAACAGTTTGTCACATGGAGGAGACATTCTTCTATGCGCATGCGCACCGGAAGGCGATAGTACGATGATGAAAACGCGACAGTACGATGGTAATAAAGTGACAGTACGATGGTGATAACGCGACGGTACGATGGTGATAACGCGACAGTACACTGATGATAACACGACAGTACGATGATGATAACGCGACAGTACGATGGTGATAACGCGACAGTACGATGATGAAAACGCGACAGTACGATGATGATAACGCGACAGTACGATGATGATAATGCGACAGTACGATGATGATAACACGACAGTACGATGATGATAACGTGGCAGTAAGATGATGATAATGCGACAGTACGATGATGATAACACGACAGTACGATGATGATAACGCGACAGTACGATGATGATAACGCGATAGTACGATATTACGATGGTGAAAACGCGACAGTATCATTATGAAAACACGATAGTATATCGCACTATCATCATCGTACTGTCGTATTATCGCGTTTTCGTTATCGTACTGGCGCGTTATCATCATCGTACTGTCTCGTTATCACCGTCGCAATATCGTAGTATCGCGTTATCATCATCGTACTGTTGCGTTATCATCATCGTACTGTCGAGTATCGCGTTTCAGATCAACACATTCACAGGCGATAGCCTGTGATGGCCCTAACGGTATTCTGTACATAACCCAAACCGAATTGTTGTAACATTAGATTTACAGAAGTAACCCAATATTTATGACCTGACTCATCGTACAATTTCAACATAAAATAGCATTATTTCACTAGTCGTGTGTCCTGCATATTAAGAATGTTTAGCCAGTATTTTACACTTTTTTTTGAAATATTCTGTCTTTAAGGGGTATTGCCCACACTGGACGTAAATGTATCACACAATGAACGTTATCTATCCCATATGAAGTTGCTCATTTTTTTGCGAGTAGTTTGTGTTATGATGTAGTTCTGAGGTGTATTCAGATTATCCGAACATATCGAGTTCTCGGCGCGTGCGCGTCAAAAGCTGTACATTGATCGGTCGATTCGGCTATGACAGGTCGAAGTTCTCGGCGCGTGCTAGTCAAAGGCTGTAATTTAATTGGTCGATTCGGCTATGACAGGTCGACGTTCTCTAGATTTTAGTATTATATAAATACGTTCGAGGTTCAAGTATTGAAAACTATGACAGCGAATGGGTTCTTTTGATTTATTGATTATAAGAAGAAGAAGAAGAAGAAAAAGAAGAAGAAGAAGAAGAAATCATTTATTATAGTGACGTGTGCATACGTTAACAAATACGAAGCAAAATTACAATTCAATAAGTCACACCCGGACCAACGGGCCTATAAGTCACCTGAAAATCAATCCTAAAACAATGAATATATACATATATACAAATATTTGAGTGGTGGTCTATGACGGCTGGTTATAAAAGGAATTCTGGTATTTTTAAGTAAGCCTTTACAGTATATCTGGCTTCCTGGTGTGTGTTTCTTTTCTTATATTTTCTTTTCAAATTATAACTTGTACTTTTAAACAAACCCTTATGAAGGTACGACAGAACATTCGACCGAATTCACGTTGAATTTCAATTTCTTTATTTACAGGTAAGTTGTTCTCAACGCCGATAGAAGAAATCAACACAGGTAATATAATGGTAGTAATGAAGGCGTATTTCGATGGGAGTGGGCTTGACATCTACGATTTGTTGTTATCATATGATACGAACAAAGAGAGGAAGGTCACATGGACGGAGTTCCTGTCCGCTATTAGTGTAAGTGTATACAGTTTCAACAACTGGGGACAGTCTCAACTGCATTTTCACAAAACAACAAACACCTATTTTGCATTGTGCGACCCATGTTTTTGTTGCGGTTAAAATACAAGTTGACATACAATATTTTCAGCAATGTGATAATAAAGGAATCTTATTAATGAGACCTTAAATATTCAATTAAAACATGCAGCAATCAAGTCGCTGTCCTTTCAGAGCAAAACCGTACATGTATATTACAAGATAAACAATTCCTTATAATTTCGGACAACAGCTTCTTAAACCGACTATGATTGCGTATTTCTCAAAACAGAATACGAGCCGCCCACGAACAACCCCCTCTCAATAAAGAAAGGAGGAAACGTGTTACCGTAGCTATGCTCTGACTATTCCTCGAAATACTAAATAACAGGGATCTTACATGCATGCATACCTATTTTCTAATTAACATGTTTTCAACATTAGTTTAGTCATATCACGGCGATAGTATGCCATTATAAGCAATATACAACTTATTCATGTATTATAATACTTTTTTTTCTTTCCAAATTTGAACTTTAAATGAATTAAAGTTAACCGTCTCGTGATCTGCGTAGAACTGACTATTCTTATCACAAATACCCTCCTCCCTCCATTCACGTAACATAAACTGGTCAAACCAGTTTTGTATACAAACCTGTTGAGACAATTGTTCTCCTCTATACGATGTACCGCGGAGAATGGACATACTCACCAATCAAGCTGCATTATAATTCTTAATGCACATAGCATCATACATCACACTTGTCTTTCAGGTCAGAATTAACATAAATATGGAATGATTGGTGAATACGGAACGTGGTTCGTGACACTTTGAACGATATCTTAGACAGTTTGCAAGCTCTAAAGATCAGAAGTGCATTCATTTTAATTTCTGTTTTGCTATTTAAAGTGTAGCAAATCCACGAATCGTTAAGTTGAGTTAATTTGATGAAATTTACCTGGTGGATTATAGACAGCGTTACATATAATGAATGCTTTGCTGATCAGCTTGCCACCATGTATAGGGTTGACAGAGAGCTTACCACTTGCAATTGAGTTACTTTGAGATCCTGTAAATGTTGAACTTTATAATACAATGCAGTATGCTATTTAAACTGGATCGTCAATTCAAATATTTACCACCCATGTTCTCCGTATCGCAATCACATACCTGATAGTCCAGTGATCGCTTGATGTATATCTTTTATATACACTAGCATGTTTATGTTTGAATCGTGCACAAGTTCAATTTTACATATACCGTATATTCAAATTAAAGTGAAGTGTTTTTTGTTTCTATGTGGTAATGTCACAATGGTCATTAAATCCGTAGCCTCGTTACGGTCATGAAATAGCCGTTCTCTATAAGCATGAGTTTATTATAAGTGATAATAAATAAACACCAATGAAATATTCTATTTATCACATAACGTGATTTATGAGGCGTTTTTCGAAAAAAATGTACTTAAATTTACCGGTATGTGCGCCAAAGGTGACTAACGTTTTATAACATCAAACCGCTGACGTGACGCTATCTTTTTTCAAAGTTAGGTATTCGCGTTGTAACAAAGACTTGAGAGTAAGACTGGAAATTAAACTAGTAGTGTTATACGGTATTTAAGTAATGGGATTTTGATACTACCAGAGAGGGGTTTATGTGATAAAATGATATTTGAACCTTTGTTTAATCAAATACAAGAACAAGGTACGGGGAACATATGCTCGTTATTGGATAACATAGACTTTCATAGACCTTTTTACCTAAAAGTACGAATTACCTCCCTTAGAGTTTTAGAAAAATAAACATAAATTACCTCCCTCTTATTTGTCTAAAATATAATGACATCCAATGATAATGTTTTTTGAGGATCACACATAAATTTACATGTTTAAAGTTATATAACTGTAGCTAAGGTGCGGCCGTTTGTTCGTAGAGTACGACTAAATGTCTAAATTAATACCAATTATACATAAGGAATTTGTGCAGACTACTATAATTATTCTGGTTAACAGCACCAGCTACAGTCTGGAAGTGCGAGAAATCTTAAAAAAGGCTTTAGAGTGTTGATACATCACAAAGCACTTATTTGACACGAATGTAATATACCATCTAAATGTGTGAGTGGGTAAAAATGATGGAATGTGAGTGAGATCTACAATGATGTCTATCTATTGATTGTCGTAATCATGCTAGTGTATTTATTAGTTGTTTTTGTATGGAAAGGAAATTATTGTTTGAGGGAAAACCATAGGAAACACACAAATAATATTTGCATTGCTTTGGTCATCCGTAAGAATTACGTAAGCCCGGGATCAAACAAACATAATATAAAGTCTTCTGTGCGAAAAGGTACACGTTGGAATTTCTGAAATGTGTAGGTTCAGATTACCTTGTCGGTCTACCCGCGCACACTTATCAGAATCTAAACAAGTTGACAAAGGCTTCTTAAAAGCTTGTGTAAGTACTATGTAAACAGTGTATACTATGATCAGGCTGTACGGATGCATGCTGATCTTGATCTACGCTGATCACAAAAGCATCTTACACCTTCTCGCACGGACGGGCTCATGTAAATGTGTGATTTTTTCCTGAAAGTTAATCCGAATTCCTTCCTTCTGGGTCCACAATAGAGGAAAAGATAAACAATTGACGAATGACAATCTTGAGCGTATAAATACATCTATGGATAAGCTATGACCAGGGAGACAAACAAATCTAATACAATTAATACAGCATCAACACCCACTGAACTCTTCTGTCAAATCCATGGACATTTCTAATCTGAAATGGATTGTGGAGATGAATTGAGGCGCGTACCAAAAACACCTCCTTCTGAGGTCTTGAAATTAATAGCAAGTTCGACCTACTTATACATTGCTATACTAAGTTATTCGATTCGCCAAAAGCTTTCTCAAAGATGTAAATAACATGCGTACACGACTAGATAGCAAACTTGAATTATCCTGGTCAAGCTGTGCGAATGCGAAGTCTACTTTAGATAATAACAATTCCCCTCATACAGACGCCTTTTGACGCCTCTGTAGCAGTAGACTCTGGAAAATTGTAACAAAAGTAGACTTTGCTCATTTTGAGGAATCTCTACTTTTGCCACAATATTTTAAACTTTATTTAATAATGACAATTTTATGTACATAGATCTTTGACATTTTTAACTAGATGCTTTTTAAAGTCGTCTGCTGCAGAATTGTTGTATGCGGGAAACTGTTAACTGTTGTTAACGTCCTGAAAGTCGGTTTTCTTGCTACACGGCTCAATTTTCTCCTTACTTATTTGCATCGTGACATGCACATATAGGATTATTATAAAACCGTAAACGCTTTATAACATTGGTGGAAAAGCAGAACGTGCTCGCTTTTTGTAGTTACTTAATCCACAATGTTTTCAACAGTGGTTTGCATGCCGCGCAGGCCGACCCGGAAAGACTTGTTTAGCCTTCATTGGATTATCTGTTTAAGGAATCATTCCTCTATACCTCTATCCACCTGAGACGTAAAGTGTCGGCCCGGATTAGCATGCGCGGACTGCGCAGGCTGATCTGGATCGATACATTACGCAGAGTGCATACTGTTGGTTTTCTCGTGGAACGGCTCATATATACGATCATGTATGTAGACAGTAGTAACATGAGTTGTTCCATAAATAAACTCTGATACAAAGTCAGCTTTTGTAGCGACGTGGTAGAGTGTTTACCAGCGGGACAAGAAGTCCGGAGTTCGAGCCCGAGTCGCAGAATTACTTTTAAGATGAGCTACAGTGTGGGTCACCGTAAATAACTCATAGTAGGGGAAGATTGATAACATGGCCTAAAAACCATGACAACAATCTGGTAAGATGTATGACGTGTTTTCTTCTTCTTCAGGATAGTGGTGTTCAACTTTCCGACGGGGAGAGAGACCAGCTGGAGGCCCTATTGGAAGAATATAAGACTAATGATGGTAAAATAGACTTCAGGTATTTATGCTGTTTATAATAATACATGTATATCATAGTGTAGCTCTTTCATGATATGTAAATGTAGCACTTGAGGACAAAGACAAACCGCCATTTCCACCCAAACATGGAATATAATCAATATTCTAATTGCGCTTAACTCTTTCAGCGCCACAGGCAATATTGAGGTTTTTGCAAACAATGCAGATTCAGGTGAGTCAGCTCGTAACGAGCTGTCTCACCTGAAATCAGCATTGTTTGCCTTTTATATACCAAACTAGTCCCAAACTTTCATAAATTGAGAAATGGACACACCCGATTTTGAACATGGAAGAGTCTAGACATTTCGGCGCTGAAAGAGTTAACAATAACCAAACAAAATACAGTTATGACTAATGAAGATACACAGTGTCTGACTAACAGTGTTCAAGATGATCATGTCGTATGGATGTAGAGGAAGACATATGCCTACATTTGTCACAGCTAAGCAAATGTTGGTTTTTGTAGAGAACGGATTATATATTTTAACATTAGAAAACTGATATTTAACTGACTTGAACGACTATCGAATTAACCACCACGCGTACGAAAACGGACCTTCGGCAAGTTTGAACTTAATTGAAATAACTATCAAATTAAAATTTTCGGCCTTGGACCTGTTCTCTAAAAACTTCAAAGATCCGTGTACGACCAGGGTGCGAACAGAGAAGATCCTGATCATACTGCACAGTATCTTCTCTGGATTTTCGCTTGGCGCAAAATCTCGAATGTTGGTTTTTGTGTGACATAACTGAAATAGGTAGACTTTTAATCGACTGTCATTTGATAAAGTACATTTAGAATAAATAAATCTATAAGATTAATGTACATATGATCCGTCCCGCGAGAAAACCTACATTGTGGACTTCGCGTAAAGTATTGACCCGGATCAGCCTAAGCATGCCGCGAAGGCTTAACCGGATAGACACGTTTCGCCTCCTGTAGATTTTCTGTTTCAGGAATCATTACACTATACATATATCCCCCTTCGCAGGCTGATCTGGGTCGATACATTCCGCAGAAGCCATAATGTTGGTTTTCTCATGGGACGGCTCATAAACAGATACAATTTCTAAAAACATCAAGACTGTGTGATTTAAATACGTAACTTACACCTCCGTATCTAAACAAACAACGAGTGCGTAGAAGAAAGTACCTTGAAACCTTCAATGCCTATTTGGAGGCCAGATCAGATTGCGCCGATGCACTTGCTGATCTGGATCTACATTGGTCGCAAATACTTCATGTTTGTATTTGCATACCGCCGTTCATTTAGGTGTCCATTTTTTCTCTTTAATTTCAGTTGTTTCAAATAAATCATCCGACGCACACAGTTACCGCATCAGTTCTGAGGAAAACCTTCTGGTCAAATTCTTCGCCGGCTGCGAAAAGAAATTGCTGGTTTGAAAACGATCTTTATTACGTTCCACAAGAGAAATCCCAGACGAGTTTCTAATAACAATGTGCTTAGACGTAGAAAATCGGCCGTCGGACAATTTATCTAAGTATCTAAACGACAAATCGGCAGAAGACGATATTGAAAACATCTAGGTAAAACTGTGGATATAAATGAAGGTGCATACATATATAAATACATATTGAGTATAAGTGAAAATAGTGTTGCAAATTTATGGAAGCAATTGCTAATTATGAGCAATTCCTCCTTTTGTCAAAATGTATTTTTAAAGTCATCTGCTGCATAGGCGCCGAAAGCATTCTGATTTTTTGAAGGGCTTGAATTAACGGTGATTTAAAAAAACAAACCTTCAGACATTCATACCCTTTGTGCACTATAATACATAGTAATATACTCATTCATTCTTGTCTATGCTTCGATTCTCTTTCGTACCCGAATCTGTGTCAGAATGTATAGTCAAGTATTCGTCAATGGCCATCGACAGGGTAAGAGACAGAGCAGCAGATCATTATCTGAAACTTCATTGGCACCATTTGTCCAAATGTATACTTTCGTTCGTCGAGACACCATCGCAAAAATATATGACCCTTGGCAAGTTGCTTAATGACGAACTTTACAGGCATGTTTAAAGCTTTAAAAGGTTACCTAATATGTGTCCTTGGGATGTATTTTGATTAACCTTACACCGCGGCGTGTCACGTGCAAGGTCTTATCATAAGAGCTGTTGGCCACGAACATAGAAAATAAACTTTCTTTTATGCTAACACGTTGTCCTTAAAATGTTAGTACGAGCAACAGTCTTCCGACGACTGTGTACCGAAAACCTGACATCATCCCACGTATTAGAAAGTGGTAGATAAAGAGCGAGTCATTTGAGTTTCAAAATCTCATTTTTACTGCACTGTCGACAGCAAAAGAAGATAGTTTTAAACATCTTATCGAATGTTGGAAACAAAAACTAAAACACTTTAAAACACCAAATTAAAAGGGAGGCCATGCAAAGAGGGAAATATTTGTTTATTAGTGTCAGATATTTTTTTTCTACAAAGCCTCACAAGTCTACTTCAGTGTAGTATTTATAATCTAAAGAAAGTCGTTCTGTCGTTAAACAGAAGAACATTTACAGTGCTGGAATAAAATCTATTCTTCTTATTTTGTTGGTTGTCTGGTTAATTATCCCTACTCCTCGTCGAAGGAACCATTTACTATTTCAGCGCAAATGGCAATATTGAGGTTTTAGCAAACAATACAGATTCAGTTGAGTCAGTTCTTAACTTTTTTTGTCATCAATATATATAATAATACAACTCTTATTGTCGTCTTATTTATAGCATGGGAGAGTCTCCTTTAGGAAATTCGGCGCTGAAAGAGTTAACATATAGAATACGTCTCACAATAACAGACCTTCGATTTTTGGCTACTAGCAAAAATCAAAATCTGACAGTGTCTTTCCGCAGAATCATCATGGTCCTCTATGTTTATCAATTAGTGGTAGGATTTTTTTTGAAAACTATTGCTTAGTGAAAAGGTTTAACGGTTTCGGACTCAAATGTGTTGTCTTTGAAAAGGGGAAATGCTAGTATTAAATTCAGTTTTTGAGATTTTCCAAATTCTTGACTTGATGCTTTTTATATCGTATGTTGCAGATGTTTTTTGTTTCTTTGCATTTTTTTCAGCTACCATGTAGCCCAGTTATTGACCCCGTAATAGGAGTGAGTGGGTCGACGTCACCCACACGCACACCTTACACGTTTGATACATATTATATAATTATATAAACGTACGGTCAGTTCTCCTAAAATCACGAAAAAACAACTAACTTGAATAGTTAGTGTCCTTATAACTCGAAAGGTGAAAAGCAGATGGTTTTTTTATGTGTGTAAACACATAACAGCTCCCAGGGGCGTAGCTCCCTTCACGCACTGTAGGCACGTGCCTACACATCTTTTCTCAAAACGCCCTAAAATACAGCTGCGGCGATAGGCATCTGCGTAATGTATCGACCAGATCAGCCTAAGCTGCCGCGCAGACTGATCCGGCCGACACATTCCGTCTTAGGGGGATAGTTGTATAGAGAAGTGATTCCTGAAACAGAAAATCCAGAGGAGGCGAAAAGTGTCTATCCGGGTAGGCCTGTGTGGCATGCTTAGGCTGATTCGGATCGATACTTTACGCAGAGTCCACACTGTTGATTTTCTCACGAGACGGCATACACATAGATTATTGCAAAGCTACGGCCCTGGCTCCAACACTGAATGCGACGTATTCCGTCAGTTCGTTCGTTCAAAAAGTGTTAAGAAGAATTATATGTAAGCAAATATAGTAATGAAATAAAAGCAACATTTATGCAAAAGCGTCCAGCTATTACCGGATCCCATTCCACATGGATTGACCAGAGTAAACACATTACGGGACGGGGACCATCAATATTACTTATACGGAAGATTTCTCCAATGTTATGCTGCTTCCTCAGATGATGGGTAGACACCGAGTTATAAATGTGTAAATGAAAAATACATTAAAGAAGACATCCAATTTTATAGATAATTACAGAGCATGTTATATAGAGGCTTGGGCATTACTATTATTGCATATACGGATGTTTTATAATGATTAAGTCAGCCCTAGGTAATAACCTATTTTACAATTGAACCATGGTTAAACAATCAAAGCACTGAAAGTGCTCACAGCAAGGGGCTAACTGCAGATAACATTTGGACATGGATTTACCGATCCCAAAAGTCTAACTTGAACACTTTACACTAGCAATTTGTTAGTTATCACTTTATATCCATATATTAAATGATAAAGGAGTAAAGCAAAACACTGTAAACACAGTATGATGGTCTATCGATATACTAAACGTTGGCATGCTATCTGGATAGTTTCTGCTTAGCACACCTCCTGGTTTACAATGGATTTTTAGCCGTGTCTTTTTTTAATGCAATTAACACATATACATTTCATATCAAAATCACAATAACCTAACAATGATAATTATATTGAGAGTCCAATTTTACTTTCAAAGCAGAAATAAAATCGTGCAATGACTGAAATATTGTTAAAAGCGACGTAAAACATCATACACATGATTTAATCATTTCTTAGTGTTTCACAACGCATAGGTGAATAGTTTTAAATGCATTGCTTTTGAATTCATTTTAAATCCCAACATTTTGAAAGAGTTTATTGCAGCGGTGTTAAATGACAATTGCACCACTGATATCGGCAATTTATAAGACAAAAAATATTATATTTTTCTTATAATGTTTTTGATCTGCCCAGAGCGGGAATCGAACTCAAATCTCCCGCTTCACGGCCGTACATGCTAACCGCTACGTTACGCGGCCACTTCGATGGGTTTCATTTATAACATAATTATAAACCAATACACGAGTTAGCGAACTATTTAGTATTGAAACGTTTTATCTTGATAAAAAACAAATGTCATTTAAATCATTTGTTTTATAACTGGGACTTGACTATCTTATTCCGTCTGCTGGGGTTGTTCAGGTTAATTTTGGTTGAGAATTTGATGTATTTACCTAGGAATCTAAAATGAAATACTCTAGTATTCCTGATTATCGTTCCGCTGATAATACGTTTTAATTCGAAAGGATTTTTGGAAATTACGACGCCTAGGCTCACTTGCACATTTATCGTATATATGTTATATTTTGTCAACTGTTTATTTTATTATCATTTAAATAATTTGAATGTTTGAGTATATATGTTATCATAGGGACTCATTTATCTTAATTTGTTTTTGAGTCGGGATCGAAAAGTTGCCTTTACTCCATTCGATTTACAATATTTATGAATTACCAATGAACTTTACGCGCGATCAAGTACATGTATGTTGAAAGCGTAGAAATACATTTTAATTATTAATCATGTAATTCATATATTTTAACATAAAATTTCTTTCGAGTTATTCCTTTTGGGTTAGTGATGTCGAATACAATCAAGTTTCGGCTTCATATGTTAACAAGTTACCGCATTTTGATTTTTAGACAGGAACTATTGGCGGTACAAGATGACCAACATGGAAATTAGCTGGCAACAGTCATTTCATTTTTAACAAACTATTCCACAAATCATCCACTTTCATTGACATTATGTACGATCTGCAACCACCAATACATCTATATGAAGTCGAGATGGTGTTTAGAAACGGAGAGCTGATGTAGAAAGACAGATGTGAAGTAATTCAATGCCGATATCGTAAAACGCCTGTCTAGATTCCAGTCTCAAAATGATGCGTCGTTTCGAAAATTAGCATTCAATGTTTAGATTTATCCGTTCATGTTAATGCTCTGAAAAGGAAATGATTACTATGAAATGGTACCTTGATCTTGAACTAGTCGGATCTCACCTAATTTTATGAGAAAAGGAGTCAGGAACATATTGAGCAATGCTTTCCGACAATAATTCAAAATTTGTATGCTGCAGGATACCGATGTCAATAACTCACGAAACCGGTTAACTGTTTCAGCAGCAATGGCAATATTACATTTTTGCAAACACTCAAAATATTCCAAATCTCTTATTACATGAAAATGAAAAATGAAGTCACCCGGTTTAGAACATGAAATAGTCTATTTAGGAAATTCGGCGCTGAAACGGTTCAGGGATCACACACAAACATTATGTTTTCAATGTCTCTTACACCAAGCATCTGCCTTTGGTTTATTACATATTTCATAGCCGTCCGTTTACCGGGGCCAGCATCCAGCCATAGGTCGTGGTAAAATAACGACGTCAGACAACCAGCCACAGACACAAATATGCATTCCCTCGTCGCGCGCCTCTCTCAGGTCGCTAGGTGACGCAATACTATCTCCAAGGGCCTCACATGCCGCCTTTGCTTCATTAAAGGTGAAGTCATATCTCGATGAAGGACTTCGCACGTTAAAGACTGAAAATAGAACATGCGTCACGTGTAACAGCAGGTTTTTAAGTAGAAGATACATTTTTTAAAAATATGCATTGCTTCCTATATGTTTGTGCGAAATAAATAGATCATGTAATAAATCGTATGTTTTTGTTTTAATCTAATTCTGTTTAACTGTAAAAGTACTCTGTACATAAATCATAGATCTGAGGAAGCCATTGTGACATATATGGTGAGCAATGCAGACCGAGACGAGCAGACGCACCTTCCTGATAGTTTCTTTTGTAGATTGACTATTTTGTCAAAAACCAAATTTCAACCAATAAGTATGAGATTTTTTTGTTATTTGAAGCCGCCAAGAGGCGGCTTCCTGTAGGGATGCTTAGAAATTTCGAACAAGGAGAATATCTAGACCTGCCAGCGTGACCACATATCTTGATTTCTCTTTGTCCTTACTAAGTACATTAATTTAAGTTAATGACTTTTAAAACATCCCTTTTACACTCTAAATACATGTGTGAGTTTTACAAATTAAAAACAAAAGACAAAGGCCAGTATATTAATTGAATATATGTACATTTTTTATTTAAGCGAAATTCATACTCTAAACAGTAAACTGAATTGGTTACCTGCCTCATACGCTTTTTTAGTTCGATAGTATGTTAAACCGGGAACCATGAACAAGAGAAGGCACGCAGTAAATGTAATCTGTTTCTTGTTGTTGTTGTTTGACGTTGTTTACCCTCGCGCTCGGCATTAATGCCATTCCGTTCCTTACATGCTATCATATATTACGCAGTAATTCTAGATGAAGAAGTGCAGACATGAACATATATAAACCACAGAAATATCCGTTTCACAATAAATGTTGCCGTCTAGTTGAAATGTTAATGTTTATCAAACTTATTCATACGAATCACAAGAAAAAAATCCTGGTAGTAAAAAGGGAGGTAATTTGAAGTATATACGCACAATTTAACTAAGTTCCCATTTGGTCTGACACCTTTGTCTAATAATACACATGCATGACGATTTAAATAAACAATTTAAAGGGAATACAAATAGTTAACACAGTTAAACATTTAAATACATGTTCAGCAGCTAACCGTTTCTCACATACAACAACCAATTTGGTAGAGGAAAGTTTACGTCGTGCCGAGTTAGCTAGTCTCAATATAAAATCGCAAATATTGGAAATTTACTTATATACAAACGGACGTTTCTAGTTTCAGTACATACAAAAACGGTTCATACTTAAATTTACTTTAACATGTTGGTATATTGAAATAGGTGTTTCTGTGAGATTCACAGACTTAGTACGTTGAAATCAAAATTTGTTTATACATTTATAAATGTTATATTCATACCTATACATTAGGGTATCTACAAACAATTAATCAAATGTGTACACATTTATCTTGGCTTAAATTTGATTTTGATGTTGTTACTAATTCAAATAATAGTTTTCATTCATATAATTTCAATGTTTATTAATCTTATTCATACGAATCACAAGGTAAATATCCTTGTATTGCATAAAGGGAGGTAGTTTGAAGTATACAACAGTCTTCAAAGGGATAAATATGTCAACGTATTACCGTCTACAGTTGTTTGTGGATTTAAATTTTCTTTTTTCTTATTTCTGATCATTTCTACATGAACAACGAAAAATTGCGGCTTCTCTTTGACTTCAAGTATCAAACTTTTACAGATGAATTAAATCAGGCATGCATGTCTAAATTCTGAATAAATGGAACGAAATCCTTATAAAACGTACACAGATATACTGAATTGTTAGTACAATATTAAAGAAAATAAATAATCATAATTTAGATATTTTTCTTCATTTTTTTTTTTTTTTGTATATATATATATAATAACTATATAGTGGTGTTAGCATTGAATGTGTTTACCTTTATATACTATTCTTGCATAGGCCAGCCAATTAGCGTCGTCATTCATCTTCGTGTACCTATTTTGATAATGTGATATATCGTAACGAGAGAGCTGACATGTTCCTGTATTACGATTCCAAGCTACAGACGTGCACGTAGAGTCACTTTTACAATCCATCACACATAGCATGACACGATTAAAGGTCCGTTCGCAGAGAACACGATTTTCCTTGAATCTTCGGCCAATCACCAATTCGTAACGAAATTCTCGCAGTTCTTGTGACAGTACAACTGAATATAAAACTGTTATTAGAATGTTTACTAAACGTAACATTGGACGTACCTTTGCCATTATGTAAAATTCAACATTATGACATTGATTTGAATATTGCGTTGTCAAGTGTTTAACCACAATAGTAATATTAGTCCTCTGAAAATGTACAACACTATCCTGACTCGGCGACAAGCGAAGATTCAGAACAACTTGCTCCCCCGCGCATTCTAAACTGCATCTTTCCTATTTAGCAATACAGACGTACATACTTCTCTTAACAAAGTATCGACTTCAAATGCATGCAACTCGGTCGCAATTGCTATTAATTCGAAGCATTCAAAATGTCGGTTGTGTGTGACATGGCTCATGAATAGTTGATTCAAAACACACTTAACTGTGTCTTGTTCCTATATTTATTTACACTTGTTTATATTTCATCCTCGTTTTACTCAACTAACTGTGTAGTGCACATTTAGACAGGAACGGTTGTCAATGTTGAACACATTTGTATATTGAAAAGAAAAAGAAAAACAAACAAAACGGAAATGGGATTTGATTGTGCCCGTTGATGCTAATGGAAAAATACTTTACACACCATTCAACAATTTTAAAAGGTTTCAGATGTAATCTAATATGGTAATGGTTAAACATATACTGCACCGTAGCTCTCTGAAATCAGCTCAGAATATAGACAAATCTCCGAAAACCCATACTATATTGTTTAGTACCGGAATTAGTTTATGAAGCCGTCGAGATTTAAAACATTAAAGCGTTATTGTCATGTATGTACATAGATTATATACAGTTGAGCCGTCCGTCGAGAAAAAACAACATTGTTGACTCTGCGTGAAGCATCGACCCGGATCAGCCTAAGCATGCCGCGCAGGCTAACCCGGAAAAAATGAATGTATATTGTTTTTATGGCGCATCGACAGCTAAGGTCATTTAGCGCGCAATTAAATTTAATTATTCATGATCCCTGGGTAAACAAACCAGTACTAGGCTAGAAAATGTGCCTTGCCCAAGGGCACTCCACCATGACCGTAGTGCCGCGACTGGGGATCGAACCCGGGACACCCGGTTTCGAAATCCCCGACGCTAACCACTCGACCACAGCGGATTCCTCTAACCCGGAAAGACAAAGTTCGCCCCTTTTGGATTTTCTGTTTTAAAAATAAAATCATTACTCTATACCCCTGAGACAGAATGTGTCGGCCTGGATTAGACTGCGCAGGCTGATCTGGGTTGTTACATTACGCAGAGGCAATACTCTATGGGTATGCTTCCACCTGTCTTGTTTGTTTGTATTTCTATATTAGTTTATTGTATTGTATTGTATTATCTGTGCACTCACCCTATAGATCAAAATGGATACTTCTTTATGGAAATTTCTTTAAACCTTATATGACTAATAAGCGAACAGTGTCGAACCAGATCAGACTGCACGGATGCACTGATTGGTTTTGATCTAAAGTGGTCGCAAATGCCTTACGGTTGGTTTTTAGCTCAATTAAAGATTCAAAACATATTTAAGTAATACAGTACGAATTTGGTTGTATTACCGAATCAACATGAAATGAGTAAGTGTATGAGATAAGGAACATAGTGGCATTTCTGAACAATGTAGGTTCCAATCAGCCTGTACATTTGCTTCGACTTATAAAAAAATATACAAGTTGACAGACACTTCTAACAAGCCTATTCAAATAGTTTTACCTGAGGCACTATATGAATTTTAATTAACCATTTTTGACTATTTCTTATGAAATTTGGAATATTACAATGTTTTGAACTGTTGACCAGTCAACACTATGAAAGGTTGCGTTTACGTCATTGGTTTTTTCCAGATTATTTATATAAACTACATAGCATTAAAAGTCGGTAATTCCCGGCATTGATTAAGCGATTCTTATTGGTTCACGAAACGCTACGGAGAAAATGTCAACGTTCAAGCGTCTATCTGATCAAGATCAGTTATCAGACGTTAACAATCACGTCGCGGTTCGAAGATATATCTGAGAGTGACCTCAACAAATTGTTAGATAATAGACTCTTAAGCACGAATAATGTGATAAAAGGAACGGTTAGTGTTTTAAGAAATTATTGCAGTGAGAAAGATCTAGAATTCTCCAGGGAAACTGGAATCAGAACTGGATTACCTATAGTCAAAACTCTACCCAGCAACCAGGAAGACCGATGGGCAGTTGTATTCTAAGAAATCCATGTTGTCCATTAGGTATGGCCTGCTGAAAGAGAAATCAATTCTATTTTGATGAAAATGAACTGTTCAACGAGATTAGAGACATGCACACGAACAATCATAAAGGAGATATTAATGACAATAGCAGCCAAGGTAGTCATATATACACAATTACAGGAATTGAAACTGGCTCCTTCGTGAAGTATATGTCTCTACTCAACTGCAACAGCGACATCTTCTTCCAGCGCCCCAAAACCAAAGAGTAGGGAAGAACACTCGGTAACAAGAAGAAAACCCGCTCGGCCAAGGTGAAACTATCTTGCACATATACAAACAATTGTCTGAGAGCAACCTCCATCACGTTTCTTGACGGCTATGAGGCCAGGTACGTTATGGTCAAATCCGGACAAAAGTCGGAGAGCAGCATCCAGAGCTACGTTCACACTTACTCTGACCAGAAGGAGAAGATGGCATTCACACTGGCGCAAGCTGTGTCTGGTAATTAACATTGTTTTACAAATCCACATAACAGAAACAATGTCTATTTCGAAATGCTTAAGCAACAACTAGATCTACATTTTGACATGCTTATTTGATTACAGCAATAAACTTATTTTGTCATGAAATTTACCAACCAGGCCACACGAATCTTTATACTGTCCAATGCATTTTTTTTCCTCTCAGGAGGATCTAACGGTTCAAGGAGCAGTGAGCTTGATTTCGAAAACATACATTTTCTCGAGTTGGCAGAATCCGAATAGAACTGTCTTATGGATGCCCTTCAGACTGTACAGGATATCCAGACTGACACTACAGCTTCTGTTTTGGCTCCCAAAGAACAACCACAACCCACGGCATGACAGGTCGCGCTGAAAACTAACTTCCAGTCTAATAGACATGAACCTTTTCAGCAGTAGTTCACTTTCAAGGTACAAGTCTATTTCTCCAACAAATGTTCCGTTACAATTAATCACCATTAGACTGTTACAAAGACTCAATATGATGTTGTTAATATAATAAACCATGTTTGCTTCATTGAAATAAAAAACCACGCTGTTTGTAAACATTTCATTCTTAATGTTGGTATTATTTTGTGTAAAAAAATGAATAACATTCGCTTAAAGTGAATAATATATATTTTTTACCTTTTTAAACGATAATATTGAATCGGGTAATGTAACAGTTATTTAATCGCTATTTGTGAAACAGTCAAAACTGTTGCCCTATCGGCCTCGGGACAACAGTTCAAAAGTCACCCCTCCACCTCTGGACAAGAGTTTTGACTGTTACACAAATATCTATTAAATAACTTTGTAATATAAGATCAGTTGAAATCTTGATCAGGCTATGTGGATGCACAGGCTAGTCGGGATCTGCACCGTAGAACACACTTATAATACAAAACAAATTCCACTGAACGTACACAAATCATATTTGAGAAATCCTGCAATTCGAATGCTTACGACTAATATATCGGCAAGGAATATTGCTAGGTATTTGAACTTTGATGAGACAACCCTAGTCACCCCGAGGCCAGATTCAAGGAATCAGGTACACCGCAAAGCTTCACCGAGAGAGGAACGCTGTGTATTGACGTCATCCGAAAGAAACAGTTTCCTGTCCAGTTCGAAATAGATTGTCGTAAAAGACTGTCAGACACTGCTCAGTTAAAAAAAAAGTCGACATTACGTTTGCGTTCCATGGATGCTTAGATAATCATAAGGCACGACTCAAGTATATTAAAATCCTCTGCTGATGGTCACGGCAGATGATTGAAAGATGTCGTTTGCTTTCCAATGAGAATAGATTTTACCTGTCTTTTGCTGATTCGGGTTAGATTTTGAGAAAGAGTGTTTGACAACGGCTATTCATGTCTAGTTGTAGATTAGCAAATCGTTTAAAGAACGCTTGTGTCGTAAATGACTCAGAAACTAACCAGTTTTAAGGACGTCGACCTTATGTTGGCGTTCTACTGACGCACATATGTGGTTAGGCACGATTACAATATATTTAGATCCATCGCTGAAGGTCACGCAGCATATGGAAAGATGTTGTTTTTGAAACCTGATTTGATCTGTCCTTTGCTGATAGTAAATCCGATATGGCTATTAAAGTAAGAAAAACAGTTAAGAAACTGCCGTCATTCCTGCAAATGATTACAATACGATTTGTTTGCATTGAACATAGATTTAACAAAATCAATCTGTAAACCCGAACTTCCGGACTTTGCGATGTCAGGGCACGCTCTTACTTCATTATAGTCACTCACATGTTCGTCTGGAAAACCGTATATTGCCCACATTATGTACAACTTTCAATGTATAAACAACTTACGGGTTGTTCTTATAACTTTCGCAGATACACAAATCAGAGTCAGATATTTAAATGAATGAATGAATGGGATTTTAAGGCCTGTCGACATCTAAAGTCCTTTTGGGCGCTTATCAAAATTTTCTGACAACTGTATGACAACAAATTATGACATATATGTTTGAAAACATCTATGCAAACATATCAAAAAGCTATAGAAATAAGGTAATACTTATTGAAATGATTTGTTTAAATTGCGGGAAAAAATAGATTACAAGCAATCTCTCCTTTAGCCACAATGTTTTTAAAAGTCGTCTGCATAATATGTCAAAACAGCTAAAGCATGTGGAAAATGATTAAATGTCTTTCAAACTGTATATTTTTCCGTCTGATCATTGTGGGCGCCATTTGAAGAGACATAAGTAATTCCGATTTGGGTCTACACAATTTGCAGAACAATTACGCCACTTTTCCATAGAGATTAGTCATCACGATAGCGGACTACTTTATCAACGTTCTCACAATCTTCATATCTTTTTGTGGCAGTCGAACAATGCAAACACATATGTATCGAACTGCCATGGGAAATCTGCCCATGTAAAGGTGTTTGAATTACACAGATTGTGTATGAATAAAACCTTTTTGCTTTCCGTCCATATACGTGCTCGACAACAGCAAAAGGTAAAAGTCGACTTTTGTGAACAGTGCAAATTCTGATTAGCACGTGCATCCGCGCAATCTGGTAAAGATAAACAATGTCCGCAGTTTATTTACATAAACATGTCCAAATAAAAAATAAAACAAAACTTGTTAAGAGTTTCTGTCGACTTTTGTATATTCTGATAACAAATGGATACGATAAACAGGCGGATCTGAACGTACACTGTTCAGAAATGCCAACTTGTACATTTTCTATTAGGCTGCATCTTCTCATTTATTTTCGAAACCTCTGAAATCAGACATTCTTTGACCATATTTCTTACGTTCATTCTCTTATTTAATAGAGTAAACACCAGGGGGAAACCACGAACCAGCACAATCTAATAAATTATACTGACATGTTGATTTTAATCATTGTTACTTTGTTGAACATTTTTTTTGTACCTTGATGGGTAAATTATTAGTTTGCGGTCATGCAGAACTGGCCCCTAAGTTGCCTGTAGATGCCGAATGCTGGTACTTACCAATATTTGGAGTCTACCATCCAAAAATGCCCATTAAGATCAGGGTAGTCTTTGATTCTTCTGTAAAGTTTAAAGGGATCTCCCTAAATTCAGTGTTACTTAAAGGTCCTGACCTAACCAACAGTCTATCGGGTGTTTTGTTAAAATTTAGAAGAGAGTTAGTAGCAGTATCAGTAGATGTAGAACAGATGTTTGACTGTTTTGGTGTTAGAAAGAATGATAGGGATTATCTTCGTTTCTTTTGGCATAAAGATAATGTAACTTCAAAGCTTCTAGTCGAGTATCGTATGTGCACACATGTGTTTGGGAACAGTCCATCCCCTGCCAAAGCAAGTTATGGGTTGAGAAAGGCTGTAGAGTGTGCTGACAGTGATGTCATAGAGTTTGTCCATAGCTTATGATTAAACGTACTCAGGTGTCACTAGCAGTTACTGGGTTACGGATTCATAAGATCACGTATAATACCCCAGAGGTAATGACGAAGTTTCCTAAAGAGGATCTAGCTGCTGATTTAAATCGCATTGACTTCGATCAGGAAAGTCTCCCAACACAGCGTAGTTTAGGATTAGAGTGGGATTGGAACCAAGACCGTTTAATGTTTAGTAATCAGTCACAAGACAAGCCTGTCACTAAGAGAGGTATTGTGTCAACCATTAATAGTGTATTTGACCCCATAGGCTTTCTTGCACCAGTAAGTATTGATGATAGGCGGATACTGAGAGATGTAGTGTCCACTGGCATTGACTGGGACGAACCGTTACCGTATGATACTGAGGTCAAATAGAAACATTGGCTGAATAGTTTGAATGATTTAAATGGTGTCAATATTTCAAGGAGTTTATTTGAGGTCTCCCTAAGTACACTGAATAACCTCAAACTTCACATATTTTCTGATGCCTCGGAAAAGGCCATAGCGGCTGTAGTGTTTATAGTTGGATTTTCAAGTATGGAAACAAGATATGTTAGTTTTGTTATGGGCAAAGCCAAGTTTGAACCTAGCAAAGGTCACACTATACCACGCTTAGAACTTTGTGCTGCTGCCCTAGCAACGGAGTTGTATATATTAGTTTCAGAAATTCTTCATGTAGATTTAACAAAAATCTGCTTCTACACAGATAGTAGGATTGTGTTAGGGTATATTGGGCATCAGTCCGCAGCTTTTACACTTATGTCAGTAATCGTGTACAGACAATTAGACGTGAAAGTAACCCTCAGCAGTGGAAGTATATTTCATCTGAAAAGAATCCTGCAGATATAGGAACTACAGGTACAAGTCCACTTAAGTTAAAGGATAGTGTTTGGCTTTCAGGACCACAATTTCTGCGTGAGCATATGATACAGGTGCCAGAGTTTTACCCACTAGTAGATCCTCAATTAGATTCGGAAGTTCGTGCTTGTGTTGTTGTCATGGCTACCCATGTTCAACAATGCTTAGGGTCTGCTCGCTTTGAGCGTTTCTCGTCATGAAGCAAGTTGCTGTTTTCCTTTGGAATGTTGATACACATTATTTTGTCATTCAACAAAATTGTGCAGTGTAATGGATGGCATTTGTGTTCTCAGTCCTGTCCACGGAGGGAAGTCTAAAGGCGAAGGTATTAATTCTCAAAAAAGTACAGTATAGTAGTTTTAAAATAGTAATCCCTTAAGTATTGGCAGTGCTTTATTGTCATTGGATCCATTTATTGATGATGTTGGTCTGCTTCGTGTGGGAGGACGTCTTTGTAGTAGTCTCCCCTTTGAGGAAAAACACCCTATTAACGTACCTGCCAAACATCATGTAACAAAGGTGCACATCAGACATTTTCACAAGTCAGTGCAACATCAGGGGCGTTTGTTCACAGAAGTTGCAGTTAGGCAGGGAAGTTATTGGGTTAAATCTAGTAAGCGTAGTGTCTCCTCTTATATATTTAGTTGTGTAATGTGTAAGAAACTTAGGGGAAATTTTGAAACCCAGAAGATATCTGACCTACGATATATAGAATAGAGCAAGCAACCCCCTATGTAGGTGTCGACGTGTTTGGTCCGTGGCAGGTTGTCCCTCGCAGGACACGTAGTTCACAAGCAACTGCAAAACGTTGAACTGTACCTTCTACCTGTCTGTTGATACGTGCAGTACATATAGAGGTTGACGATGAGATGTCTACTTCGGCATTCATCAATGCACCCCGTCGTTTCATTGCAAGTCGTGGTATTGTACAGGTCTTTAGGTCAGATCGTGGTACGAATTTTGTCGGCGCTACTGACCATATCAGAGTAGATGCTATCAATGTAGAAGATAAACAGACACAGAGTTTCTTTGGTAGTTCTGGTAGCATTTGGATTTTCAATGCCACTCATAGCTCTCATATGGGAGGGGTCTGGGATAGAATGATCGGTATCGCGACGTATATTGGAAGCTATGCTGTCCAAAACACTCAATCTGACACATTATGACGACGCAAATGCCAAGGGTATCACAATAGCCCGCTGTTCGTCTTCGAAATCGGGCGGCAATGTATGATACCTTTATAGCAGTGTGCTCTTATAAATGATTTTGAAAATGTTATGCCAAGTTCTGTACAAATCTTACCTAACTGTTTTTCTAAATGATACCATTCACTATTTACAGTGATGCTTCTAAATATGCTTTTTAGGTATGTGGATGAAAAAATGTCAAGAATGTTTAATTTAAACTTATTTATTTTAAATCGATTGCGAAACAAGCTTTAAGCTTATATTAATCACGCTCGATGTCTGCTTCCTGGATACTTAACCAGTACTCGCGCCGATTGTGTGGAAAAATCCCAAAGTCAGGACCCGCTCATCACGGGACTCGAACCAGGGACCTTTGATGTGAGAGGCCGACGCTCTACCTCTGCACCACTGTCTTCAAGAATGTTGTTCATCATAATTGTCACCAATGCTAACTGTCCATATTATGTTTCTCTTCACATACTGTTCAATATTGTTATGAGTGACAAACTGTGCCGCCCAAACGACTTGCTTATTTAGTTTAGCGGCTTCCTGTAGGAATGCTTTGAAATTTAGCATATGGAGATGGTTAGACCTGCCAGTGTGACCACATATCTGGTTTTCTCTTTGTCCTTACTAAGTATATTACTTTAAAGTAAATTACTTTTAAAACATCTTATTTACACTCTATATACATATGCGAGCTTAACAAATAAAAACAAAAAAGACAAATGAATTTTTAGTTAAGCGAAATTCATACTGTGTCTAGTCTAAACAGTAAAATAGAGAACCATTCTACTAAATTGGTTACCTGTACCATACGCTTTATTATTTCAATAGTTCTCAAACCGGGACCCAAACAAAGGCGCGCTAAATGTAGTCTGGTTCCTTTCATCATATATATTACGCAGTAATAGACATTTGTGATTTAAGCCGGTGACGATGAACGACATCGGACTTTCGATTAAATTGGGGGTCGTCTCAAAATAATTATGAACACAAAGTTACAGAGGCGTACCTTTTATTTGCTAACCAACCTGGTTTAACCACACTTTACAATATTAAACCGATTTCCTTCTTCCGGCACACAAGACCTGCGCAAATGGTTACTACTCGGGGTAACACTTTCCGATGTCTCCATATTGTTCCTACAGACCTGTAGCACTTTATTTCTGCTATTGCATGTTCAACACAAACACGATACTGTTGTTTATATCCGTTTAATTTCCGACACTTTCTCTTCCGTCGGTAATCCATTAGCCGCAGCTGGGCCTCGGAATATGGAGTTACAATTGGGTGTCTATTGGGATATATTTTGTCACCACGTAACACACAATCGTCTAGGAATGGTAGGTCATTTCCTATGTGGCGCATTAATGCGAACTGTTGTGCATCATTCAAATGTCCAATAAAACCACTTTCAATATATTTGATTTTGCCAGTATTGTCAACTATCACTTGTGAATGCATCGAATGATACTTTCTGAGACCGGAGTAATATTGTTGTTGTTGTTCATTGCTTGGTCTGTAAATTTCATGAGAGGTACCGTCTATGGCTCGGACAGCGGCAGGTATTTTCACCCAACTATAACTCATACTTTGCCATTGCTTAACAGATGTCCAAATAATAAAAGATTTTAGTTTTAAATAGAATATTTGAATAAGAGTTCTAATTTCCTCTTTAACTGTTGATACACTGATGTTAAATAATGCTGAAAGCATGTGCTATGTGCTGTAACATCGAAACCACATCAGGACCAGCAGAACTCTGTTTTTAATCGATAGAGTATGTCTACGAAATGAACATACATGTTCAACAAGAATTAAAAATGTCTCCGGTGTTTCACCCGTCACTTCAAAGAATTGGTACCTATGCTGACCAAACAATCGGAAAATATTTCGGCCACTGTATGTATGTTCATCTGAACCAAACAGGCGATGTCTGATCTCTAAAACAGGGTCCGGTGGTAAACGCACAATATTCAAGATAACGTGACACAATAAGCCAAACTATAGTGTTACATCCGGGGGTGGTTGAAGTAATGCAGGTAAAAAGCACTGAAGAACACGCCTTGTTTGACGATCCAGTACACCTGTAAGAAACAAGCAAATTCATGAAATTTCTATCCCCCGCTTGGAGGAAATATTGTAGGAAAATGTTGAGGTTAGGTTTAAACATGTCAGTAGACTTTTTATTGAACATGTATTACAGGGTAAATTAAACTGATTGAAGAAAGCATAGTATAAATATTGCATACATGTAATGATGTTAAGCAGATCGTTGGTAATCTGTAGGGATTGTAGTCCACACAATATGGTGATCAGTATATGGAACTGGAAATGAATGTCCTTGAATGGCTGAATTTGATGTGAGGATGAAATCAAGTGTCCTTCCATGAAAATGTGTTGGTTGGTTGACAATGTTTTGAAGGCTATGCTGCTGAAGAATATCGTGGAAAGCTGGTGAATGTTGATCAATGTTGAAGTCACCAAGGACAAGGAGATTTGAAGTATGTGGCTCGAGGAAAAAAGTGCGGAAAACCCGAACGGACGGACGGAGGGAGGAAGGGACATGACCATACCATAATAAAACGGTTGTATAAAAAAAGGTTCACATTTGTGGCAGTTATTGCACGGAAACGGCAAGAAACGACATTTTTTGTTAAATAAGGGGCCATAACTCCACCAAATAAAGTCTGCCGAAAGTGACGATCGAAGTTGGCCTAGCCCTTAAGGCATTTAACCTTGTTACCAAGTTTGAAAAAAAAAGGTTCACATCTGTGTCAGTTATTGCACGGAAACAGCAAGAAACGACATATTTTGTTAAATAAGGGGCCATAACTCCACCAAATAAAGTCTGCCGAAAGTGACGATCGAAGTTGGCCTAGCCCTTAAGGCATTTAACCTTGTTACCAAGTTTGAAAAAAAAAGGTTCACATCTGTGGCAGTTATTGCACGGAAACAGCAAGAAACGACATATTTTGTTAAATAAGGGGCCATAACTCCACCAAATAAAGTCTGCCGAAAGTGACGATCGAAGTTGGCCTAGCCCTTAAGGCATTTAACCTTGTTACCAAGTTTGAAAAAAAAAGGTTCACATTTGTGGCAGTTATTGCACGGAAACAGCAAGAAACGACATTTTTTGTTAAATAAGGGGCCATAACTCCACCGAATAAAGTCCGCCGAAAGTGATATTCGAACTTGGCCTAACCCTTAAGGCATTTAACGTTGTTACCAAGTTTGAAAAAAAAAGGTTCACATTTGTGGCAGTTATTGCACGGAAACAGCAAGAAACGACATTTTTTGTTAAATAAGGGGCCATAACTCCACCAAATAAAGTCCGCCGAAAGTGACGATCGAACTTGGCCTAGCCCTTAACGCATTTAACGTTGTTACCAAGTTTGAAAAAAAAAGGTTCACATTTGTGGCAGTTATTGCACGGAAACGGCAAGAAACAACATATTTTGTTAAATAAGGGGCCATAACTCCACCAAATAAAGTCCGCCGAAAGTGATATTCGAACTTGGCCTAGCCCTTAAGGCATTTAACGTTGTTACCAAGTTTGAAAAAAAAAGGTTCACATTTGTGGCAGTTATTGCACGGAAACGGCAAGAAACAACATATTTTGTTAAATAAGGGGCCATAACTCCACCAAATAAAGTCCGCCGAAAGTGATATTCGAACTTGGCCTAGCCGTTAAGGCATTTAACCTTGTTACCAAGTTTGAAAAGAAACGGTTCACATTTGCGGCAGTTATTGCACGGAAACGAAGTGTGACGGACGGACAGACGGACAGACAGACGGACGGACGGACAAACCGAAATTAATAACCCCCCTTTTTTTCTTCGAAAAAGCGGGGGATAATAAAACAGAGATCATTACATACGCCCCAGTACGGAACAAAATCGCAAAATAAACACTACAACTAGCACGTTTTTTCCGTGCAATAGTTGTTTACATGAACACCTTTAATACACAAACTTAAACATCTACCTAAAGCGCAACCAAAATAAGTTTCGGAAGTAACTTTGTCTAAAGTTATGGATAACAATAACAAAGGTAAGTGAATTTAAATAAATACTTATTTAAAAAATATATTTTACCTTTCTGTTTTTTTTTTTGTTTTTTTTTTGTTTTTTTTTTTTTTTTGTTTTTTTTTTTCATTTATTCAAAACAATTTATACATAATACATGTAAGTAAAATATATATCTTAAAGTAACAGTGCATATGTAATTCACATCCTAACATAATATATATACATATTATCAAAGCATGTAGTTGTGTATATAATGCTGTTTTTTTCAGTTTTATAAGAGAGAGAGAGAGAGAGAGAGAGAGAGAGAGAGAGAGAGAGAGAGAGAGAGAGAGAGAGTGAGAGAGAGAGAGAGAGAGAGAGAGAGAGAGAAGGAGAGAGAGAGACAGACAGATATACAGAGACAGACAGAGACAGACAGAGACAGAGAGACAGACAGAGAGACAGAGAGACAGAGACAGAGACAGAGATAGAGACAGAGTTTATGTATCTTGGACTAAGGTTCGATAAAATGAGGTAATGTCTAATTATTTAGACATTAACAATGGTTAAGAATTTTTTCCATTTTCTATTAAAAAGTTCTGACTGGTCTTTTAAAAAGGCTTTTTCTTGTTCTACTTTTAATCTGTTATTAAAGTAATTAATGAACATATTACTCGTTGGAATTCGATTTGCGTATTTCATTTTAAATATGTATTGTTTGACAAGTATTATAATGTAATTCAATGTGTTAATATCTGTGATCTTTTTTGATATGCCAAGAAAAACATCTTTTTTTTGTATCTTCACTTTTATCTGATTTCTTTCCAAAAAGGTTATAATTCCATTCCATAACAATTGTGTGTGTGAGCATTCCCAAAACAGATGTTCTAATGTTTCTACATTACTTGCACAAAAATCGCATATATTCGAAGGTTTCATTTTAAATCTCAATAATAGTTCGTTTGTAGGTAGAATTCTAGTTAAAAGCTTGTACTGAAAACATCTTAAGGTTGTATCTAATGTGGACTTAAAAGGTAAGATATAAATACTCTTCCAGTCTAAGGTTTCGTCAAATACTTTTTCCCATTTATCTTCTGCATTTGTGAGTGGCGTTTCACCTTGTAATTGAAGTTTATATAAAAATTTATTTACTTTTGTCAGTTCTACTATTTTTGCAACTAATTGTTTATTTTCGTCATTCACTGGTTGTGTCTTTTGTATTTCTTTCTTCATTTCATCTGGAATGTTTCCAATGATATTCTGATATTTCAGGAAATTGTTTGAGTTAAGATTGTATATATACTTCAATGTTTCAAAATCGAAAAATGTTTTTGTACGGAAATCAAATACATGTTCTAAAAACTTTATCCCATTGTTATACCAATTTATGTAGAACATTGTATTGCCATTGCACTTTATATCTGTGTTGTTCCAAATTATTTCTTTTTTAATATTATTCTTTGGTAATTTACTTTTAATTTTATTCCATGATACCAATATATCCTTTAAAAAAGTATTTTTATTGAACATATTTTGAATATCAGTTTCGTGTAGTTTACACTCGAATATTAATTTGCCTCCGAACTTTTTTAAAGCTTTGTTAAAGAATATTTTCCACGAGCCAGTATTTTTATCGTCCAAATATCGCTTTATCCAACTTGCTTTCAGAGATTTTACAAGTAAGAATATATTTGGGACTGCAATTCCACCGTTTTCAATAGATTGTGACATTTTAGCTCTTTTAATTTTGTCTGGTTTATTATCCCATATGAAGTTATAAATTATTTTATTAATATCAATGAGTATGTTTGCCGGTGGATTTGGTAACACTGTCAGTGGATAAATAAGTTTTGGTAATGCAAATGTTTTAATAACTGTAACCTTTCCCAGCAGTGTAAGTTTCCGATGTTGCCATTGTTTAAGAACATTTTTAAATTCTTGTAATTTTGGAATTATATTTCCATTTAAAACGACATCTGCATAGTTGGAAAAAATAATTCCTAATGTTTTAGCTGAGTTAGAAGTCCAAATGAACTTATTTCTTTTACAGTATTCTAAATGTTCATTTTTTAAGCTACCAACCCTTAAAATTGTTGTTTTTTTAATATTTAATTTTAATCCAGACAGTTTACCAAAATCTGTTAAAATGTAAATCAAGGACTTAAATGATTTTTCAGTTCCATCTGTCAGAAATGTTGCATCATCCGCAAACATAGTTTGTTTCGTTTCCTGATCATCGATTTTGATTCCAATGATTTCTTTACTTTTAATGATGTAATTTGATAACAATTCAATACAACAAAGGAACAATGACGAAGACAATGGACAGCCTTGTCTTACTCCTCGTTCAATTAAAAAACTGTCAGACATATTGCCGTTGTTAAGTATTTTACTGTTAATACCACTATAAAACAATTTAACCCATTTTATAAAACCACTACCAAAATTAAATTTTTCTAAACATTTGTACATGTAATTATGGTCAATAGTATCATAAGCTTTTTCAAAATCGGCAAAGAGCAATAGCCCCGGTTTATTTTTATCATTAAGATGTTCTATACACTCTTGAATTATTCTTATATTTTCTCCAATATATCTACCTTTGATAAAACCAGTTTGGGTACCTTTCTGTTTTATAAACAAAACTTTCGTTCTGTTTCTCGCATGAGCACGGGTTTATGATGTTTTCGTGTCAGCTAACTGATGTCGTTTACCAGGATAGAACAATAAATTAGTAGGTGTCGGTGTCGAGACATACTACGTGTACAATGCAATAGTTTATTATCATATACATCTAAGTACACATACTATACAAATAAATTCATGATAATATATTTTCCTCAATCAAACTAATACATGATGTCTATATACTACGTGTACGTGTACAATGCAATAGTTTATTATCATATACATCTAAGTACACATAATCACAGGGGATGAACAAGAAATATCACGTGACCGCAAATGCAAATATCAGGAGGACATTTTCGTTGTTTGACAGAACTCCGAGGTAAACATTTTGCAGTTTCTTTGTTATTTTGATATATCGAAAAAAATGAAGTAGCCTAAAAAAGATGACATATAAATAGCTGCCGATCGGTACCTTTCAGTGCTGTCTACTACCAACAGTTTTCGAGAACACTTCGACACAAAATTCCAAAATGCAATGCAAACATCAGGAGTTTTACATTTGCCGTGCATATTTAGTCGAAATACCCGTTTCTGCGACTCTTTGGGCTTGTCAATATAATGCCTTTTGTATTCTAGGAACATAACAGTTATCAATGCGTCGATTTTCTGTATAAAAATGAACTTACAAGTGATTTTATAATTTGGCAAACATCAGGAGCAAAATTCATGCCTTATCGAAATCGGAAGGAAAACCAATATATCTGCAATTCCCGTTAGAATGACACCTACATAATTTTAGCATATTAGCGTGCTCACTTGTTATGCTGAGTAAATACATCAACAATGCGTTAACGTTAACGCCAGAATGACGAATAAACTGGAACAGTGTCCTGTTGGATAATCGTTTTGCTTTGAATAGTGGAGAGCGGAAATACTGTGGAACTGGAGATTTACGGGGAGTATATTTTCGTTTGAACTGTCATCTTGGTGTGCCTTGTGGTGATGGCAACTGTGGTATATCGACCACATTCAAAGGTATACCATTCATTCGTCGCCGTTATTGTTTGCACAGCGACAGTATTGTTTTTTCCGCGTCATTCTAAAATGAATAAAAAAAATGAAAATGATCTATTTATATACTATTAAACAATATATATAAATGCATAGAATGCACGATTTATATTATATCTGTATTGATAGGTGGCATATCTTGCATACGTCACTATTGAATTAAAATTTATTGATATTTTGTTTATGTTTTAGATATAATTGTTTGTCTTCCAGCATTTCAGCAGTATTTTAGTGTTAAAACGTTGACTCGTTGCATGGGCGGCCTCACGCAAGTACGACTTATAAGCGATCAAACAACAGTAATACATGACTGTGTCGTTTTGACCAGTTTATTCGTCATTCTGACGTTAACGTTAATGCATTGTTGATGTACTTAATCCAAAGTCCAATGTCGTTCACCGTCACCGGCTTAAATCACAAATGTCTATTAAGAGGAAGTTACTCCAGAAGACGCTATATCTCGCCGTTATTACGTCACTGTTTTGTATAATGTTTTGCTTATCCGTTAGATTCAAACAAGCATAACATATACTATGGTTATCTGCTCTTTTCCTTATTTGCTTCATTCGCTCTTCTAAGTGATGTAATTGCTAGAACCGGGAACGCAAAAAGGATGCGTTGATATTTAAATGTTCAATTCCACCAAACAAATACGTTAAACGGAAACGCGTACTTCAGAATTGTGAAATGTTTAAATGAATTTCATTGATTTTATACTAGGATAGCTAATTTTATTCCATACAATCAAAACTACATATCGTACCACGATATATTGAACCTCTTTTAGAGTAAAACCGTGGGCCTGAAAATGTAAGATATTAAAAACGACATATTAAGGCCAAATGGACGATATACATTTATTATTGCAAATATAGTGTTCTTGTCATCTTGTGTACATACATATATTTTATACGGATCAAAATACATTATATTTAGAAACGGGACAAATGCTTAATCATGTTTACATTTAATCTGATTTACATAATAATGTACCTGACAATATACACAGTGTATCCACAAATCATACGGAATGTTACCTTCTTGGCAATAAAGAACAAAAAGTGCCAAGAAAGAGCCATTTTGAGCGTGATAACTGTAAGGGCTCGACACTACTGCATAAGTCATTGTCTTCATCTTGACAAATGCAGATCTATATCTTTTAATTTTGATACAGGAACGTGCGAACTCTCTCGTAGTGACTTTACACACGACAAAGTTATACGGTTGCGGATGATAGACGATGCCAATTGGACAAGTTACACACTCTTAGAGTACTCAGGTATTTGCGAGCGGTACTTTTCGAATACCCTCTTTAGACATTTGCAACCAGTGTTGACCAAGACCAGCCAGCGCATCCGCACAGACTAACATGATTATGTACTGTTCTCGAAAAAGTTATAATAGGTTTCAATAAACTTCTGTAAAGCAGTTTCCATTTGAATCCTTTGAAGGGATGTGCAGGCATGTCTTTTTCACACGTGTTATATTGGTTTTTTCGAGTACTGTATTGTGTTTCAAGATGAAGCATCAGACGTTCATTTTCTTACTTGTGAAAACACATATGGCGTAATTATTTTGAAATTACATCTGTCACGCTTTAGATACCACAGTGTAAATCATAATAACTGTCACTATGTGTGTCTTATTAAAACATTGAATGAACTTGGGCTTTTTTATTGGGAGAAATTCGAACGGTTCTGATTTCATGTTTAAATATGTAGACAAGTGACGTATTTTGGCAGAATTGTACGTCGATATACTTTCAGTCATTGGTACGAACGGTTAAAACGTATAGGACAGACTTAGAAACTATTGACTCATTTGTTGTGACAAATCAGCGAACCATTATTATTATGTTTCGATCTTGAACACATACGAACAGTTAGCCTGTATATGTACATATGTTTTACAAAGTGATCGGAAAGCTGATTTTAAGTCTTCAAATAAAGAAACACTGGCATTCATTGTGTTTCTTCCAAGTTACATGTAATCTGCATTAAGCACGTGTCTCTGGACAGGGCTTTGTATGTTTGCCATATTTTATTTAACGGACCAATGTAGCATATAAAATACAATTGCTGAAACATCTGAAGTTTTTTTTTTTTGCTGTTTGGCTTAATAACCAACAACAACGCAGCGACGTTACAGAAAAAACCCATGGATGTAGTCATGAGATGAGCCATTATGACGGGTCCAAATGCCGAGGTTTGTTTCTTCTTTCAGTCTTCAGCGTAGAGGGTCGTGAAGGTCCCATGTCAATGAATTTCACCGAAGCAGTCAATTTATGCGAAGAGCGAGGACATGTTCTGGCATCATATTTTGAAATAGAGAGTGAATACAATAGAGGTTTACATATGTGTACATGCGGATGGGTAACCGATGGAATAAACATCTCTGCCAACCGTAGACGAAATTCAGCGTGCACTGAAGGTATTGGAATTGTGCTTTGTGGTAGATCTCTTGCCAGCGCATGGTGTAAAAGAGTTGGCTAACACGTTTGATGGCTGAACGCAACACTGGTCTAACTCTATTTTTCAATATTTTACAGGAAGCTAAAAATAATCTTTCATTTTAACAATTTCCTTATTTTTGCAAATACCTTTTTAATCAGTAAGATTTTTTTTATTGACATGTTCAGTTTAAAAAAGATTAAAAAACAAATAAAAAAAATATTCCAATTATAACTTACTACATTTTCATTATTTTCTTAATGAAACACTGGTCGAACTTGTGTTTGACCAGTGTTGCATTTATGAAAAGGCTACACTGGAAAGGAAAGCATCTTTACTGTTCTAACATTAAAACAAGATGACATTGATAAGGACTTTTTTCTGCTGGGAACACATGTATTTGTTTTGATATAAACATTGTTTATGAAAGGACAAAGTTCAACATAAATACACAAATATGTCCATAAAAAAGCCTTAATATAACACTTATGGTATAAATATGCCTTGGATTTAGCTCCACTGACTGAGGCCAGTCGATATTATGTCATGGCGAATTACCCGTCGTGCGTGCGTCAATTCTTGCTTCAAACGAGTCCTCCTTAACCACTTGTCCAGGGGATAAAACTTCATAGAAAGCATCCTCCCAATGCCCTCTCCTAAATTCCTTCAAATTATTTGGATCCATGCAAAGTCCCTTGGGTGACCCTCTATCAGATTCCTCGAAGCCATGTTGATTGGTCGAAAAACATGGCCGCCAGGGGGCGGGGGCTATTTTGCATTGTATGGCTTTAGTGAACACTTAAAAAATCTTCCCCTCCGAAAGTGTCGGGCCGAATTTCAAATAATTTTGTAGAAATGTTCATTGGGTGACCACCCTCTTTCAGATTCCTTCAAGCAATGTTGATTGGTCGAAAAACATGGCCGCCAGGGCTATTTTGCATTATATAGCTATAGTGAACACTTAAACAATCTTCTTCTCCGTAAGTGTTCGGCCGATTTTCAAATAATTTTGTAAAAATGTTCCTTGGGTAACCCTTTATCAGATTCCTTCAAGCCATGTTGATTGGTCGAAACACATGGCCAACAGAGGGCGGGGCCTTTTTGCATTATATGGCTAAAGTGGGAAATTAAAAATCTTCTCCTCCGAAAGTCTTTGGCCGATTTTCAAATAATTTTATAGAAATGCTCCTAAGGTGACGCTCTCTATCAAATTACTTCACGCTACGTTGATTGGTCGAAAACTATGGCCGCCAGTTGGTGGAGTTTTTTTTTTTCTTATATGGCTATAGTGAAAACTAAAAAAATCTTCTCCGACGAAAGTATCTGGCCGATTTTCAAATACTTTTGTAGAACTGTTTCTTGGATGACTCTATCAGATTTCACAAAGCTATGTTAATTGGTCTTAACATATGGCTGCCAGGGCTCTTAGCCTTATATTGGCTTGGTTAAAACTTTAAAAATCTTCTCTTCCAAAATAATTTTCCGATTTTCAAATAATTTTGCAGAACTGTTCCTTTGGTGACACTCGACGAGATTCCTTCAAGCCATATATTGGTAAAAATACATGGCCACCAGGGGCCGGGGCTGTTTGGAGATTTAATTTTTGTCTAATGGCAGTGGAGCGATACTGGCCCTCTTGAACCTCTGGTTTCATTTATACCTAGGCTAAGTAATGCTTATATTGACAAATCAATTATATTATAACAATTCATCTCTGTTTGATATTGATTAAGACCGCTTTTGAAAACATACAGGGATAAGGGGAAATGTATGTAGTTACGGGTTTACTTAAAAACTCATACATCCATTATCCAAAAAGTAAGTACAAACAAGGAGCACAGACGATGCCTGCTAATAAATAACAGTGTGATAGTTATAATGATGATAGAGAACAAATCCCTTTATGCTGCAATGCCAAGACAGGCGACACATACTTAATATGCCATAATAGCATACCACCAAGCCCTGAAAGCTCTGTTGGTAATGATTCATTCGAAGTATTGAGGGGTCAAAAGTTCCAATCGTAGGAATTAAAAAAGATAATCATTGCGAGTGACAAACTTTCTATGTCATTCCATATTCCACACATGAGATAAAAGTCTTTGAATATTGTTGCAAGGAAGCTAATAAATCATGGGCTGGTTAAATGATCACTGTGATATACTAATGAAATGTGATTAAAACCTTATCAATCACTTGAAACATACCAACCCTTATTAATCACTAAAAGCATATCATTTCAAATAAAGCATCCTGGCATTTGGCGCTGAAGACAGACACATACAAATTAGAGTAAGAGTCATAAAAAACCTTGAGGAAAAATATCTTGCTTTAGAACAATTGGAGAGTTACATAACTGTAATAAACACAGTAAAATCATTCACAATGTTTTCTGAGCATCATGTTAATGGCGAGAAGGTGAATCCCACTCTCTCTAAAGCAATTTACAGAAAAATAAGGGAGTATTACTGAAATAAATAGTTATATGGGTATTTGGCAGATGCTCTGGCAACAGTTGTTCTGAAGTGTTCAATATTATCTGTATATACTCAACTCGGGGCACCAACAGCCAAGAAAGATTTACACAGAGTCGTACCAGGACTGTACGGCGTGAACAACCAGAAGCTTAATTTCATGTGGACAACTACCCGCCAAGACATACAAGACCGGAACTGAGTGTCAAATCATTTTGTGCGATTAATTCCTCAGATTATCAACACCAACAGATTAGGATATGATCAGATCGATGCGAGTTTAGCATCTGATTATTTGGACTTCGTGAACAAGTCGCTTCACATAATTATACATGACTACAAGTATCAAGACACACTTAACAAGAACGACAATAGCTGATTGATTTATTACTACTGTTTTAAAAAAGAATGTATACTATCGTTCGCTGGGCAACTTTCAGCCAATCTATACTCGCAACCGCTTACCATTCAATTATGTTCAAAGGCAGTTGGAGGGATTCTTTTATAGAAAGCGCAACCCAGACATTTCCATAAAATACGTTATTGTGTATAACGAACACAAAAAACACTGTCTGGCTTTAAGGGTTATTATTCTATTTTTGTACCTGTTTAAATTGCACTTCAATTGTAATCATTTTTGTTATCTTTTCAACGGAAACCATATCGATTATATAACAAAGGTCCTACATTAAAAGTAGAAGACAATAGTGCCACGAGGTCCTGGATCGCTCACCTGATACTGTCTGTGAATTATTCTGATTGGTGCAACATATCACTTTCCCATTTAAATTGAATATGTATCATACCTGTAACATGTCTTCCCTAAGGGCCAAACTGATTGAATCACCTCCACCAGGAATAATATCTGTCACAATTATAACTTTTTAAGCCTCTATTTACAGTTTAAAATTCAGAATAAATCAACAATCACAGTTAATTCCCCTATTTGTTCTATAATTTAGTTTCAATTGCAGTTAATTACAACGTATAGTATGCAGATTGTATAACAACTTTCTAATTTGGTTGTTTATCAAACAAAATAATTTGAACACACTTTGTTGAGGATAATTTCTGCCATTTAAAAAAATAAATAATACAAGTACTTTAACAGAATTGCCATATTACTTCTTTTGATTTAATTGACTGCACATTAAACTATTTAGTACTGGTTTCTTTTACCCAGTGAATAAATGAACTGATGACTTGATATAGCGGTGTAAAACCCGAATTAAACAAAACGAAAAGAAACTAGTATTGGTTTTGCAAAAAACAGATGTCTCCCCCTCAAATATCTGTCAAAATCTCTAAAAACATTCCAACCTATAAAGCAGACAATGGGTTCTGCACATCGCCTTGATGAGGTGAACATGTGACCCAAGTTTCATGAGAATCCTTCAAGCCGTCTTGGAGATATGGAGCCGACACGATTTGGGACGGACATACAGACAGTCGAGACATGGGTTCTGCACATCGCCTTGATGAGGTGAACATGTGACCCAAGTTTCATGAAAATCCTTCAAGGCGTCTTGGAGATATGGAGCGGACACAATTTGGGTCAGACAGACAGACAGTCGAGACATGGGTTCTGCACATCGCCTTGATGAGGTGAACATGTGACCATGTGGAGATTTGGAGCGGACACGAAATAAAGCCTCAAACCTTTGACCTTCCAAGTGTGACATTGACCTTGAACCGGTATGGTCGAGACATGGGTTCTGCACATCACCTTGACGAGGTGAACATTTAACCCAAGTTTCATGAAAATCCTTCAAGCCCTCTTGGAGATATGGAGTAGACACGATTTGGGACAGACAGTCAAGACATGGGTTCTGCACATCGCCTTGATGAGGTGAACATGTGACCCAAGTTTCATGAAAATCCTTCAAGCCGTCTTGGAGATATGGAGCGGACACGATTTCGGACAGACCGACCCCAAGGACAAAAACAATATATCTCCCCTGTATACAGGGGGAGACATAATCAGTATCATGTAAGCGATCTTAGTTAAATCAAGGAAGAGCGACTAGTTTATTAATTCATCTGAGTATTTTGTTAGTTCATCGTATTTCTTTCAAAGAATTACAGAAATAAATCAATTGATTCTTTAACCTTTTAACATATGTGAAATAAATTAATTCATACACTTCTTCTTTTCTGCAATGCTTTTAAAAGTTTTCTGCTTCTATAAAGAAGCAAGCAACTCGTTTATTAGTTGCAGAATAGGCAAATTAGGACGAATGTCGATACGGTCGTGAACAACCATGTAAATTCAACATTTGTAAACATTCTTTAAATTGGGAGATGAATAGCATATGTCATAGCTTAGAAAAGATGTAAAGTGATATACCCAGGTCAAGGTGTCACGTTTTGGTCGCGCTGTTGTGCCCCGTATGTTGTGACACAATTTAAAGGCTATACCGAATTTAAAAGCCGGGTTGTGCCTCGCTGCGACCACGTTCGATTAAAACACTGGCCGGTTGACCTAATTATAAACCAAATCAGTACTGATTTAATTTCGGAGCGAGGTACATCTCCATTATAAATACAGATTGCCCAGAAGAGCTCTACCACAGGCAACCCATGAAGAACAGAAAGAAGATGGGGATGCAGCTGCCCCCACAAGAAGTAGCGGCTGTGGCCGTTGAGCCTATAGAGGGGAGCGAGGACCCATGGGGAAGAAGACCAGTCTAGGGAGGGTCAACGACAACCCTAAGCACCCGCAATAGACGTTCTGCCCCCATATGCTGCAGTGCATTCAAATTATATAAATGTGACGCACCGTGACAAAATGGGGCCTATGCATTCAGTCAGAGAAACATTCTAAGTTCAGATCCTTTCTAAAAAATGTTTGTTCGCAATTTTATCAGGATATAAACTGATGGCAAAGTCAAAACGTTTTGTTTGTCTCATGGTGTTTTACAAATACATTTTTTACTGACGTAGGTTCGAACTTTGCAGCGAAGATGGCTCTCCTGATCTGGTGGCAGAGCCAGCAACAATCTAGCTTTGATTGACTACAGTTTATTCATTACTTATCTTGCAAATTTCAATCAAACTAAATTGATCATTGCAACACAACTTGAAAAGAAAGCGATTCAGATTATATTTCCCAAAAGCAACATCATAAGCAAACCTCAACAATCCATAATCAAATACATTTACTGAGTGCATCTTGCGCCATGCTCGTCGTTTTAATGAACCAACATCATACATGTAAGTGTATCGGTCTCATATTACCACCTTGGTTTGTTCCAGAATATCAAATGACTGTTTGCTGTTTTTCTCCCATGATATATTTAAAGTAAAGTTAGAACACGTTGATGCAGATTTGCTCTGCCCGTCCAATCTTTATACATAAATGATTAAGGATTCTAAAAGCGAATATGCCCTAGTCATTGTGCATGGTCCTAGACAATTATTTACTAACCTTGGAATCACCAACTTCCTTTATTGATATCTTCTAACACGCATTTTCACCTTTTTGTCTTTTAAGCATGTCTATTGTACATGTAACGCGTTCGGAAATTGCTAAAAATAACTTTTGTTATGATAGAGAGCGCGAGCTCTGACGTTATGAGTTTACATACCTTAGTTTATAATCGCAGCGCTACTGAGTTTGCACGGTGTCATTCCTAGTCTGATTCCCGACCTCCTATGAATGTAACCGTAACGCAGTAATAAATAGAAGGTACTCCAGACTATGTCATTCCCAGACACTATCGCTATTGGAATAAACCATCTCCAGGTTATACCTCCAACTAACCTAAAAATACCAAGTGACTAGGTTCAATAAAAGAGAACCATGACTGAGGAGGATAGTACTTGTTGAGTGTTTCTTTAACGTTTTTTATCCCATAATACCAATGTTTAGACTTCCCGACCTAGCTTTCATGACACCCACAATCTTCAGTATCCGAATATGCCCCTGAGCCAAACACAATAATGAGTTCAGGAGAAACATCCGCTCTAGATAGACACGTGACTGTGTTTGTGATTTGTTTGTCTATATTAGCCATGGAAGCTGCATCCTCCATCAACTTTCCAAGTGTTCTCTCCTTTGACAATACGTGAAGATAATTTGATGATACATAACTGCTATATCAACTGATATTTTCATCCAAAGCTGCAAATATTATATTAAATAACACTATTTCTTTTAATTAACACCCTTTTACCAAATTCAAATCTGCAGACACAAAAAATAGTTCCTCATTCTCTGGAAATGCAAATTTAATGACGGATCAACACGTGCTTTTTTTTTATCCTAGGTATGCACACTACATTGTATTACAGTTAATTATATCAAGTAGAATCCAAGAATTAATATATTTTAAGTGTACATTATGTGTAAATGTTTATATTTACCATTCTTCTCGCCTATCTGTGAGTCTAGTCATGGCTACTGGGGTTAATCAAAGCACTGGAAGTGCTCACAGCAAGGGGCTAACTGCAGATAACAATTGGACATGGATTTACCGATCCCAAAAGTCTAACTTGAACACTTTACACTAGCACTTTGTTAGTTAGCACTTTGTATCCATATATTAAATGATAAAAGAGTAAAGAAAAATACTGTACACACAGTATGATGGTCTATCGATATACTAAAAGTTGGCATACACATGCGCATCTGCTATCTGGATAGTTTCTGCTTAGCACACCTCCTGGTTTACAATGGGTTTTGAGCCGTGTTTTTTTTTATTGCAATTAACACATACATTTCATATCAAAATCACAATAACCTAACAATGATAATTATATTGAGAGTCCAATTTTACTTTCAAAGCAGAAATAAAATCCTGTGTTATCTACATTTTCTTCAGCGTGCTATGACGGAAATATTGTTAAAAGCTACGTAAAACATCATACACACGATTTAATCATTTCTTAGTAGGTGAAATAATTTTGAAATGCATTGCTTTTGAATTCATTTTAAATCCCAACATTTTGAAAGAGTTAATTGCAGCGGTGTTAAATGACAATTGCACCACTGATATCGGCAATTTATAAGACAAAAAATATTATATTTTTCTTAAAAAAAAATTATCTGCCCAAAGCGGGAATCGAACTCTGGTCTCCTGCTTCACATGCTAACCGCTACGTTACGCGGCCACTTCTAATCGGAGGAATTTAATTTTAACATAATTATAAACCGATACACGAGTTAGCGAATTATTTAGTATTAAAGCGTTTTATCTTGATAAAAAACAAATGTCATTTAAATCATAACTATTATCTGCCAAATCATGACGAAGATAATATTTACATATTTTAACTCTATGTAGATAATCTCTCGATAAAACTCAAATGTTAGTAACAATCCGGTACCAAAGTAGCACTGACATAATTATTATTAATCGCGTCTCTGCATCAATGATGGAACTATAACGGATGTGAGTAAATTAGTTTGCAGTAAGGAAAATAAATATCAACCGATATTTCAAAACAGACTATGTAAATATCTTTCGTTGTTGTTGTTTCTGTTAGCATTGTGGCGATTGTCAAACCAATCGCCACAAAAACTCTGTCAGGACGTGGGCTTAGGTTTGCTAACTTGTATCTAATGTTACACTTGTTAGCCTTGTCAAAACAGCTAAAGAAGAAAGAATCGCCAGACTGTAATGCATCTTATCTTTTGTATATTAGCACACAACGTGCTCCTAAACCCCTTGGCCAATTTTGTTAAAACATAACAGGGATGTTCTTTGGGTGGCACCCTTTCAAAGTTGTTCAAAGAATTTAATTCCATGCGGGGCTAGTTTTCCTGATATCTTTATAGTAGAGATGGCAACAGTTATTCGAATACTTGGTATTGTTCTGAATATTAAAATCCTAATTCATAATTCGATATTCGTATTTTCTTTTGTTTTGCTCGGTTCAGCCTTCCAGGTGCCTAGTTAACTTCTATATACTAAAATATCCGCTTCATATTCCTGACAAAGGATGATATTTTGAGTTTGTATATTAAAAGAACAGTTTCCCTACTAAAATTCATCTGATCAAATTCATTAGAAATGAAACTCGCCATGTTTAAAATTTCCCTTGGTAGGATATAGATTATTCACAGATTAAAGTTTCATTCTGGGAGATTACATTTGTGAATACAAGGGGGATCTGGGGGATCTAACAATTAAAAGTGTTCACATTGGATTTAAATATTATTTTGAACACCATGGACAATTGCTATGGTGAGCATTGTTAATTTATTAGATTCCTTAAAATCAAATGAATTAATGCATTTAACCTATATTTGTGGTGCAGCAGATGTGGAATTAGTTTAATGGCCATTCAGCTGCTAAAAACTAGTAATCATCTGTAAGTAAATAACAACTTTGATAAAATATTGTAATATTCATATTGCAGTATATCGTCTATACTTCTATATAATGAATACATGAAGAAAAAAAACCTAGCAACTTCCACACATCCCATAAGCACCCACACTGATGGTATTGGTATCAAACTAAAGCAATACATAACGAATAGACATTAAACCAGTGCTCTAGACTCGAGGCTTAACGTTGATTCGAGAAAAAGCTTGTCCTGGTGGGCAAGTAAATTCAATATCCACTCCACTAAAATTAAAAGTTCACTATCTATTTATTAATTGAGTGTGATTTTTACCATTTTTACCATTTAAGCATTTATTGAATCAAATATCAAGTAGATATAACATGACAGATTTAAATCAAATTCTAAGGAGCCTATATAGAAAATGAGTGATTAAAAAAATATTATGCTGTTGTTTTTTAAGCTCACCTGAGCACAAAGTGCTTAAGGTTAGCTATTGTGATTGCCATTTGTCCATCGTCGGTATTGAGGATAGAAATGTTGAAAGTGAAAGTAGATTAGAAAGCACACCAGGGTGGCAGAATAGCAGTTGCCCATTGCAAAAAAAAGCCTGGGCAACTAAAAGATGACATTCAAGCACAAATGAAACAAAAAGCTGATTTGCCGATTTAATTTAATTTTTTGTGTTAATATCAATTCACATTTTCAGTAATGGCGGTACCAACGAAATGTCCATAATAATTAAAGTAACATGTCCCGTGTCATATGGTAGTTTAACAATGGAGCTTGTATGCCTAATCAAAAGATTACGCAAATGAAAGTAAAGTCAAGTTTAAAAGTTTTAAACAAATTAAATAGCTTTATTTTTTAAAAATAAAGAATATGGCAATTAATTCTATATTGATAATGACTGCATTCTGAAACAATCAGCTCTTTATTCTGTACACGTTCTTGTATGCATGCATGGTAACTGAATTAATGTACCGTAAGAAATGTTTTATATTTGAAACCTGTAAACATAACTCGACACTTATAAAACTGAGAAGGCCAAGCAGATATTGGGTAAAACTGATGAGTCTGTTTCCCCGAATAGTTTTTTGTTTTGTTTGTTTTACCGTCACTGCGACTTTTTAAATGGTGTTACATGCTTCCATTTGTTTATAGTTTCAACAAGTTTAATATAAATTTCCTCTCAATACCATTCTTTAAAATACAACCGGATGGTTCAAATACATATTTAAAGATATTAAACCAAATGAACAGTTCTCCTGGGAACCTCTTTAATTACGAAATATAACTGTATTTACAGTGTGGGAATAGCTCGTTTTGCGAATGATGCATGGCATAAACCAAACTTATACATTAGAATGAAGAAAGAGGCAAATGACTTTCAAGAAATGTTTACACAATGCTCACTGGAACTCAAAGGTGTCAGCACTTGCCAATCACACAAAGCGCTCTAGGACATTGAATACAAATCAACAAATTCCCTCCACAGATGATTTTGGTCAAACTGAAGGAGTACTTGGTAAAAGAAATACAAACTGGATTAAGAAACAGTAAACCTACATATGGGGAATATGTTCATAAGACCCATTTGATTATTGCACGAATTGTGCTTTTCAATATAAGAAGAATTGGGGAGGTTGAAGAGCTCAAGGTGACAGGCTTTCAGAGAAGATTATAAGGCACTGATATTGGTAGCAACTCCGAGATCACCAACTCTCTAGGGATATCTGAAAGGGCGTTACTTAATATGTAGAGACCATCAACTCTGCAGGGATATCTGAAAGGGCGTTACTAAAGAGGTATAGATCATCAACTCTATACGGATATCTGAAAGGGCGTTACTAAAGCGGTAGGTTCAACCGCCATGATGCTTATTATTATCAGCTTAATAGTGTGTAATTGTTTAGTTTGCATCTGTATATAAGGTAAAAACCTTTAGGCAGTTATCTAACTAAATCAGTATGATGTACATACAAATATAACCAATACAGTCAACCTTGTTTCAAGTAACTGTATAATTGAAAATGAAAAGTGGTTTATTTATGAAACAATCTTTGAATGAAAAAAACCCACTGATATTGTTAATATTTCCCCTTACATTATTGGAATGCCATCTTGCATCTGTGTGTATTTGGGAGTTTGAAACTGAAGTCCAGTTTGTAGAACTGTTAATGTGTTTCTCATGTTTTCAGTTATCAATGCATACTTTAGCTGATCATTATGGAAGACGAAAGGAAGGTGTAACACAGGATGGATGATTGTTTCTTGTCACTAGTTACTTGTTCATGTTTGATGATGTTGCTCAACCAGTCCTTTTTTTAAAAGAATAATGTTTTTTTGAAACCCTGTTTTACAACAAATGCTGAGCTTGAGGTTACTTGAATCAATTTGCTTGTTGCTCTTTTTTTTTTTATTCTTTTTTTTTTGTTTTGTTCCTGTTTATTTCCAGTTATGTACCAGTCATGTCATACCTAAAAATGAGGCCAGTGACCGAGTTCTACCGTCTAAAATAGGTAGATATTTTGTTCTAACTCAGAAGCATTGATGTGGGGAATATCTTGGCTAAAAATACAAATTTGTGCAAAAATATGCAATTATTTTCAGTCATATCTAGATATATAAAAGTTATGCAAATAAATGTTAAAAATCAACCACATTTAAACAAGAGGGCCATGATGGCCCTGGATCGCTCACCTTAATTATACAATGTACTGCAATGCAAAACACATCAAGACAATTATTCTGAATGCAACCTTCACAGTGTTAACAATATTTTCCTTCATTTGGCCTAGTGATCTACATTTTTTACCCGATATGACCCATATTCCAACATGGATTAGATATCATCAAGACAACGATCTGACAAATTTTCAACTTGCTCAAAGTAAAAATGCGGCCTCCGGACAATATTTTCCTTTATTGAGCTAGTTTCTGATCTAATATGACCCATATTCGAACTTGACCTAGATATAATTCAGACAAACGTTCTGACTAAATTTCAATCTGCTGAAGCAAAAAATGCGGCATCCAAAGTGTTCACAAGAATTTCCTTCAATGTGATCTAGTGACCTAGTTTTTGACCCAGCATGACCCATATTTGAACTTTGCCTACATATCATCAAGAAAAACTTTCTGATAGTTTCATCATGCTGAAATTTAAAATGGCTTTATCCAGATTATTAACAAGATTACCCTTCAATTTGGCCTAGTAACCTAGTTTTTAACCCGGCATGACCCATATCCGAACTTGGCCTAGATATCATTCAGCTCAACATTCTGCCCAAATTTCAAGCTTTGCCTACATATCAAAAAATGCGGCATCCAAAGTGTTCACAAGAATTTCCTTCAATGTGATCTAGTGACCTAGTTTTTGACCCAGCATGACCCATATTCAAGCTTTGCCTACATATCATCAAGAAAAACTTTCTGATAGTTTCATCATGCTGAAATTTAAAATGGCTTTATCCAGATTATTAACAAGATTACCCTTCAATTTGGCCTAGTAACCTAGTTTTTAACCCGGCATGACCCATATCCGAACTTGGCCTAGATATAATTCAGCTCAACATTCTGCCCAAATTTCAAGCCGCTGAAGCAAAACATGCGGCATCCAAAGTATTAACAAGATTTTCCTTAAATTTGACCTAGTGACCTACATGTAGTTTTTGACCCGACGTGACCCATGTTCGACCTACATATCACCAAGACAAACATTCTGATAAAGTCTCAACATGCTCAAGTTGAAAATGTGGCCTCCAGAGTGTTAACAAGATTTCCCTTCAATTCGACCTAGTGACCTAGTTTTTGACTTTTATGAAGATTGGATACAAAATGTAGCCCGTAGTGTTAACAAGCTCCAATGTTGACGACGCACGGACGCCGGACAAAATGTGATCACAATAGCTCACCTTGCACTTCGTACATAGGTGAGCTAAAAAGAAAAAATGTCTGGCTATGGAGATGAACAGTCAGTCAAGAATTCCTACCCAGCCATGTCATACCTTTTTGGACTAAGCCAATGTATTCCATCTTCTACTGCTAGTGTAGAAAGGATGTTCAGTTTAATGTCCAAAAACGTGTTAGATGCATTAATGAGAATCTGACGGAACCCCCAGACCCTAACTCCAAACATGCTGGATAGGATAATTAATGGATTAAAATTGATGAAAGATAGGCACATCAAATTATAAACACATATACATTTCAATTTTATTATGATATGTGCACTTTAAATGTAACATTAATGTAGGATATACATAACCTTTGTACATTCGTGTGACTGTTATTTTCAAATATCTTTCAAATGATCTTTTCACAAGTTAATTCTCATTATATAGAAGTTTCAACTACTATTGTATAAAACATGAGGTGATTAAAAACGTGATGTTTTGAAAAAAAGTATGGGAATTTCAATGTTATTTTCACAATACTTGCCCCATTCACAGAAGGGTGGAAAAAACACTGGCTTCTACTAGGTATATGATCGAGTAAATATTGCCGTGTAAAGGTATTTTGTTACACCAAATAAAAAAAAAAGTAGTAAAAATCGAGAAATATGGAATTAGTCAGAACTCAAACTTAGCTTCCGTATGTACACAACGCAATTCGGCGTCTATTCATGCGCGCGCGTGACGTCATTCTATATTGGGCGGAATCATTCATGAATGGGCTGTTGTATTTTTGTGTATAATTTCTTAAACTAGTTAAAATGAATGTACCTGTAAACATAATTTAGCATACAAGATAAATAGAATATTCCGTCCTTCACTTTCGACATGATCTTTATCTGACTCGGCTGGGAGAAGTGATAATTGTCTCACCAAAGGTTCGACAATTAGCAATTCTCCCAACCTCGTCAGATAAGTCAAGTACGTAATATTCTCTATGATCATAGCATACAGGTGCATACTGTATTCAAAGACACGGTAGCCGCGTTCGATAGTGTACGACATCCTATATTATTTGTGTTAATACGTTATTATCACATAAAGCCCTCTCTGGGAGTGTCAATAACCCATTACATAAATATCATATGACACTACTAGTTTGGTTTTTAAGCTTTGTTACAATGCGGTAACCACATTTTGACAATGACGACACGTCAGTGGATAGTCACTGTTGCGCCAAAACCAGCACGTTTCATGTACATTTTTCGAAATACGCCTCTTTAATCTCTTTTTGTGATAAATGGAATATCTTATTAGTGTTTATTTATTATCCCTTTAATAAACTCGTGAACTAAGCTGACTCGGCATATCATCTTAGTAAACCCGTTCAGTCAAAGTGATAATAAATAAACACTCATGAAAAATCCTCTGTTTATAAGTCTTAACTGTGTATAACAGAATTGCCAGACTTATAAGGACACTCTGCAAGGTTGTTCAGAGCTGAATGCAACATGGATTTTCCCGTTACAAACCGGCAACGGTAAGAGCAGCCTTTCGGGCATTATATTTTAGTCAAGGAATTCAGTTTCCGGTTTAACATGTGCTATTGCATTTCTTTTTAGAATATTATCACCGAATTTGAGTAGTTATATTGATTTGTCCACTAACCGTGATATGCAAATACCTCTTACATAAAGTACATCAACTGTATTGTGTTTTGTTATCGTTACCTTGCCTAACAGCTAATTTACAGCAACTATAGATACATTGTTGGATTTGATACTATTCACGCACTACGCTTAACCCATTCATTGGCAATTCGTTTTAAATGAAAGCAAAGACAGGACATTCCGTTTTTTAGTTATCACGGGCGTGATTTTGATCACACATAAGAAACTAGAAATATCACTGAAGGTGATGAATACTCCAAGCTGGGACCTGACAATATACTTATTTATGAGAAATTCAAGGAGCCATAACTCATTTAAAAATAATTCCAGTAAAACATGCCGACAATATGCACAACTAGGCTTGGTATCAATCATTCTTGTGAAGTTATATTGAATCCTGAACAAGGGTTGCTGAGAAATAGTGTTCACAAGAAATGTCCACAGACCAGCGGACCGACAAGCATGACTCTATATAGCCCCCATCAACTATGTATGCGGGGGTATAATGAGGCTAAGTAGTTAAACTACTTGTACCGCGATATAAGCATGTATGAATCTTATTAACAGAAAAAATGTGGGAACAGCAATTTTTTAATATAAATCACTACACATTTGGGTCGATCAAAAAGGCGCCTTTGATACTGTAAGACACCAGTCTTTATTACTTAAACTTGGTCGTATGATCATTCAAGGTACCTACACTGATTTACAGTGCGTCGTACGGTACGCAAAAACAAACGTCCGAATCATTCAACATTGTACGTGGTGTACGTCAGGGAGGAGTTATATCAACATTTCTGTACTTATTCTATATAAATGAGATGATCGTTTGTCAAATAACTCATATTTTGCCTTCTTCCGCCTAATGCATCTGTGCATTCATCCTTGCATAGTATACACAGTATCGAAAACTAGCTCATTCAGATCAACGATGAATACAATAGCTGAAATTTGGTCACGTCCCTTCTCAATAAGCAATACAGTCTGTACTGAATGCGGCAAAACATTTCAGGAAGAGCTGGGCCACATTTCATCTGAGTGTAATCTAATAGAAGAGGCGAAATAGCACTTGAACACTTATTATAGAAATATGGTAATACTTTTGTCAATGATCTTTTTTAACCAGATAGCTTAATATTTACGATTCGTATATTAGGCGCTCAAATAGTACCTAGACGAGTCGGACAACCTACAGCTGCTGGATTGTACTTTTAAATACATATACCGCCATCACCAAACGAACATAATATATATTTTCTGCAAAACAGCATAAATGCGTTATACATGTTTGGTAAATTATAGTGTGTCCTCATGGTAATACTTTTGTCAATGATCTTTTTTAACCAGATAGCTTAATATTTACGATTCGTATATTAGGCGCTCAAATAGTACCTAGACGAGTCGGACAACCTACAGCTGCTGGATTGTACTTTTAAATACATATACCGCCATCACCAAACGAACATAATATATATTTTCTGCAAAACAGCATAAATGCGTTATACATGTTTGGTAAATTATAGTGTGTCCTCATTCTTCCCCCCCCCCCTCCTTTTTTTCCTTTCCAAAATCCAACTATGACTTAACTTCTATCTGTATTATTGGTTGTTTGTATTTCCGTTAATTGTGAACAATTGAACATGTACTTACAATATCCCCTACATAGAGGGGAAAGTTAAGAAATTGTATTGTATTGTATACTTCGAAGCTAACTTTATATTGGTGAAAGGTTCCGCCAAATGTCACCGGAATTTACTCAGAATTCGTAGACAGAATTTGTGTGAATGTATTTTATGTGAACATAACCCAATATTCGAGACAGACGGCGTAATTATAGGCAGTAATTACGCCCTACAATTTTGGCAATTTATTTTGCACTACAACGAATTCTCCTATAATATAGTTCCCAGAAATAGAAGGAATATTAGTAGGTACATTTGTGTTTGGAATTCCCAATCGAATGCAGTTTCCCGAATCAACACACAATACAGATACCTCTTATTGATAGTCTCTCTTGCTTTTAGACTGATTAGATATTAACCAAAACACATCTTTTTTGACGCGGATTTTTACCCGTGAGATATCCATTCGTGAAAAGTAAAGCGCGAAATAAAACATTTTCACTAATAAAATACGCATTGGTACAAGGTATTTTTAATATGAAGGTTTGTAGCCTATCAAAGATGCCACTAACGAAAATTTTAGTGAACCAATCAAAATAACTTGCCCATTGTCAACAGACCTCGAAACACATTTGTTAAAATAACCAATTGTTAAAACAAAGTGTAATCGGTAGACGTTTATAAGTGTAGCAGGTGACATTTCCCCCCAATATGTTGGAAAGGTACAGTAATATCGTCAAAATGGGATAAGAATGCAAATTGTTTAATTTGTTAATGTTTAACTAATTTGATAATGGTAAACGAAAACAGATGCCATATATTTACTCCTTCCAATCACGAATCAACGTTTATGTATAAACGGAATAAATTTAAAAGAAAATGTTGCCGTATTCATTTTAATAGATACAAGTACGGTGCTAAGCGAGCTGGCAACTTGTGTAAACAGGATGTAATCAGCCAACTAATTTGGTTGATATTTATAATGTGCTGGTACACTTAATGTAATTATAAATCCTAAAAGTCACATCCCTTGTGACATTTTATTGGTGATTTAACTGACATTGAATTTAGTAACGCGATCTAATTGTGAACAAGGCGTACGTTGGCAATTTATTGGTTAAATAATTTTAAACAGGGATTGTGTCATTGTCTATCAACTATTCGTCGTTATCATTTTGTATGTTTTGAACGTTATTCTGATCTATTTGAAAGGCATTTAATATCGATGCCTCAGACATGTTCATTGAGAGAAAACATCGTAAGAGTGAAATACTAATTATCGATCATTCTAGTAATTTCGCAAATGGAAAGTTTTATGTCTGAATAAATTAAGCAGTCGGATACGGGTATGGGGCATCCAAACATGGACATAAATATATTTCAAATTGTGATTCTCCCGTATGTCTATCAAAGTTGCTATATATTTTACTGAAAAAAAAAATGAAATGCGTTTCTATCAGGAATCTATTGCAATCACAGTTTGAAGTCTTCGTTATTCGAATAGACATACTTCATTACGTAGATTGTCGTTTTCTCTCCAGTCGAAACCACTTTCCGAAATAATTAACGCTTGGCAGACATGTATACATGTAGGCTCTTAGAAAGGTAAATGAATGACCAATGAATGGTAATGGTAAATCTTGAATGCAGAAAAAATGTAGAGGTACATGTATATAGATTTTATATTTGAATGAGTTTCTCTGTTCAGAAAAAATAATTAAACATCTTTCAATGGCATTGTTCAATTATCTAGCATACAGCAATTTCTAAGAGATTTATTATTGATGTTATTTATATCCAAAGAAGACCTTATGCAAGGACCAAATATATATCTCTAAACGAGTTTTCACTTTAGTCATCAACAGCAAAACAGTCCTGCACCCTGGCGGCCATGTTTTTCTTCCGATCAAATAACATGGCATGAAAGAATCTGATACAGGGTCATCCTAGGAATATTTCTACAAACTTATTTTACTTATGGCTTGACGGAATCTAATATAGGGTCGCCACAGGATAATTCCTTCACATTTATTTGTAAATCGGCAAGATGTTTTCGACGAGAATAATGAATGAATAAATGGTGTTTTTTAGGCCCGTCGACAATTAAGGTCATTTTGGGCGCTTAATAACTTACTAACTATAAATTCCCTGTCCCAGCAACATGCTAACGTTCCCTATCCAAGGCACCAACCTATTATTCTGTATATAAAAAAAGAATTTGTTTGGTAAAAACCATGACCTCTAAACTCAGTTCATAGAAAACTAGATGACAATCTTATCTGAAACAGTTTGCTGTTCCTTTTCCAAAATAGGAACCAGGTTTTTTGCTGGTTATTGATGTTGGTGCTACTTAATACAACATATATGGGGGGGGGGGGGGGGGGGGGGGGGGGGTTAAAGTCACAGAGCAACAATGTCAATCTTATTAAAACAATGCCCGGGTCTCCTTTGGGCATTCATGACGATAACCCTGGCATATATATATAACACGTAATAACGCACGTTTTTCAATTCATTGAAATAATATCGAATGGATTACATAATCCGACGAATGTTTGTCGTTTATTAAAGATAACATACAGTCTCATAGGTGACGCACCGATTCTCTTGCATCATGGCCAAATTTGAATGAAGCAGAAATGAGCGCATTTTTTTCTATGTATAGACGATTAAACTTCATGAGTCAGCTAATTGTTGGCATCTATTAGCTAAACGTTAATTAAGATTAATGCATTCCATCATATTTGAAGATTTAGTCATGTGCAAAATAATTATTGGTAACAATATACAATTTCTGAAAACGATTGATTGTTTTGTGTTTTATGCAGCTTTCAACATTTTTAACCAGGTTTTCCGAAGGAAAAATCTGGTTATTAGTTTGGCGAAGTCGGCGGGCGGGCGGGCGTCAACTTTCCTTGTCCGGACCATAACTTTGCCATGCATAGAGATATTTTCAAATAACTTGGCACAAACATGCACCATATCAAGACGATGTGCCAAATGCAAAACTTTTGTCTGTAGCTTCAAGGTCACAGTGACAACAAAAATACATCAGTTGAACTGATTCCCTGTTACTTGAATTACTAGCTTGTCCGTACCATAACTTTGCCATGCATAGAGATATTTTCAAATAACTTGGCACAAATATGAACTATATCAATATGATGTGTCACATGCAAAACTTTTGTCTGTAGCTTCAAGGTCAAGGTCACAGTGACAACAAAAAGACATCAGTTGAACTGATTCCCTGTTACTTGAATTACTAGCTTGTCCGGACCATAACTTTGCTATGCATAGAGATATTTTCAAATAACTTGGCACAAACATGCACCATATCAAGACGATGTGCCAAATGCAAAACTTTTGTCTGTAGCTTTAAGGTCAAGGTCACAGTGACAACAAATAGACATCAGTTGAACTGATTCCCTGTTACTTGAATTACTAGCTTTGATTAACTATTAACAGAAATATTTGACAGATCTGTTAATTCTTAAACAAACACCTTCCATTATAGAACACCTGGTTTCATGGAATTTCCATGTCTTATTTCAGTTATATCACGGCGTTCCCTAGATTAGTTACCATTACTAGTGATCCATTTATGCTGACACCAGCTAGTCTGTCGTACCAAGCAACCAGGAAGGGCAACCATAAATGCAATGTTTAAAGTATGACTCGTCCGGGGATCGAACCCTTGACCCCAAGCACCCGTGTTGAAAACGAAGTTAAATTAAAAAGAAACCGATGAAGACCGGATTGTCGGCAATTTGACCTTGAAAAATTGAAAATCAAGGTCAAAGTAACCATAGAAATCAATATAACTTGTTAATGGTTACCTTCAGGCAAAGTTTGAAGTTTGTAACCCTTTCCAGTGCTGAGATTTTACCTCAACCTGAAACTTTAACCAAAATGTGGACAGACAGACAGACGGACATCGCCAATCTATAGACCGGAATTGCTAGAGCAATCCGGCCAATAAAATAATCCGAGTTCAGTTGGCATATACTGCAGACATAAAATGCCGTTCATGGCGGTGAACGATCTAAAAGGCACATTCTGTCATTTGTGTTAATCTAATGGACCGCTTACATTACGCCATCTTTCACCAATTTAGTCACCACACAAGAAAATCTGCCTAAATTATTGTCAGAAATGGAGTAGCTGACATTGGAAGGATGCGAGACACATGTCTATTGATCGATGTAGACGTCTATCGTAGATGCAGCTCGATTAAGAACTAACTAAGCACTCTCGGAAGTGTTAGAGGATATATTTTTCCCTGTCTTGGATCAATTGTACAAATCACAGGAATTCTGAGGGATTCATTATGGAAGTTATTATCTGTCATTTCTTCAAGAGTAGACCAAATGATGTAAAAAAAATGTTTGGTAATGACTGACAGGGAAAATGTCAATAGTGGAATAATTACTGTGTTACTCACACACAGTAGTACATTTATGTTTTATCACAATGTCAACAGTGTGGCATTAAGATAAACATAATATATTCTTTAACAAACAGTTATTTCCTCCAATGTACATGCAAATGACTCAAAGCGGTAGGAACTAAGCAGAACTACGAATAGAAACGTTCATTAAGCCTTTGCTTGAAGAATTCAGATAATTAAGAAATGGGAGCGAGTGTTTTTCACCTGAAAGGAACAATTCATTTCAAAAGGTTTCTATGATCTGCAAATGCAGATCGGTCTGCTAGACCTTTTTCCTTTACAGGAAAATGGTTCATTTGGATGCTGGAAGTGTTTACAGAAAGGGTCCAGGCCACACCCACATTTTCATTAACAATAATATGATCTGAAAGACACCAACCGAACTATAAAGCAGACATCTAAAGATATGCAGATGCCGTGAAAGCTTCTAGTAGAAAACAATTCCCTTTCAATAGAATAAAGGGACTGTCATGGTAAAACTTATGATTTTGTAAATAAAATGGCCGCATCTGAACTTCAGAACTTTTTTTTATGGATTGCCGATATTGAAAGGGATATTAGACGAGGCATATTGTTTGCATTATTCATTGTCTGTTATTTTCATTTTGTTTAAGAATGTCATTTCTGTTAATGAATAAGAAAGGCTGAAATTATTTTGACATTTGATAAATTGTATGAAAGTTGTTGCATCATCATATATATATATACATGTTTGGGAGGACTGTTGATAAGTTTGTTTCGAAGCCTAAGAAGGGATGTAAATCAAAACTAGTAAAATGGTGTTTTGTCACAAAAGCAGCTTTTCAGTTCTTTCAAAAACGTTCAAAAATGAACAGGCCAGAATTGGTACAACTTCTTATCCTTCAGCAAGAGCAATGAATTAATGTATATTGTTTTATGGCGCATCGACAGCTAAGGTCATTTAGCGCGCAATTAAATTTAATTATTCATGATCCCTGGGTAAACAAACCAGTACTAGGCTAGAAAATGTGCCTTGCCCAAGGGCACTTCACCATGACCGTAGTGCCGCGACTGGGGGTCGAACCCGGGACACCCGGGTTCGAAATCCCCGACGCTAACCACAGCGGATTCCTTCAGCAAGAGCAGATGATTGTCGAATATCAGATGGAAAAGAGTATTCGGAGGAGAAAAAGAAGGCGAGAAAGAAGATACTGGCTCCGACCATGGCTAGCTGCAGAAAGAAGGCTTCAGTTTGGACATTACGATAGACTGGTCAGTGAGTTAAGATTGGAAGACACGAGGTCATTCTTCAACTTTATAAGAATGCCACCGGAAATGTTTGATGAAATACTTCAAAGAGTTGTGCCGAGAATCCAGAAGACTGAGAATAACTGGAGGAAACCTTTGGCGACAGGCATGAACATAGCTATCACTATGAGACATCTTGCTTCTGGGGACAAGTACCCAAGTCACATGTACAGTTTTAGAGTGGCCAAGAACACAATTGCTCTACTGATACCGGAAGTCTGCCAGGCTATCATCGATGAATATAAAGAAGAAACCATCCGCTGCCCTACTACTCGAGACTAATTGCCAACGAATTTGAAAACCGGTGGAATATTCTACATGCATGCTGAGCCCTTGACGGCAAGCACGTGGCCACCGAGTCCCTGTACTACACTTACATTTTCTCTATGGTTTTGGCTATGTTTGGATTGCACAGGACGTTGGAAACGCCAACCATTTTGTCAAATGTTTTAAACAGCGCTTGATAGACTGTTTCAAACAAAACTGGCATGTACAAATCAACGCATCTGGTCGTTGCCATCATTACAAACACTATAAATCTCTGCTAAATACTGAAAGATATCTGTTGATTGACATCCCATTCAAATATAGAATAGCTCTTGCTAAATTCCGTTGCTCGAACCACAAATTTGGCATCGAAACTGGTCGTCACAATAATATTGATCGTGAACTAAGGATATGCATTTACTGTTTTCAAAAGTTAAAGAAAAACATTATTGAATGTGAATTTCATGTGTTATTTCAATGCCAAAAGTTTGATCAATTAAGAACTGTATTTTTATTTGATTGGTATGTAGGTGACACCAACATTGATGATTTTTATACATTGCTTCAAAACGACAATCCTGATATCATAAAAAACTTTCATATTTCATATATATGTTAATGAAAACATGATAAGGACATCATTCTCAGCTATATACTATTTGTTAAATATAATGCTTCGTACTATGGGCCGGTGGCCTAATTACTTTCAATAAAATATTTGTCATTTGTCACTTATAAAGGCTTCTTCTCTGTGGTACTTTTGGCGCTTGTTGATGCACAGTACAAGTTCCTTTGGATAGATTGTGGTGGGATGGGTCAATGTCTGATGCCCTAATATTGAACGAGTCGGAGTTAAAGCAGTGCTTAGAAGACTGCTCTATTGGATTTCCAGCGCCAGACCCTCTACCTCATGACAACTAGGACACCCAATACTTTATTCTGGGAGATGATGCGTTTGGTTTAAAAACGTACCTGATGAAGCCTTATTCTCAAAGAGGAATGACAAAGGAACAAATGATAACTAACTAGAGAATTTCAAGGGGCCGTCGGGTGGTTGAAAACGCCTTTGGAATATTAGCACAGAGATGGCAGTTACTCCCCGGCACTATGCAGCAAACACCAAAGGTTGTGCAAGTCATCATAGAGTGTTGTGTTTGCCTACATAACTTGATGAGGGATCGGTACCCGGTCTTACAGAATGCCCATATGGAGGTCGTAGTTCGTGGGGCCTGGAGGCAAGAAGCCAACATGCATGAGATACAGCTCGTCATCGGACAAAATAGAGACTCCACCGCTGGTAAGAGACAACGTGAGTTACCAAGACTTTATTCTAACAGTGCAGCAGGGTCTGTGCCTTGGCAAAACAGGATGGTATCTCAGTAAAGTGCGATGTGAATGTGAATATGGGATATTCACGAGCTAGAACATGAAGAATAACTTATTCTACTGTTAGCACTTTAGCATGTTGGCCTTCCAACGTAAAGTTTAAGACGTCAGATAGGCAAGATATGCTGTATCGATTTTCTGGCGTTTAACACGTTGTTTATGCATACTTTCTTGTGTAACAGTCAGAGTGTGAACGAATAACTCGAGGCAAAGGGCGGGTCAGCAAATCTGTGACGTTATTCAATATCGTCGCAACTTGATCGGCGCAAGGTCTTCGTGAGGTCTTCCTGAGCGTCGCAGGAGCGTAGTATAAACGTAGTTCAATTATTCGCCGATTGCACTACGATGTTATTACGATTATGAAGATCTTGCCACGATGCTTTTACGGTTATGCCGATCTTACTACGTTCTTACAACGCTTTTCCCCCGATTCATTTAAGCCACGCTCCTGTTACGCTTCTTTTAAACATGTTCAAAAAAGCGTGGCGGGTGCGTGCAGCTTCACGATCTTCGCGATTCTACTACGACCCTACCACGTTAATGAAGACCCTCTCTCGATCTGCCACGATGATACCACGATTGGTCACGATTCGGTACCAAGTTTAGAGCGTGGTAGAAGCGGGGCCCTGTGTGAACGGGGTATTACATCTGTGGACCTTCTTAACGTTTACTAATGATATAATTAGTTTGTTGACTATAAGAAATTACCCTACCTACTAATGTAAGGACAAATCTGCTAGCTCTAGACAGATGATGTAAAATTTATTGACGTTTCTTCTTATTTGGCTCAACTGCTCTCCTTGATAAGATGTGCATAAATGATTAATTGTTCAGACATTAATACAAATATATCTGTTTCTGAATTATTCTACAATAAAGTGTATTGGTAGGATTAAGTTTTTTTTTTGCCAAAGGTGACTTTTTGTCAGAGTCAGCTGACATTTACGGTGTTAATCGGCAAGTATAGTCTGAATTAAATATGACAAATATTTCTTACATTTGACTTTTAACAAGGGCTGTAACGATACATTCGAATATTCGATATAACCGAATACAGGTATGTCCGAAACGTATTCGTCATTCGCTTCAACCAGAACCGAATATTTACGAATTTAATCCAAAGCTGTATGATTTAAACTAGAATCAAATTAATTGAACTACAAACATTACAAACATTTTATCACACTTGCAAAGAGCTTCAATTTCATAGCGCATTCATCGCTATATTTATATATTACCCCGCCCACAACAGCGGACCACTAATTTTTGTGGATTGAAGGTAACGTTTGTTTTGTACCAGCTTACCTTTTTTCAAAACAATAAGAGATATTGCTCTGAAAGTAACAATAATTGTTCACCATCATTACCTCCTTCAAAATGCAAGAGTACATTACAATAAAAGCCCCTTTTCAATTAAGAAAGTGCATTGAATTCGTGTTTAGCTCACCAGAGCACGTAGTGCTCAAGGTGAGTTATTGTGATCGCCTTTTGTCCGTCGTCAACATTTGTTTGTTAACACTCCACAGGCAACATTTTGCATCTAATCTTTATGAAAGTTTATCAGAACATATATCTTCATCAACTCTAGGCCAAGTTCGAAACTGGGTTATGTCCGGTCAAAAACTAGGTCACTAGGTCATATTTAAGGAAAATCTTGTTAACACTCTTGAAGCAACATGTTTGGCTTGAGCATGTTGAAACTTCGTCAGAATGTTTGTCTTAGTGAAATCTAGGCCCCTTTCTGTAAGATACATTTTTGGCTTGAGCCTGTTAAAATTTGTCAGAATGTTTGTCTTAGTGATTTCTAGATCGAATATAGGTCATGTTTGGTCAAAAACGTTGTTAGAAAGTTTGTCTTGATGATATCTAGGCCAAGTTCAATTATGGGTCATTTTGAATATTTGTCAGAATATTCGCCTTGAAGATATCTAGGCCAAAGCAAATATGGGTTTACTCAGGTCAAAAACTAGGTCACTAGGCCATATTGTATAAAAATCTTGTTACCACTATAGAGATTGCATTTTTGACTTGAGCAGCTTGAAATTTTGTCAGAAAGTTTGTCTTGATGATATTGCCATTGGCGCTGAAAGAGTTAAGTCTTAAAAAGCCCATTTTCAGCAGAGCGATCCATGGCTCTCTTGTTTTGTTTTCATTTCTTGAAAATTTCGTTAGCAATTACGTATAAAAATGCTTTCTTTTAGGTACATTTTATTGGCCTCTTAATACAAGGGTGTCTCTTTTGGATGATTTTAACCCAAGTCTTGATCGAGCATTAGATGTGAACTGTAAAGTTATCATAATGGGCGGCTTGAAAAAAACTTATTGAACGACAGCCTGAATAATTTGAAAAACGTTTTATTAATCAACAATCTCGTAAACGTTGTCACTGAACCTACGCGAGTTACACCTGCTTCATCAACTTTAGTTGATCCTAAAATTATATCCGATAATGTTGAATTTCCCTAAGCAGGATGTTTAGATGTTGATAATACAATCAGTGACCATAACGCTACCCTTATCTCATACAATCTGTTTTTAATAATATAACTTGGAAAACTAGAAAAGTATGGCTTTACAATAAAGCAAATGTTCAGCTTTTTAACGAAATGATGTCATCTGAAAATTGGAACTTTATTAACACGTTGTCATTCGATCAAGCCTGTGAAATGTTTACTAGTAAAATTCACTTATGTATACCATCGAAAATCATCAATGTATGTCGAAACGATAAACCGTGATATGATTCAGAAATTTGGTGTCACTCCAATAGAGATCGCCAAAATCGTATTATGTTAACAAATTCATCTTTCTCGAATGCATACAAATATAATAAAATACGTAACAAAGCACAGGCGTCCGAATTTCTATTACAGCAAAAAATGCGAAAAATCACACAATACCTCGTTAAAATACTTAAAAAGTCTCTCTATATTATATATACGCTTTGATAACAATGATCGTAATGGTAATTTGGGGAATCCCACACGTGTTACTATAAATAGCGCCTCTATACGTCCATATAGTGTAATAATAATGACAAGGTGTGCAACGGTGTTTTACCCCCTCGCTCGATTCGGGCTATAATTTCCGCAGAAAAACGTCTAAAACGACCTGCTCCCAGGTAGAGACAGGTTCATAAATGATTTTTTTCGTGATCCACCACATCAATATTTGCCAACCGACAAATACGTCGGCGTTTTTAAGCTTAATGTTCATTATATTTGGGAATTTGCAGTTGTCCTTACCGCCATGCGCTGACGTCACAATAATCACGTTCCACAGCGAATATTGTACCTGAGCAATGTTTGTTGGCATTTAATCATTTTTCTTCCAAAAATAATAGAATTCATAAAAAATACGGTATTTATTTGTACGTTTTCGTCCTAATATTGAAAATAAAATTTAAGAGTATAGCGTCAACAGTAACAAAAATTACTGGAAGTGTTTTAAAGAAATGTACTAATGAAATAGAGGAATTTTGTTTCAGTTTCAAACCTTGATGACTCTAATACTGATTTACCACGTTTTTGAGTCAAAATGTGACTAACACTTTCTAATGTAATAATTACAAAATCTGACGTTGAAGACATCATAGGAACTTTAGACGTAAATAAAGCTGTAAGTCATGATCTTATTTCTCATAAAATACTTAAAAATGTCCGGTTTACAATATCAAAACGTCGTTGTATGTTATTCAACAAATCAATAAATGATAGTAAATTCCCAGGATTTTGGAAATTAGCCAATGTTTTGCCTCTGTTTAAAAAGGGAGATAAACATACTACTAGAAATTATCGCCCCAATTCTTTGTCAAGTTGTTTAGGAAAACTAATGGAAGGATGTGTCTATAAGTATCTGTATAATTATCTTATTAGTAATAACCTTATTTACAACCAACACGCTTGGTTTTTGACAGGACATTATACCGTCACATACGTGCGTAATATTCTGCGACATTTCAAAGGCATTTGACCGAGTTTGGCATACAGGTTTATTATTTAAAATGAAACAAATAGGTATAGAGGGTAGGTTTTATAATTGGGTATTTGAATATTTGAATCATAGACAACAAAGGGTCACTGTCGTTCAGTCTTTTTCCACTTATAAACATATTTCAGCAGGTGTACCTCAAGGATCAGTTCTTGGTCAGCTTTTATTTCTTATTTATGGTAATAATATTACTGAAAGTCTTCTTAGTATAACAAGTGTGTCTGTAGATGATACGTCGTTGGCTTCAACATCTTCAGACATCAATGACTTACAAGGTATATTAAATCATGGTTTAAAAATGATTTCTGAGTGGTCGAAACAGTGGTTAGTAACGTTTAACCCAAACAAAACAGAAGTGTTGTATTTTGGTAACCAACAACCTCCTCACTTTGTTTGTTAGTAACGTTTAACCCAAACAAAACAGAAGTGTTGTATTTTGGTAACCAACAACCTCCTCACTTTGTTTTTAATGAAACTTGTTTTAAGTACTCCCGAAAATCACAAGCATCTAGGTGTCACTCTTAGTCATACTTACAAATGGCATATTCATATCAATAATATAATTGTATCTGCATCTAAACTTAATGGAATTATGCGAAAACTAAAGTTTACAGTACGTCGGAAGACACAAATTTACATTTCCTTTCTACGATCAACTTTAGAATATGCATATGTTATTTGGGACAATTGTATCCAACATGATACAGAAAGGTTAGAACATATTCAAATTGAAGCTGCTAGAATTGTAACAGGCACTACCCGACCTATTAGTTTACAAAATCTGTATCGAGAAATAGGATGGCTAACGTTAGAAAATAGACGAAAATACCAGAAAATCATTCTGACATTTAAAATTAAAAACAACATGGTACCTAATTATTTAAGTAATCTTTTTCCGAGAATTCCAATCGTAAACGAACATTATAACCTTCGCAACCAAAATGACTTTGTAAATCTTTCTAGAAGAACTGTAATTTTTGAAGAAAGATCATTTGTTTCTTACCAGTTAACCTAAGAAATATCCAATCACTCATGATGTTTAAACGTAAACTTTGACAAACGATGTTCTCCAAAATTGAAGTTCCATCAAACTTTTTTCACGGACAAAGATTTCCTTCTGTTATACATGCTAGATTACGAAATAAATGTAGCGACTTAAAGGATGATCTATTCCATACTCATGTTTCTGAGCATAATCTTTGTATATACGTTTAGTACCCGAAACAACTGAATATTACTTTTTCCAGTGTACATGTAGACAATATGTTCACGAACGTTATCGTTTATTTCCTCCATCCTCTAAACTGCATCCTATTATTGTTCGGTAATCCAAATATCAGCGAAGAAGAAAACATTACTATTGTAAACTCGGTTCACAGATATATTTTGGATACAAAGCGCTTCAAACAGTAACCATAACTAAATCAATGTGCTAGAATGCAGACTGATCATACTAGAGAACTCTTCCGTCTTCCACGGACATCTTATCTTTTCAAATTCATGTAATTGTTTAACTCTCTCTCTCTATCTTTCTTATATTTATGGTAAAATCAAACTACATTTATGATGTTCTTAATATCTTGTTGTTTTTGTTCAGTTTACGGGGAGAGCCGTAATTAAGTTTGAGAACTTGTGGCTCGACCCTTTTGCTTTATATGTATGCTCTAATATTGTTATACCATGTGATTTATTTAACAATAAAATATGTTTAAACTAATTTCTTGAAATCTTTTTTTTGGCATTAGTAACAATACGAATACATGTATTTATCGAAGGTAGTATATACATATATGAACAATGGGGGAAATGACCGTATAAGAAGTAATTGTTTAGCCTATTGTATTGTATGTTGGTGGAAAGAGTAAGCTCCTGTGAAGCAAGTAAACGTCCAACTGTATATACTTCTAAGAGATTTCAATTTATATTAAGCACTTCCGAGTCCTGACATACACGTTCCTTGCAGTTCACTCAGCGTAAAACGATGTTAGGGATCGAGGTTTAATTCAAATTCAAAGTTATCCGGTATAAAAATCCGTTTGGCTGTGGGCAGCAGATTTGTTTTCCTGACTTTTAATTTTATTATTAAATTACACTGTTTGGTGCGCCAGCAGTTTCAAATATTTTAAGATAGGTGTAGTTGTCGATTGAATTGACAATCGGCCGTTCTGCGAAGTTAATTGATTCCGAAGGCTGGTTTGGTTCCCCAACAGCAATTTTGTTTAATTGGTTTATTCGTCTTCCACCAATGGGCTAGTCTATGTGAAAAAGCAGCCAGATGCTTGGGGAAATTGTTGTGTGGAGTAGTGGTGTGAGAAAACCAGCAAATGCATGAGTAGGTGAACTGGCCGCCGTGATATTGAAATTGTTAAAAACGGCGTTAAACCCCAATCAATCAATAATTGGTTTATATTTTGATTGGTACCCCAACGGCAATTTTATTTATTTAGTTCTAGTTGGTTCCCTTACAGCATTTTCCTGTCAAATATTTAGAATTAAGTTTTTAGCTCACCTATTCAATGTGAGCTATTGTGATCACATTTTGTCTGGCGTCCGTCCGTTGTGCGTCGTCCATCGTCAACATTTGGGCTTGTTAACACTCTACAGGCTACAATTTGCATCCAATCTTTATGAAAGTTTATCAGAACATTTATCTCCATCAAATCTTGAACAAGATCGAAGCTTGACCATATGAAAACTAGGTCAAATTGAAGGGAAATCTTGTTAACACTCTGGAGGCCACATTTTCAACTTAAACATGTTGAAACTTTATCAGAATGTTTGTCTTGATGAGTCAAAAACTAGGTCAATAAGTCAAATTGAAGGAAAATCTTGTTAACACTGCAGAGGCCGAAATTTTGTTTCAGCAGTTTGAAATTGTGTCAGAACGTTTGTCTTAAACATTTCTAGGTCAATTTCGAATATGGGTCAGAATCTTGGTCACTAGGTCAAATTGAAAGATAATCTGTTAACTGTAGAAGCCGCGTTTTTTGCTACAGCAACTTGAAATTTGGTCAGAATGTTTTTCTAAATGATACTTAGGCCAAGTTCGAATATGGGTCATGCCGGGTTAAAAACTTGGTCACTATGCCGAATTGAAGTGAAATCTTGTTAACACTCTGGATACTGCATTTTTAACTTGAGCATGACCCTCTTGTTTTAAGTATTTTCTTGTACATTTGAGACTTGAATAATTCAAGTAATGCATGTTAAACATATACTCACTGATACATAAACATTTCTTTGGTGACCTTCTAAGTCATTTTAACTTTACACAAGACAGACAACATTGGGTCAGGGGTTTTAACTGTGTGGCAGTGGAGCTAAACTGGTCCTCTTGTGCTAGTTTATATGAATGCGTTATTGTGGTTGGCATAATAAATCTCAAAACATAACTCAGATGAACGATCCAGGCTCTTGTTTATTATAACATGTCTTTAAACGTGTATTTTGTACTCGGCGACAAGAACGTTGGTTACAATTTACGGTATTTAGTGAATACACTTTATTGAATACACGTTAAAGACAAGATTTGTGTTACAAGTAGCGCACGTAGGTACGAAGTTTATACACAGAACAAACTTTTCCGCAAGTCCTTTGGCAGTAGATATAACACAACCGTCATGCTTTTCTCGGTTTTATGGAGAATGGGCGACATATCTTACAAAATATGCTCCATCATCACACATGTTTGTCATGTAACTAGTGTTCTTTTTCTTCTTTCAAATGCCTTCAGAAAGACATAAGACAACTCCAAAAGAGCTGCCGATGTAAATTTCCTTAAATCCGGGAGTTACATATAAAATGATGTCAGTTATGTTTGAAACACCTTTTTAGCTCACGTGAGTTTTGCTCAAGGTGAGTTATTGTGATCGCCTTTTGTCCGGCGACCGTCGTGCGTCAACTTCTTCTCCTCAGTAACCAGTGGGTCAATTGGGATGAAACTTCACAGAAAGCATTCTCTCAATGACTTCACCAGATTTCCATCAATGTTCCATGGATGACCCTCTATCAGATTCCTTCAAGCCATGTTGATTGGTCGAAAAACATGGCCGCCAGGGGGGCGGGGCTATTTGCCTATATGGCTATAGTGAAAACTAAAAAAACTTCAAAAATAAGTTGTGTATACCTGGAGCAAAAATGTGATACATTGAAGAAAAAAGATGGCTTGAGAATATAACAAGCTCTATTATAGCAATCAAAACTCTATTATAGCAATTTTGACAATTTTAAGGGCCATAATCCAGTCTTGCATGGGCGGATCTAGCTGGTTTGCGAAAGGAACCAAACTCTCATGGATACCTAACTACTGTGTAACTTTGGTGAATATCAGATACTAAATGGAGCCTCTCTTGTGTTCACAAGATCTATTATAAGAATTTCGACAATTCCAAGGACCATAATCCAGTCTTGCTTAAGCGGATCTGGCTGGTTTGTGAAAGGAACCGAGCTCTCATGGATATACAACTACTGTATAAGTTTGATTGAGATACATCCAAACCTGAAGACTTTATCGCGTTCACAAGCTCTATTATAGCTTCTATATATTCTGACAATTTCAAGGGACATAATCCAGTCTTGCATGAACGGATCTGGCTGGTTCGCATTAGGAACCAAACTCTTAATGATACCTAACTACTGTGTACGTTTGGTAAAGATCACATAGTAAATGGAGCCTCTATTGTGATCACAAGCTCTATTATATAAATTTTGACAATTTCAAGAGCCATAATCCAGTCTTGCATGGCGGATCTGGCTGGTTTGTGAAAGGAACCGAGCTCTCATGGATATCTAACTACTGTATAAGTTTCATTGAGATACAACCAAAACTGAAGACTGTTTTGCGTCCTCAAGCAATTGTTTAAATGACAATCCGCTTCAAATTCATGTTACACATATATTTGAAAATTTGTTAGAATATGAATACAGCATAAAGAGCTTTTTTTTTTTCAATTTGCCACAATGGTTTCAACTTTATGTAATTGTTAAAACAAATGTGTGCCAGGATGTTTTCGAAGTTGTCTGTTGCAGATTTGTGGAATGTGGGAAAGGACTGCATTTGAATATCCTTGAAGTTGGCTTGTCAAGTGTAAACAAATCCATCTTTTCATGAATACATGTTTTAACGAGCTGCCAACCCTTACCCACTTTCAACAAATCTGAAGCAGACAAGTTAACCCTTTCCAAGATATAGAAGCTTTCTGAAACCTCTGCTAGCAATTTCTCTTTTTACCACGAAAATTGCGAGGTTGGCCATATTTACGCTGTTCGTAATAAACTAACGCAAGCGTTCTCCTAATGTAATTCTACGCAAATATTTACATGAAACTTACGTTTTTTGTTTCGTTTTATTGAGTTTTTAAGCCGCTTTCTTCATCATTTCAGTTATATCACGGCGACAGTTCAATAATTCATGATCCCTGGGTAAACAAACCAGTACTAGGCTAGAAAATGTGTCTTGCCCAAGGGCACTCCACCATGACCGTCGTGCCGTGAAACTTACGTGATAACATCTTAGTAAAACGCAATTACAAACAAAGAAATTGCGTACGTAAAAACTTACGAACATTTTGGACTTGCGTAAGCGTAAGTCCGTTAGTAAAACGGGCCCCAGCACCAAGCGGTTCGATATAAATAATTCTATTTAACGAAATGGCGATTATTTTTTAATCGGCTTATGTGCCCAATCAGTTCTAAGTGGCAATATTTGTTAAAGAGATTGAAAACCGAAGGTTATGTTTTAATATTCAGCATATTTGAGGGCGAGACATCTGTTTTTGTGTCAAAAACACACTTCTAGTTTATGTTTGGACCTGATGGTTTTAGGTGTAAGAGGCATACACACACGTAGTTTAGAGTTGGGTATACAGGAGATAGCTTGTCGGTTCACTAATTGTGATTGAAGTATTGACCCTTTTCAAATTGGAATTTGCTAATCAAAACAAAAACCGATGTTCGGACCGTTTACTATTCAAAGGGGGTTTATGCATTGGTTTAAGACTATAAAATACTGATCAGGTTCGATTTAAGTTACAAACGAATAATTTTACCATGAAAAGGGAAAAGTTAATTTGAAAATAATTGGTACATCAATTTAAATACACATCAATTGCGATTTCGATTCCAATCACTTATTCATGAGATCATTGTCGCAGTGACCTCGAATGATAGTCAAAATGATCAGAAATAATGAAACGTATGTGTCGGGACGAAAACTCATAAGAAGGTTCAGTGATGGCCTAGTTAATCCGAGTGACGTCACATTAACATTAAGTCGTCATATTCATTAATAGTAGAGGGTATTTATGAACAATTATGGAATTTTGGTACGTGTAATGTATAGATTAGAAAGAGTTTACATACCAAAAACTACTAATGTGAACTGTAACACTTTAGTCCAGTTTATTGAAATTGTGCTTCTTGGGATATGATGATGAGTATAAAAGTTTTAACTTTATTTGCAACTACAAGTACAACAACCTCAAATACATGAACTATGAAGTCATCCTTTTCAAAACAAATATTTATTTAATTGTGCACTTTGGGACATGATGATGAGTTGATTGATTGGGGTTTTAACGGGTTTTTTTTACAATTTCTCAGTCATACCTCGGCGGCCAGTTCACCTACTCATGTTTTTCCTGGTTTTCTCACACCAGTACTCCACACAACAATCTTCCCAAGCAACTGGCTGCTTGATGAAAGACAAATGACGCATTGACTCTTGTCAAACATCGGAAAGAAAGTTGGCCGAGCCGGGATTGACAGCCCGCGTCGCTACCGACTAACGCATAATGCTAATCATAAACGTTTAAAACTGCTTTACAAGGTAGTTTACAATCTTAAATACATAAACTTGAAGTCATAATAAAAAAATAAATATATTTCTTTAATTGATATTTTGGCTGTATGTGAAGACTTCCCTTTTGACAACTCCTGTGCACAGGGTCTGTTGTGTTGGGGTGCATCCTTATGGTGTAAGGTAAACACACTTTTCTTTATGATTAGTGATTTCGGTTCGAATCATAATGGGGAACCTGTCACACAGACTGAGTTATACAATCTAAAATAATGTTATTTCTTCATCCAGATCTCAATTAATAAACATGTATGGAATTGTAAAAAAACCAAAAACACCATTGTCTTTATAGTAATATTCAATGTTTAATGTAGGCTTATTGTTTACAAGTCTTCAATGTTAAATATACAGTGCATAATATATGTCATAAATTAAGTTTAAACTTATATTAAGCAAAGAAAAGCGTCTATGTTAAGACACAACATAATGAAAGAAGGAAGAACATAATGAATATTTACTTTACAAGCATACCAGGATATTTCCAATTCTGCAAAACGTCTGTATATATGGATATATATTACCATTAAAAACACATTTATAATCTATTTTCAGCGTGAGATTTATTCTTCAGCTGTATCCCTGTACAACAGAAAGCTTCACTCTGATCTGAAGGGTTTGAAAGACTTACAAGAACAAGCCCTAGACATTTTATTGGCAGGAAAAAACTGCATATGTTATGTCCTACAGGATATGGGAAGTCATTAATCTATGAACTCCTGCCATTTATTGACCATAGCTGTCTAGTCATTGTTATTGCACCATTAAATGCTATTATCAAGCAACAAACACACAAACTTGATGACATGGCAATATGTTTAGCATCAGAAAGTAAGTTGGAAAAGATTAAAAATATAAAAATAAATTACATTTTCAGTCACCCAGAAGAAATCTTAGGTAACAGAAATGTGCTAAATTGTATAAACAAAAGGAATATATTTTTAGTGATTGATGAGGCTCATTGTATTCTTGAGTGGGGGATGAATTTAGGCCTCAGTATAAAAATATAGCACATTTAAGAGCAATCTTTAAATGCCAGATACTAGCTCTTTCAGCAACTGTCACAGAATCTGGACAAAAGCTGATAATGAAACATTTACTGATGAGCAATTGTGAGGTAGTATGTGCAAGTCCCGCAAAGGACAACATTGAACTGATTGTCAAAAAACGACCCAGTCCAAATACAAAAGGAAACACTGCTTCAACTCCATATGATTTTACTTTTCATCAACTTTTAACAGACCTGAAATGTCAACTAAATATGTTTTCCATTACTGTTATTTATTGTACATCAATGCAGTGGATTAGATATGGGTATGAGATGGCAAGCCGGATCCTGTTAGATGATTGTTATGCTGGTGAGAAGACACCACATAATGCAAGAGTTGTCATGTTCCATTCGTTTATGGAGAAAGGTTGCGGACAGGCAAGTTCAATCCATTTTTAGCTCCACTGGCTGAAAGCCAGTCGAGCTTATGTCATGGCGAATTGTCCGTCGTGCGTGCGTCTGTGCGTGCGTTAACTTTTTCCTTTAAACCACTTCTTCTCCCTAACCACTTGGCCAATTTAGTTGAAACTTCATAGGAAGCATCCTCTCAATGTCCTCTCTTAAATTCCTTCATTCTTTTTTTATCCATCCATAATTCTGGTTTCCATGGCAACCAAAAGAAAAAAATAGTGAAAACTTAAAAAATCTTCTTCTCCGAAAGTGTCAGGCCGATTTTCAAATAATTTTGTAGAAATGTTCCTTGGGTGACCCTTATTAGATTCCTTCAAGAAATGTTGATTGGGCGAAAAACATTTTTTTGTAGAAATGTTCCATGGGTGACCCTCTATCAGATTCCTTCAAGCCATGTTGATTGGTATAAAAACATGGCCGTCACAGGGCGGGGCTATTTTGCCTATATGGCTAAAGAGAAAACTTAAAAAATCTTCTCCTCCAAAAGTGTCAGGCCGATTTTCATTTTTTTTTGTAGAAATGTTCCTTGGGTAACCCTTTATTAGATTCCTTCAAGAAATGTTGATTGGTTGAAAAACATGGCCGCCAGGGGGCGGGGCTATTTTGCCTTATATAGCTATAATCAGATTCCTTCAAGCCATGTTGATTGGTCGAAAAACATGGCAGCCAGAGGGCGGGGCTATTTTGCCTTATATGACCATAGTGAAAACTTAAAAAATCTTCTCCTCCGAAAGTGTTTGGCTGATATTCAAATAATTTTGTAGAAATGTTTCTAGGCTTACCCTCTATCAGATTCCTTCAAGCCATGTTGATTGGTTGAAAAATATGGCTGCCAGGGGGTGGGGCTATTTTGCCTTATATGGCTATAGTGAAAACTTAAAATATCCTCTCCTCCGAAATTGTCAGGCCGATTTTCAAATAATTTTGCAGAAACATTCCTTTAAGCCATGGTGGTTGGTAAAAAAAATAGCCACCAGGGGGCAGGGCTGTTTGGAGATTTTATTTTTGCCTTATGGCCGTGGAGCGATACTGGCCCTCTTGGGCCTCTTGTTACTATAGCCTCTCACTGTTGTGTGGGTTCAAGTCCCGTTTTGGTCACTCTGATTTTTAAGATGAGGAATTACTGACTTCCAAGTCTGTTTCAGTTTCCTACATAGAACATGCTGATTAACTCAAAATGTGCAATATGCCCTCTTTTGTTAAAAAAAATGTAGATGTGATCTACTGTAACCATTATAATTTGGGTATTTTTTGTCCTAAGATTAAATTTAATACCAAAATGATTCCTACCTTCCATCCGAGTAACGATGGATAAGCCAAATTCAAATAATAATATATTATTCACTCAAAACACAAATAAAATTACAGTCAAACCTGTGTTTACGGTCACCTGTATTAAGCAGCCACATCCATTAAATAGCCATTAATTGTGTTAATTTAATGAGTTTACTATATATTACACCTGTTTTAGAAAGCCACCTGTCTTAAACAGCCAGTTTTACTCCTTCCCAAGTGTGGCTGCTTAAGACAGGGTTTGTTGTATATACATATGTAATATCTGGATAAACCCTGTCTATTTTAGCTGAGAAACATGATCCTTGAAAGTCTACAAAAGCCGGAAAAAGACTAGTATCCGTTTGATTATTTCATCAGTTGCACTTGGAATGGGGGCAGACTTAAAGCATGTTAAACGTGTCATACACGCAGGCCCACATACTACACTGGAAAGTAAGTTATACATGTTTAAAATTTTATAATTCTGCTATAATAAGCATTCATTATTGGTTGATGATTTACATTGCCACAATGTTTTCCACTTATAGTCATAGGTTATCCATTCAATTATGGAGATTTTCTATGTTTTGACAAAATATGCTTAAAGTCGTCTACTGCAGAAATGTTGTATGATGGAAAGGGTTAACATGAGACTTCTATCTACACTGTACTTCTATATGCACTTAGAACAGTTTCACGGTCAGACCTCCATTTATTGCCCATTTAACAAGTGTGATGATTGCTTCATGCTACCAAAATTGATATTTTATTCCTTGCTTTTTCTCCATTTATGCACAAGTATATAAGTCTTAAGAAAAATGTAAAACATTAAGATAGATCTAAATGTTTTGGGTCACATATTTATTCTTCGAGGAAGTTTAAGCAACCTTAAATGTAATTTGGTGTAAATGACATATTAAATGACATGTTAAATGATCTTTACAGCCTACGTTCAAGAGATAGGACGATCAGGGAGAGCTAGTGCCAGTGCTCAAGCCATTCTCTTTTACAACAGTTGTGACCTAGCAATGAAACATATTCCTAAAGAGATGAAAGACTACTTCAGAGATGAAAAGTGTAAACGAGAACTCATTAATGATTATTTTGGTTTTAAAGGTGCTCAAAAACTTTCTATTTGCTGTAATAAATGTCAGCCAGAATTTGACTGGAATGGTACTTCGAAAATCTATTACTTGCAAAGACACAATGAACTAAATTTGTTCAAGGACTATGATTATAGAAAGTTTGTCAAGTCTCATTGTCCTTTTCTAAAATTTGTTAATTTGATATTTCTCATATTGTTCAGTCAAGGCGGAGTAGTGGGGGTATTAATCACATAAAGTGATACTTTCAGTTAAAAGAAAATTATGACAGAACACAACTGTATATTCAACATATCTGAAGTGCTTGAATTCTAGAATATGTAAATACAGCTTTAAAGCTCAAAGTAGAACTTTTTCTTATACTTTTCTATCCATGCACAGTTTTGAAATTGGAGTTTTGGACTTCTTCTTAAAAGACTCGGTTTGTTGGCCAGGGATTTCTAAAAAGGGCCGTATAGTTATAAGATCTGAAATAATTTTCATTTCGTCCTCTGTTGACGAGAGTATTTTGTGTTTTTGTGAACGACATATCAAACCAGTTTCTTTATCAAAGTACTACTACGTTTGGCCAGATATTTGTCAGTTGCATTGGAGCACATTGAGCGTAGATGACCTTTGGTAACTCTTACCAAGTGTTCCATTTGTAAGTCTGCTGGAATAATAGTCTTTCCTGTGTTTGCAAATAAACCATAAACAACTTCAATGGCTGCTCTTTCACTAAGAAGAGCCAATTGCTGGCTTAAAAACCTAAGAACTTCTAATGAGTATTTAGACCTGTTATAATGACCTTTCAGTACCAGCATCAGCTATTTTCATAAGGGTAAGCAGTCTGCTACGACTTGATGCCTTAACAATTCTAAATATATCAAACCTAATTCTACCAAAACATTCCCATAACAGTTTACAACATCTGTATTAGTAGACTGATCTAAATTACCACGTATGACATTCTGACTGGACGCAGTAACCTTAGTTATCGATGGTGATACCAGGTCTACCAACCATACCCTTAACTCATCATCAGTCATAGCCTGATGGTCGGGTATGTTATCTGGTACAGTATCAGGAAGGCAAAAATGTTCACATGCTGCTTCTACTATATACACCTTAATAACTGAAACAGCTAGCTGCCTACAGCTGATGTGTTTATTTTACATCAATCCCATCTGCATCTTTTCGCAGCAATCTTAATTTTTGACTGTGTAATGTGAAGATGTCAGTGTTTTTGGTATTAGACAATATTTGGTAGAAAGTTTGCAATACAGTCATCTATAGATGAAACAGATCAAATGTTATTGGACCTAAATTCTCCAAACGCTCTCTCCCTGTCAGAGCTGCTGCTCTTAGCTTTATAGCAACAGAAAATCTCTCGCGTGTCAGTTGATCACCACCTATGTGAACCTTATATAGGGGCTGGTTAGCAGCTTCATAGGTAGACTCACAAAGTTCTTGGTATGAGTCTTAAGATGTCGACTACCTCAGCATACTTTTGCTCATTTTATTTTTTCACTTAAACCCACTAACGTGTCATCAGTTGAATCATTTACAGCGGTTTTTGATAACTTTAGCCACGGAAAAAACTCGACCATTACTCTTGAAGATAGTACTGAGAAAGAATAGTTAATACTATCCCAGTCTTGTTGGCCAGGGATGAATCTGCCTGTAGGTAGCTGCCGTCAATCCAACTGTGGCTATGTGTCAGGTAGCTCAGGGAATGAAACATTCTGTACAATAACAGCTGAGCCAAACCAGCGATGCCCTGTTTTTCCTGTACTTTTTCTTTCTTGGGCTACCCCAACATAGCAGTTAATATTATCCCCTACACTTCTGAAGTTCTTTCCCTTTTTTATAGTGTTAATTAGATCAATGTTAAAACTTCTTGACATAGTGGACATTGTATCCAACATACCTTGGTGGCCTAATGAAACTCCAAGAAGCTGCAATCGATCATAAACTGTAAACAAAAATTATAAATATTTTTTACAAGTTTAACCCGTATATTAATTTGTATCATATGTGAATAGATAAAGTCTTTGCATGTAATGCAGTCTGATTAGAAGCCCCTCTCTTGGATTATTATTTAGATCAGTATGAACTGATTAAAAATGTTTTGCAAATGTCAACCTAATGAGTAAATATTGAAAAACATATTGATATTAGTATCTTTTTCCAATATATTTCAATTTGGCTTTAACAAATTTATACTAAAAAGAAACATTTTCATTATTTTAAACAAAATCATATATATAGTATATATGTTAAAAGAAGTTAATAATATATTTTGAATACTGTGAATACTAGTCCTTTAGCCAAAAGAAAAACATAAAAATATTTGAGTTTCTGGTGTCACGACCATTAAAAACAGGATCTGTAGGTAGGTTTTTTATTGTGTGAAAAGATATATTATCATGTTCAGGGAGTATTTGCTTAACATATGAAGAATTATTATTATCTTTAATCTTTAAAGTATTACTAAATCATGTTTATTTATTCTTTTGCCATATCATACTTGATTATTTGATTAAATTGTATTAAAAACACATCATATTTTCTTTTAGACACTGTTTTTGCAGGTGGTTTTGTCCTACATCAGAGCATAAAAAGTTACGTTTAGCGGTCAACAATGCCAACAGAAAAACAACTACATTGTCTTTAGCCTTAAGTAAATCCTGGGCTAAACCAGTATCTGCACCGGTGATGGGTTCAAACCTACTGCCTTTTTTTATCTTTGGTAATATACTCTACATTCTGATAATCTATAACTTCGAAATATTTGAAAGCAGGAAGTGCAAGTTATATCAACTTTCATTTTCTACATATAAAATCCATCTATCAAAACAATAACATTGAACACATGAGCTATTAAACTTGGAACACATGAACTGGGGAACTTCAATAAAGAAGAATTGCATATTAAACACCCCCTTCCTCACTGGTTAGATATATTTTCTCTGCAGTCAATATTTGTATACAGGTTACGATTTCAGTGTTCAATACGAAGAGAATTCTATTCATCAAGCATTACCAAATCCTATTCCATCTTGTTACTTGAAATAATTCATATAACTAGTTTATATCTTATGTGGCTAAGCATCCGTGGCCGAAAAGGTAAAGTTGCAGACTTAACTTCACTCGGACTCTCACCGCCATGGGTTTTAATCTCAACAGGGTCACTCGGATTTTTAGATCACCTGAGCCAAAGGTTCAAGGTGAGCTATTCTGATCACTTTTGTCCGTTGTCCGTCTGTCGTAAACACTTAGATCATCTCGTCCTTAACCACTGGACCAATTTCAACCAAATTTCACAGGAATGTTCTTTGGTGGACCTCTTTCAACATTGTTCAAAGATTTAAATTCCATTGTGAAAAATGGTTACCACGGCATCAAAAAAGGGGAACTTAACCAAAACTTAAAAAATCTTCTTGTCTGAAAGTAGAAGGCCCAGGTCTTTGATATTTAGTATGTATCATCATATAGTGGACCTCTACCAAGAATGTTCAAATTATATCCCTGTGGTCATCAGTGGCCCCTCCCCGGGGGTCACTTGTTTTACATAGACTTGTATAGGGAAACAACTTAAACAAGATGTGTTTGTGAAACACTGATGCCCCCCAATGGCAACATCTTGTTCAAAGGTCAAGGTCGCCAGGTCAAAAATGTTGGTACTGACAGAAAGGTCATGTTACAAGGAATACACATGTGAAATATGGTAGCCGTACCTGTTATGGTTCAAAAGTAGTCGTCAAGGTTAAAGTTTTTATCGAGAATGGCAACATCTAGGTCAAAGGTCAAGGTCGCAAGGTGAAAAAGTTTGGTACTGACAGAAAGGTCATGTCACAAGGTATACACATGTGAAATATGGTAGCCTTACCTGTTATGGTTCAAAAGAAGTGGGGAAGGTTAAAAAAAAATTGAGAATGGCAACATCTAGGTCAAAGGTCAAGGTCAAAAATGTTGGTACTGACAGAAAGGTCATGTCACAAGGAATACACATGTGAAATATGGTAGCCGTATCTGTTATGGTTCAAAAGTAATGGCCAAGGTTAAAGTTTTTTTCGAGAATGGCAACATCTAGGTCAAAGGTCAAGGTCGCAAGGTCAAAAATGTTGGTAAAGAAAATTCATGTCACAAGGAATACACATGTGAAATATGGTAGCCGTACCTGTTATGGTTCAAAAGTAATGGCCAAGGTTAAAGTTTTTTTCGAGAATGGCAACATCTAGGTCAAAGGTCAAGGTCGCAAGGTCAAACATTTTGGTACTGACAGAAAGGTAATGTCATAAGGAATACACATGTGAAATATGGTAGCCGTACCTGTTTTGGTTCAAAAGTAGTGGTCAAGGTTAAAGTTTTTTTCGTGCAGACAGGCCAAAAACTACATCTAGGTCAAAGGTCAAGGTCGCAAGGTCAAAAAATGTTGGTAGCCGTACCTGTTATGGTTCAAAAGTAGTGGTCAAGGTTAAAGTTTTTTTTGTGCAGACAGACAGACAGACGTGCAGACAGACAGGCCAAAAACTATATGCCCCCCGAATCGGAGATTCCGGGGGGGCATAAAAATCTTCTTGTCTAAAAGAAGAAGGCCCAGGCCTTTGATATTTAGTATGTAGCTACATCTAGTGGACTTCTACCAAGATTGTTCAAAATATAGCCATGGGGTAAAAAAAGACTCCTCTCCAGGGCCACTCGTTTTACATAGACTTGTATAGGGAAAAAACTTTAAGAATCTTCTATTCTAAAAGTAGAAGGCCAAGGCCTTTTATATTTGGTATGTAGCTTCATCAATGGACCACCATTGTTCAATTTATCGCCCTACTTGTTTTACAAAGACTCGTATAGGGAGAAACTTTAAAAATCTTCTTATCTAAAAGTAGAATGTCCAGGCTTTTGATATTTGGTATGTAGCTTCATCTAATTGACCTCTACCAAGAATGTTCAAATCATAGCCCTTGGGTAAAAAATGGCCCCACCCTGGGGATCACTTATTTTACATAGACTTGTTTACGTAAACACTTTAAAAATATTCAGGTGATCGATATAGGGCCATCTTGGACCTCTTGTTCATGTGAGGAAGCCTTACAGCTGGCTTGTGTTAGTTTGGTGGTTCTCTGAAAAATTGAACCTAAAAGAAATCCTAAATAACAAATAAACTGAACAGTAACTTTCCACAAAAGAAAAGCATGTAGATTCAAAAGCAGGTCTGTTGTTGTTTTTTGGTGTGTTTTTCTGAATTTTTTATAAGTTTCTGCCATGCTAGAAATCAATATTGACCAGTTACACCCAGTATTCTAATGCCTCTTACTTTTCAAACTATGCCTTCCATAAAATGTCAAAGTAGCATTGCCCAGCTTGTCAATATATGTATTTCAGTGTAATTATTTAGGCATCCACTGTAATTATGAGCACTTTTATTTTTAGCGCCAAGGATTCAATTTTTTACAAATGTATGCAAATATTAAGAACTGATGGCAATGACTTATTTGTGCAAATATAAAGACATTACTGGTAAAGTTCAAATAAAAGATTTTGTACGACTGACTGCTGGTATATTTTGAAAAAAAACACACCAGACAAATAACTAAACATTGCACTAACATAACAGATAAAACAATGATATTCAAAGACAGTAAACTAACCAACCTTCTGATGTGTCTTTGTTCACTGGCGAGAGTAACTGAAACAATCTTTTCAACTGAAGACAGGGCTTGAAATCTCTGTTTCATGAGCATTCCAAAGATTGTTCCTAGTACTGGAAGCAGTGATTCAGTTGCTTGGGTGTTTCCTACCTTCCCTGTTGGCAGTGCAACAGCAAGTAACACTTCCGCCAGGAAACTTTGATTTCCAATTAGTTCCATTACAATGTCATTCCACTTAAATTCAACCATCTTGCTATAGTTTTTGCAATAGAGAGCACTGCCTTTATTTGCTGAATCTCGTGCATCCATTTCAGTGTCATTTATTATGAGAGTATGTATGTCATCTGCAAGGGATGATGACATGATGGCCCTTGCCACCTCGCGTGATGTACCAGTACCTTCAAAATATATAGAGAAAATTATAGATGTAACAACAACATACACATCTACAATGGGAATACTGAATAGAAACTGATTATATTAATATAACACCATTAGACATAACTGAGTTAAACAAGCAGATTATAGAGGAAAAGGATTTTTAAAATGTTAGTATTTTTCTCTCTTTCTGATGCCGCAGCAACCAAATTTTTACACAGAATGCAAGTCTTTGATCCAGTTTGAAAGAGGGCCAACTAAGGAACGTTCCTGTGAAGTTTAGTTGAAATTGGTCCAGTGGAATGGAAGAGGTTGTCATTTGTAGCTGAACCAAGGAACATTTCTACTAAATGATATTGGAATCTGACAAACAAATTTGTAGGAGAAGTTTGGACATTATGCCCCCCTTCTGATGCCGCAGCAACCAAAGTTCTCAATGGAATTAAAATCTTTGAACAATTTTGAAAGAGGCCCACCAGAGGACCATAGCCATTCATAGGACAGTTTGAGGGTCAGTAAATTTTATGAAAGTTATCGAAAAGTTCATTTAGTGTAGATTCGAAACAATTGGCCTTAACAAGCGATGTAGCACACTTCCACAGTATGCGGGTCTACGTACACGTCCAAGATTGGAAAGGAACGTAACCATATTCAATTCGTTGGTCTTGGGTTTGGAAATTGTGTACTTTCAACTAAGTTATGCTATTTGTCTATGGCTAGGATCCCCTTTGTATAGGTTAATAAGTGCCGTTTATCTATTTCTCCAAACATCTTCCTTTGAAACAGCACTTGGTTGCATGATAAATACAGAAGCTGCTTGCCTAAATGTCACTTTTCTCAAAATGCTTTAATGCGATGCGTTTTCTCAGGCGATACACTTTGGATGATATTTCACAGCCAGGAATAGCATGAAGAATAAGAATAATTTTGCACATATCCTTAACCAGGCGATTCAGGAAACATCCGCTTGATTAATTTTATGTGTAGGTTTGAGATACATGGGTTTTGATTGTGGCGATGTGTGGTAGCAAAGAAGTACAAGCAGGTCTATTTCGTCACCTTTTAAAACAGTAGGTCTAGACATTGTCTACACATTGAGCACTGTACAGCCACCAGGACAATAAGTAGATTGGCGTCAGCATTGGCATGTGCTGTTTTATACCATCCGTACACATCCTGTCTGATAACATGTCAATGCATATTTGTTGGTTATTGAAGTTAGCTAAAAGAAATGCTCCTCTTGCTTTTATATGATAATCTCTCCAATCTCGCTTGCTTTGTCGGCATTACTTTCACATGCCACAACTCCTGTTGTGATGCTTTTTGTCCCCCGCTTTAGCGAAAGCGCGGGGACTATTATTTCTCATTCGTCAGTCCGTCAGTCCGTCACGCTGTCACAAAAACTTTAACCTTGGTCATAACTTCTGAACCGTAATAGGTACTGCTTTCATATTTCACATGTGTATTCCTTGTGACAACCCCTTTCCTTTCCATTTTTGACCTTGTGACCTTGACCCTGGCGGGGGACCATAATTCTCTGAATTTGCTTGTTAGGGATATTTCGATGTCGATTTTGTCACGGATGTCCATGGTCTTTGTGTTTGACCATTGATGCATAGATTTCTCCAGAAAAGTTCTGCATTGCCTCATTATGTGCTGGTGTTGCTGGTTTGTGACAGTACTGAAACTGCTCTTCGAATATCTGTCATCCATCTACCGCTAGTTAGACCTCCTGCACTTTTAAAATTTCTCATAAGGATCTGGTCTATCAAAGGTAAGTGGGCAAGCCTGCACAGGACCTATCACTTCTGCGTATTACGTGAAACCCTCACAAGAAATATTCATGTAAAGGTCGATGTGTTGTCTATAATTAATCCATTTTTGCTAAGTACAGATTATGCAGACTCTGTATATAAAGTATGCCATGTTGCTGCAAAATAAGAAAGCATCGATCTGAAAGCAGCTGCCAAAATTCCTTTAAGAACGGACGTAGTCGTTCCACCATTTCTATAAACTGCAACCACAATCTTGCTCTTCTACTCTCTTCTGTTTACCTATCGCAACACTCTTTCTGCCTCTTAATCTGTTTTACTACATGGTCGGAACATGCTGCATCAATACTTGTTTCACCTGTTAACTGTTAATACCCGTCAAACAGTTTAAAAGCATAGTCTAAACCTTCGTCTATGTCAATCATATGTGTATCTGCAGCATTTTGCTCTTCTGTATCTTCATGTTCAATCCAACACTGTCTGTTTTCTTGCAGTCATTCTGCAGCATTTTGCTCTTCTGTATTTTCATGTTCAATCCAACACTGTCTGTTTTCTTGCAGTCATTCTCATGGTGTTCTGGTTTTTACTGTGTTCTTCTAATTAAGTACAACTTAGCTGATCAATTCGTTTCTCACGAGTGAATCCAAGATTGAACACGTCAGAGACGATTAGTGATTGCGGGGTCATATAGACTAATCAATGAACTCTTAGTGCGTAGCTACAGCTTAACCAGAAAGCATTGCAGTATTTTCTCCAAAGACTGTTCGTACTTGATATAGTCCTGAATAATGTATTAAATGCCACGTTTACAAACAAGAAACTGGTCTCTGTATGAAATGCTCCTAAACACACAACTACGTGACTAAGATTGATGTTGTTAGGTTATGCACTGATGATCATATTAGCTTTAAACCACACGATCGAATGTCAAAACTGGAGTAGCGTCATATATTTTTAGTGTTAACTTACCCAAAAATAGTGTGGAATATATACATGTTTCATCAGTGGGGTTTAGGTCTGTCATTGGCATAAACACTATCGAAGATTTGCCAGGATACTCCCCAATAGTGTTGATAATTTGCATGGTTTCGTTCCATGATATTCGTTAGTCTGTTATAGCCAAGTTGTCTCCTGTAGGAGATTTGTATTTGCTATATCATCTATGACATCTGAAACATCATTCAATGATTCATAGACAAGATCAGAAAACTTTCCTGGACCATAGAATGACATTTTGATTTTCCCAATATTGTTGAATTTACTGACTGATATTTTCCCTCTAGGATTGTGTAGTATTGCTCTACCACCTAGTGTAACTGATGCAAGTATTCCCATGCTATGGAAAGTTCCATGGCCGTCAATAGTCGGAATATTGTGGTCAACAGTATCTGCCACATACCATATGAATTATTGTTCAGCGGTACTTTGAGACATTTTGGAATCATTCCCAACAGCGGAATTTTGTTCATATCGTTCAACGTTTTTGTAGCTACTACATTATCCAATATTGAGAAGGGTTTCAATCACCAGTTTTGAATTGAAATGTTGATGTAATTAGACACTACAGCTATCTGAAATGCAGAAAGTATCATCATTTGTCTTACTGCTTGCATCACTGCTTGGCTAACTGCCGCACCTTTCTTATCTGTGTCCTTACCTACAAACATAACTTCTTACACATGTCTTAAATATTCCGATAAAGATAATATAGAGTTCTGAACCTAAATATCTGATGGGGAATGATACTCTTCTTTGCCTTATTAATACATCTTTATTAATTCTGCAACTGCTTTTACTACTTTCATTTTTCTCATGTTCAGAGTAAATCTTTCAAGTTAATGAAATTCATATAATATCTTTGACGCTTTTCAATTAAACGTAACACTTTCTTTTCTTAACTATTGAAATTACTAGGTTGACTCCAAAATTCTCCTCGAGACATAGTCGCATCTACTTAGATGAAAAACTTTCACCTTTTCAATCCAAATATTTAACCATCCTTTATATCAGCTCTGACAAAGTAATTTGCTCATCATCATGTCTTTCGAGATAGTTTACAACTTTCATAAATGCTGTCCCTTGTACTGTATCTTGTGCAGTTTTGAATGTTATACTGCATGTTGTATGATTCAGTGCATCAGAAGCATGTAAATCATGTGAGTATTCAATTCAGGCTTATACCTCGTGTCCCCAATCATCTTTACATTATTTACATTATTTTGCCTTATCACATATTTTAGTTTGGAATTAAAACAAGAGTTGTCCGTAAGACTACCCTGGTGAAACTTTTTCACGTTCAAACATGTTTTTTGAACATGTGCGATAAATGGCACCACGATCACACAAGATCATTATATTATCAATCATGTTTGACGGTTACGTCCACTGATGATTCAAACATGTTTAGACATGTTTTGTGAACATGTTTCAAAAATAATTAAACCCGTCTTTATGATCATGTTTGACATGTCTGTGAACATGATGGATCATGTCGTTGTTGAAAATGGCATTAAACACCATTATAACATTAAATTGTACTATATGTATTGGGACCAAATTTTACCAATCTATATTTTCTACCTGCCAGAAAGCCAGTTAGAAATAATTGCTGGAATTTTAGTTATTTCTTTTAAAGCGACTGAACTCCAGATACCCAACTGTCGAAAAAAAATAAAATTTCCAATTTTTAAGAAAATAAGTTTTATTTTTGTATTTGGGGCATTAAAATATGATAACTGACATATTACATACCCCTATAATCGGTGAGCTTTTCTAGTTTTCGATACTTTTTCAACGCAAATTCTACCCTGTCAATAACGGGGTAAGTATTTTTAAATAGGAAACCCCTTCATCGGGACAATTGAAAACGACTCAAGTTCACTTTATTGATAAAAAACGATACTTTTTCTACCCTGGTTTTACTTGGATAACATAAAGAATAACATTTAGGGCGAATTCGATTTTTTTTTTTTTTTTCGTGCCATCTGGATTTCATTCGCTTTAACCTTTTCCATTATACAACATATCTGTAGCAGACGCCTGAGAAAATATCAAGTCAAAAATATGGAAAGTTTTGATATAATTTCAAGGAGTTGAAAAGATTTTGGCAAAGGGAGAAATTGGTCAATGACCTCACCAGATTTCCTTCAAATTTTTGGGATCCATGCAGAATTTTGGTTTCCATGGCAACGAAATGTAAAACACTTCAAAATTCTTCTTCTCCCAAACTGGTTGGCAGATTTTCAAATAATTTTGTAGAAATGTTTCTTGGATGACCCTCTGTCAGATTCCTTTAAGCCATGTTGATTGGTCGAAAAACATGGCCGCCAGGGGGGCGGGGCTATTTTGCCTTATATGGCTATAGTGAAAACTTAAAAAATATTCTCCTCCGAAAGTGTCAGGCCGATTTTCAAATAATTTTGTAGAAATGTTCCTTGTATGACCCTCTATCAGATTCCTTCAAGCCAATTTGATTGGTCGAAAAACATGGTCGCCAGGGGGGCGGGGCTTTTTTGCCTTATATGGCTATAGTGAAAACTTAAAAAATCTTCTTCTCCGAAAGTGTCAGGCCGATTTTCAAATCATTTTGTAGAAATATTTCTTAAATGACCCACTTTCAGATTCCTTCAAGTCATGTTGATTGGTCAAACAACATGGCCGCCAGTGGGGAGGGCTATTTTGCATTATATGGCTATAGTGAAAACTTAAAAAATCTTTTCCTCCAAAAGTGTCTTATCCGATTTTCAAATAATTTTGTAGAAATGTTCCTAGGGTGACCCTCTATCAGATTCCTTCAAGCCAAGTTCATTGGTCGGAAACTATGGCCGCCAGGGGGCGGGGCTTATATAGCTAAAGTAAAAAAATAAATCAGGTGAGCGATTCCAGGGCCATCATGGCCCTCTTGTTATATAGAATGTGACCAGCATAAAGCAAACATTAACCTAAGATGCCATTTGTGTCACAATATCAATCATCTTACAATTTTAGGTAAGATACAAAGTAAACTTATACAATAATGATAGCTTACTTTAATCCTGGTGACGCATCCGGCATTGGACACACTCCAAGATCTTCAATCAAGTCATCCATGCTAATGGCTGCTTTTTGAGACTCTCCTTCAACAATGACACTAACATATATGATACACATTATAAGTTTTTGTATAACAAAACAACGCAAAAGCAACTTTAATATCACAGCTTAATATTTGAAAGTCAACCAGGTGTCTATGGTATGCTTCTAATACTTACTACACTGTAACTACTTTAAAGATCAAGAATGACGATGAGTCTTGAGTTTACTTTAGTTTTTAAAAAAGCATGGAATTTGACCCTCTTATATTTGTAAAACTCATACCTCATTTCTTTCTGGAAAGCATCACGGGCAGCATTGAATGCAGACTGTTTAGCCACTGACTCAACAAAGGTTCCTGCCCGCCTTTATATGGATTGGAGATTCTTGTTTGAAATCTGGTTCATGTTGAGAGTGGATAGCATGTTATTTACCTTCGTCGAGCCACCAACACTGTCTGTCATAGCTGCAAAATACAAGTTAATAAAAGTTTGAGTCATCTTGTCGTGCTACCAAGTAAAACAAGATGCACAATTGCTTAACCTTTATTCAGAACTTGTGGTAACAAGCTGAAAGGATACAACGACCAAAGTAAATACATGTTTCGGATTAATCCAATTTAAGAATAACTATTACATTTATGTAAAATGTGTGTGATGTAAGTTCACGCACTTGCACTTGTACTTGTAAATAATATAAATAGGATCATTGAATAAGTTGTTGTGTTGATTGTTCCTTTTTTATTTGTGTTAATAAATACATTTATATATAATGACATCAACATTGAGTAAAGTTTTATACTCAACTTTGATTTAGTTTTTACTACAACTAATATTTATTTCTTGTATAATACTCTGTAAATCAGTTGTGTTTGTTATAAATATGCGAATTTTCTAATTAAAAACACTTTCCCCTTTTCCCACAAAGATTTTAAGTGGTAAATTAGATTACAATAAACCTTTCATATTATACTTATGCAATTTAATACACAACAATAGATTAAAAATGTTATAAATATGTGAATTTGCTAAAAATGATTTTAAAAGTCTGCAAGTGGTAAGTTTCTACTAATGTGCAATGTGTATGTGAAACAAATCTTCTATCTCATATGAAACTTACCAACTTCAAGCTTTGTATTGGCTGAGAAGCATGGCATCCCTCTCTTGCTTACTCTGTGTGTCTTTCCATATGCCACACGATTTACATACATGCAATCTACGTTCTGGCATCTGACATACCGGTAGCAGCTGAGTCCCTTTCGCAATTCTCCGACGACAGAATATCTGGTAAGCGGAACCGGCCCAGGACGACACTTTTGGCAATATGTGAGACCCAATACAATAAAACTGCGATACAGTTAGGTGCAATAGCCTTCTTTCACTTCGAATAAGTGGGTTAAAATGTCGAATACCCCACCTACTCACTACCTCCAAGAGTTCGTACCACATACACACTATTTAGTGTTCTTGTTTGTTGGCGTTGTTTACCCTCGCACTCGGCAACTTCCACGAATGGGCTAAGTCAATGTAAAAAAGCAGCTAGTTGCTTGGAAAGATTGTTGTGTGGAGTACTGGTGTGAGAAATGTAGGAAACACATGAGTAGGTGAACTGGCCGCCGTGATATGACTGAGAAATTGTTAAAAACGGTGTTTGCTTGTCCAGAGCGTAAGATGAAAAGTATTGCAGGGATTGACGTGGTACTTCACATATTGTTAGAGGTCGTTGAGAGGAAGTGCAGTGACAAAGTTCCTTAACTCTATCTTTGCCAAGTTGTTAATCTTCTCCCTTTATTTCATGAACAAAGCTTGTCCGGAATTTAACTCGAAAAGTAAAAAAAAATTGAATTGATATTTCACGCAATGACACAAAACTCTAGCTTACCCCTTTGTTATGCTCCCCGAAAAAAATATCAGGGGAGCATATAGTCGCTGCTTCGTCCGTCCGTCTGCCCGTGAATTAATATTTATTCAGAACATAATTTAAAATCCATGAAACAGATTCACATGATATTACCTAGGTGATAGAAGATACAACACAATTTATGAACTTTTAAAACAAACATTACACAAGTATTCTGAGTGTAGATGACTTCATAATTTGTTGGATCTTTTTCTATGTTAGGTCCTGTTAAACCGTAAACAAGGTGTTACGCCGACGCCAGGGTGAGTAGAATAGCTCCCATATTCTCCGAATAGTCAAGCTAATGATCTAACTTCATCGAACTATGTTATGCTGCTTTGAACCTTTTATGGAATAATTATAGAATTATTAATCCGCCAGGGTGAGTAGAATAGCTCCCATATTCTCCGAATAGTCAAGCTAATGATATTGGTGAATAGTTTCAGTACATGTACCATGAGTTAAATGTATTGAATCAGCTTATTGAATTACAACAGGACATTCCAGGATTTAATACAAATGTAAGTGTTTATACACATGTTCATCCCTCGCTCGTAATAAGTAATAAGAATTCTATCTAATTGCATGAACTGCCTTTGCACCGTACTTTTCTAGGACCGTCGAATTCAGCAATTTTAGGTTACTCGATTTTTATTCAACAAGGTATATCCCGAGAACGTTACTGGTGTGGGGGAGTCAGGTAACATGAACTGGCCGCCTAAATATGACTGAACAAATGTTGAAAACGGCTTAAAACATCAATCAATCACAATACCAATTTAGGCCCGTTCTCTTGACCTTATGTGCTGTACATTTCAGAAATAATAAATAATGCTTTGTAAAAACCTTAATAAATTATTGACGCGTTTTTCTACGTTCACTTCTTTTGTTCCTTAGACGTCAATTTTATGCCATGCTATCATCATAAACACGAGATAGATTTTATGAGTAATTTTCATTCCTAAAAAATATAGTTTTGTTTCATGCTTAACTACTTAATATAAATATGGCTTACGACCAACCAACAACTCAATAAGTAAAAGGGCCATAACTCTGTAAGATAACATGCAATTGTAAGACCTTAAGGGTATTCACATCTCCTCTTGGTATAGAAGCTTCATGTAAAATGTTATTGAATTCCAGTGGTTTGTAAGAAGTAGGCCGGACAAAATATGACGAACAAATTAATAAGTAAAAGGGCCATAACTCTGTAAAATAAGGGTATTCACATCTCCTCTTGGTATAGAAGTTTCATGTTAAATTTTAATGAATTCCACCCAGTGGTTTGTAAGAAATAGGCCGGACCTAATATGGCTTCCGACCGATAGCCCGACACAGTGACTCCTATATATCCCCCACTAATTCGACCTTGTTCATTTCATATTTTAAACAAGGACCTGTGTTTGATAAACACACATTCCCCGGCAAATGCTTTTCCATGAAAGTTTAAACAATGTTCGGGTGGGGTTTGGTTAATTTACTAAGCCCATCAACACTGTGTTCTTAATACAGAAATATACAGCTTGCCGAATGAGATTCACGGATAGACGGTGCTATTACTATATGCCGCGGGCATTAAAAGTACAATTTAATTCTTTCCAACATACTGCAAAAGACGACTTTTAAACATTTGCCACAATATTTTTTGTATCTTGAAAGTGTTGCTATTCGAACAGTTTGTATAGGTTTTAATAGCTTTTTATTCTCTTCCCTGCTTTCATTCAGTCCATTTATCACCTTGGCTGCAACACCTGTAAGACGTTCTACTTGTCCTTGTAAAGTAACAACATTTTCAGACTTTTTTTTCACTGACTTATTTACTTATGGTTTGGAAAGTTTACAGGAGTATTAAGAAATACCACCAATCGTGCTGTGTCACCTTTATTGTTTCTTGATTTAAACAACCTTTTATATTTTCTTTGAGATAAAGTATCATAAAATGTTTTAACATTAGCTATACATGTATCTGAATTAGATGCAACGCTATGTAGCCATTTGCCAAATGTCCTTAATTCTGTCCACAAGTAATTGATTTGTTATTGTATATTAAAGTAACGATGTCCATGTAAAAATCTTGAAACATTACTTTTGACAATATACTTACAGTTAAAGTATTAAACCCAAACTATTGCATACAATCTATGTTTTACGCCCGCGTAAGGGAAACAGAAACATTGCAAAAACCGGGCGTAAACGGCGAGAAAACGTGTATAAACAAAGCGATTCTCGCGCGTACGTGCCGTTTCAGACCGGTTAAATGTTTTACATATGCATTACCCGGGCATCGTTAGTAAACAAAACATGGACGCTGCATCTCCCCTAGAATAGGAGCAATTGTTGGTTTAACAATAACATCAGCTGCTTTAACTCGATAATTGGTAATATGCAATAGACTCACAGTTAAGAGCCTAAAATAATCCAAAACCATTTATTTAATTCGACCCGTGTCGAGTCAGCGATGGCAACCTTGATGTAGGACCGGTTCGTGGATATGGAAAACATAACTAGCTTCGCACTCGGGCATAAACAAATTTTGCGGGCGTCCGCAGATGTTCACGCCCGAGAAAATGTGTATTATCCCTATAATCAAACTCCCATTACCATCATTTGAAAATTTAGTATACTTGTTAGTGCTACAACATTCGTCCTATTTATTCCAACCATACTAGCTTCTGTCTGTTCAAAACGTAACTTCATCAAAATTATCATTTTGAATTATATTGGAAAATAGCTTCATTGAAGTTGAAGATACTGTTGTGATGTCTGTTTGACAACTATTAGAACGAATGTTTAAAATGAGGCACTAAATGACTTCATCCAGATACCACATGCAAGAACTACACAAGCACTAGTAGATAAGGCTATTTTTCTTCACCTTACAGGTTGTTATTGCATTTAAAGAGACATAATTGTTTTTTTTAATTACGGTTTAACGCCGTTTCAACAATTGTTCAGTTATATACGGCGGTTAGTTGTCCTAACAATGTGTCCTGGGTTTATAACCAGTACTCCACACAATTTATCTGCAAGAAACTGACAACTTTCTCACATGCGTCAGTGGTGAGAACGAATGACACAGGACACATTGTAACAAAGACATGTGGCCGAACCGGGAACGTCCCCTGGATTAATATACATGAGCGCATTATGCTCCCCAGAGGGAGAGCATATAGTTGTCACTTTGTCTGTCCGTACGCGTGAGAGAGTATGTGTTGGGTGTTCTCCTAAAGCCCACCCATCACCGTTATAAAGACACTTAGATAAATATTTTGGTTGTTTGTTATTATAACGGGTATCTGATTTGCATATTAATGCTATTCATTCCGTAAAAAGGGGGATAATTACGGAATGAATAGCATACTTGTGGGTTGCAAGTTTGAAACAAAAGAAATAACCCCACAAATACACTTCATGGGTACGTCCGTCCATCCGTCACTCTTTATTTGCATTGAGTATGAATCTAAAAGTACTGCATATATTTCAGTGAAACTTGAAATATACATACATATCAATAAAAGAGAGTGCATAATATAAGAACCATAATTTTCTAAATTATCTGCCTTGTTAGACTTTATATTTCCATGTCAGGATCATAACTCGAAAAGTACTAAAGATATTTCGATGAAACTTTAAATGTATACAGATATTAAAGAAAGGAAGTGCATTACACAAGAACCATAACTCTATAATACAAATTAACTCCCTTGTTTTTATTATTTAGTTTTGTGTCCGTCACACTTTATTAGCATTGAGCATAAATCTAAAAGTACTGAATATATTTCAAAGAAACTTGAAATATACATACATATCAATAAGAGAGAGTGCATAATACAAGAACCATAACTTTATAGTGAATAATTGTCAAATGATCTCCCTTGTTAGACTTTATATTTCCATGTCAGGACCATAACTCGAAAAGTACTAAAGATATTTTGATGAAACTTGAAATGTATACAGATATTAAAGTAAGGAAGTGCATTACACAAGAACCATAACTTATAGTGAATAATGTTCAAGTTATCTCCCTTGTTAGACTTTATATTTCGATGTCAGGACCATAACTCCAAAAGTACGAAAGATATTTCGATGAAACTTGAAATGTAGATAGATAGTAAAGAGAGGAAGTGCATTACACAAAAACCATAACTCTATAATAAATAATAAAAATTAACTCCTTTGTTTTTATTATTTTCTTTTAATGAAGTCTGTATTATGTAAATAGGTTTGATCACTAGTTAAAGGTAGTTATATCAGACAATGCCTATTACCACTTGACAAAGCCCTTATGGGGAGCATCACTAGTTTCCACCGATTCCTTGTTTTATTAGTTGTACTATTACAATATAACAATCCAAACAAACGAGACTAACCTTAAGTTGATGTTTGGTTGAGAGTCTGTATACTATGTATAGTCATACTTCTACTCGAGGGATCATATGATATGCGCGCCACGCGTGACTGAATTTGTCAGGTTTAAAAGCTTGCGAGAAGGCAACCATAAATGCTCTCACACAAACCTAAAACAGCGTGAGAAAAAATACCATGCTTAAGGTAAGTCTCGTTTGTTTGGATTATTCTATTACGTCATACTACTCTCATTCTCATATGAGACTTCAAAACCAACCAGGTGCGTAGCTAGGCTTACGCACGTACGCACGTGCGTAAGAAATATTTTGGGAGTTCCAAAAATGAAAATGAAACAAATGCGAAAAATGCAATAAAAACTGGACCCTAAGGAGGGTAAGGGTGAAAACGGACAAATCAGAATTCAGACATGATCAAATTGTCACATGAATAATCTAACCTTATTGATAATATTAGATGTCCTATGTAGTTTGTATACAGTCATATAGTATTTTCAAATTGTACATAGGAGTACAATATTCGAAGTCTATTGTTGGAGCGAATTGTGGTCCGTGCCATTTATTTGGATCTGAGAAGAGATCGCTAGTGGCGCAACCTGCAACAATCAACCGACCCAAGCAATCTTGACAAGGGCATCACCGCTCACATTAATCGCAAGACACATGCGCATTCGCTTGAAGCGGCTGAACATTTCACTGCAGTTATGTCTGGAATTAAGAAAAGCAATGCCCAATCAGTTTCCTATGCCAATGATGTCCTAGTTAGCAAGAACATACAATATGTATTACAAGGCATAATTGAAGCAATTATATCCTTTGTCGTAAACACAATCTAGCTATACGTGTTCATGAGGATACACATAGTAACTGTAAAGCACTTTTAGAATACCAAGCCAAATGTCACCCTGTGTTGCGTGATCATTTGAAGAATGGTGACGCGATTCACTTCATCCGCTATACAAAATGAAGTAATCACGATATGCGGGGATCAAATCAGAGAGGAAATTTTGCGCAAATGCAAAAGTGTTCCATTCTTTGGGTTTATGACAGACGAAGTCACTGACTCGTCTACAATGGAGCAAGTGGCGCTCTGTTTGAGGTACTTCGACCATACAACCAAGTCGGTTAGGCTACGATGGAGCATCCAACATGTCCGGTAAGTTCCGTGGTGTTCGAGCGAGTTCGGCAGATAATTCCCGACGCAGTGTACGACCACTGCAAAGCTCACTGTCTAAATATTGCTATATCATGCGTCCGAGGAGCCACTTGCCAGAAACATGATAAAGACCGTTCAAGAAGTGGCGTTCCTGTTTTACTTCTAGGGCAAACGGTTGTTGCGTTTTCATGAAACTAAGTTAGTATAAAACACATGGAAAATCGGACTAAATTACAGTCGCACTTAACACTTTCAAATGCTCGTATACGACGGTCGTTGACAGCTTAGATCACCTCTTCCTTAACTCTGGTGATGCCAAAGCCGGGGCATATGAACTGCGATCACTCAGTTCGGTTTCTTCGACACTTTTGTTGAAGTGCCAGTCAATGTTGGTAAACATAAATTCCGAATGCTGCAAACGTTTTAAGGGTATTTTGTGTAGATATGCCGTACATAAGGGTATCGAGTAGGCTCATTTTTTCAAGGGGGAGCATGCCCCCGGACCCCCCTAGAATGGTGCGTAGTCCACAAATCGACCCAGCTACGCGCCTGCCAACACATTTATAAAGAAGAACTTACATAACTGTAGGTGTGACCGTTATTGACTGCTTGAAAGAATTGAATCAGCTTATGAATTACTTTTCTGTATGTCCTTTTGGTAGTAATGGGCAAATGTATCTGCATTCGTCCAACCTGCCACTTTCAAAATATATTTTATAGATATAAAAATTATTTTTGCTCTAGAAGTTGAAGTCGACCTTACACTATGAGCTTTAAACACGGAAATATCAATCCCAGATGATCTCATAACAGTTTTCAACCATCGACTAATTCATGAAGTCACTGCTGCATTAGGTTTTAAGTAACTTATAAACAAAGATTCCCTATCTTTTCTTAAGCACTCTGTTCGTTTAATGCCGCAATGTATGTTCAACACATAATCTCCTATCTGGAGTATAACTTTTTAATGAAACATAAGGTACAGGCCTACCTAGCCGTGACTAATTTAAACAACCTCTTAGCTGTAAAACATAGAAATATTGATCTTGCCTGAGGTTATTTAATGTTAATAACTGTAACGTCTGAGCTCTAGTGGCGTTAACTAAGGCAATTAACATTGCCAATTGTTAATGTAAGTGTCTTTTAAGACAGTAATTATACTGGAAAAAGTGTTTTTAGGTATAATATAACCTTCCAAATATCCAAGGTGACGGAATATTTAACTCTAGGTGGCCTCAAATTGAAAATTCCCGTACACAATCTTTTAACAAGTGGATGTTGACCGACCGGGAAGCCATCTATACAATTGCTTATGAAGATAAAGCACTCGTTGCAACATTTATGGTTCCATATGTAAGACCGGAATCAAAAAGCCCGGTTAGGAAATCCAAAACAGTATTTAGAGTAATCTGTAACGTATCAACCTGTCTTTGATTACAGAAGTGAAACCATTTTTTGATGTGAACTGAGTACTGTTTTCGTGTTGACGGCTTCCAGGATGAAATAATGATACCGGCAGCTTTCTGCGAAATATTGCTGTCTTCCAAAGATTTCCGGATAACCTCGATGCCACTAAATTCATTTGGCCTAATAATGGGTGTTCTTCGTTTGTTGATGGTTGCAATAGCGTAGTCTGAGTCACTGGAATCATTTCAGGAATGTATATCAGAAGTTCCAGGAAGTTGTTCCACCAATTCTGTGTTGGCCATAATGGCACAATCATGATTCACTCTCCTTTGTCCTTCACTTAACCTCACTAGAGCTCGACCAATCAGACTGAAAGAACAGAAAATGTACGTATAAAAGGCTGACCAGTTACATGAAAAAGCATCAATAAATTAAACTGACTGCTAATAGCTCCAAATAATTAATGTGATGTTTGAACTCATTCTCACGAGAGTCCATCTACCAGAAATGTGTTCAGCATTGCATGTTCCCGCCCAACTTATAGAAGAAGCATCTGTAGTCATTACTAGATCAGCATTACCATGATCTATTACTCTAGATTGGAAATGTAAATTGTCTATCCACCATTTCAGCTCGGTCTTCATTTCATTTGTAATTTGCATTTTAAATGAAAAGTTACCTTTGGACAATTTTAGTGCATCAATCATTTCCATTTCTATTGTTCTATAAAACAATCGACAGTATTCAACAGCTGAAAAGGTCGATACCATCAAGACAAGGATTTTTGCTACAATTTTAATTCTATCTGTTAACTTGTGATATAACAATTTACATTCTTGCACAATAGTTTGCACTTTACTGGTTGGTAAAGTTATAATCATGTTCACTGAATCTATATCATTACCTAAAAAGGTAAGATTATGTGTAGGAATCAAAACAGATATGTCCTCATATATCATAAATCCGACATTTGTCATAAGAGTTTGAGTTTCAGAGACATTTTGTTCACATTCATTAAATGTATCCCCAAGTAGGATCGGTTTCATGATTGTAGTACAAATTCGCGGACCAAACGCTATACCATTAAGTAAGCATTGAAACTGATACAAAACCTCAGATTTTTGAAATCGTAATTTCACTTGATCTTCCTCCGCAATGAAAACAGAATAATAAGCATGGCGCAAATAAATTGAGGCCATGAAACAATCTGGTTTTATCAATTTTAAAACAGATTCAAAATTGTCAATCTTGAAATGTCGATATGGAACGCAATGATGAATAAATCGGTTTCATGATTTTAGTACAAATTCGCGGACCAAAAGCTATACCATTAGGTAAGCATTGAAACTGAAACAAAACCTCAGATTTTTGAAATCTTAATTTCACTTGATCTTCCTCCGCAATGAAACCAGAATAATAAGCATGGCGCAAATAAATTGAGGCCATGAAACAATCTGGTTTTATCAATTTTAAAACAGATTCAATATTGTCAATCTTGAAATGTCGATATGGAACACTTTCACTCAATTGTTTCAATTTCAATATCATTCTGTATTCACCAGGATTCCTTTACGGCACAAGAAAAATTGGAGAAAAGAATTCATTGCTATAGTGTTCAACCTTCTTTATAACTTTCAAATCGAGATGTTTCTTTGTTTCATTTTCAACCATTAAGTCTTCATATTGGTTAAAAACCGTTGAATGACGTTTAGTTCGGATTGGATTCAATCCGTTTTTGAATTAAATATGACAACCTTGAACAATGTCCAAAATGTAATCATCATGTGTCAAATTTCACCAATTTTATTTGTGAAATCTTAATCCACCAGCTTCAAATAAAGTTCTTACCTAATTTATTTCTTTTGCCTCTCCTTGTAGTTTTTTGAAGGGTAGGATGAACTTGAATCCCTATGGTAGGAACCTCGACCTCTGCCACGATAAGGCACACCTGTTTCCACGGCCCCTCGTGTAATTATTGCGGCCTACTTTCGCAATACGGCTCATATCTTTAACGTTTCAATAAACATCGGTCTCGTTTCCATAAATATATTCTGTATAGGGCAACATTGGCGACGTAAAAGGGTAGAACTTAGGGTCTAAGTCATGCTTATGGGATTCCTTCCTTTTATTATTAATTAACTTATTACAAAGCTAAAGCACCGGTACTCCACTCTACAGATTGTGGATCAAACGATTCACTGTTCTTATCCAATACTTTTACAAATACAATGGAGGCTTTAACAATATGGTTCTGGACTGATTGCATTTTAGCATCATCAGTCTTGAGTTTGAGGCTTTAAAAGTCTCCACAGATAGCTGGGTTGACACGTGTTTTGCACAAGGAATCACAGTTTTGAGGTTTATAAATGTCTTTAGAAATCTCACTAATCCGATCCTCTGAAACTCCCGTTTCGGAAGGAAGAATTCATGAATTCTGCAAGCTCATCATTTACCTCAGAATCTACATTTTCTGCCAGTAAAAACTTATCAGATGAACCTTTAAATGTTGTTCCCTGTATTTTAGCACTAATATCCTCGCACTGAGAATGGGAATCCGACTCGCTACAATATTTTCCTGTGAACTGACTCGCAGTCCCATCGTCGAAATGATCATAGTCCATACCGGTAGCACCAGTGTCACTATTATATTCATAATAAGAGTCATCATATAGTGTATCAACTCAGTTTGCCAGTTTCTGCAAATGCTCTCCATGCTTAGACATTGTGGCATTTAATTCTTTGAGTATTAGTCCAATCACCTTGTTACTACTGGGAGTCTCGGATGGACGACGTTGCAAACTTACCCACTTCGGAGGACATTGCTGGCGGTTTTACCACTTTTTTATCTGGTCCTTACGAATAGCAATCTTTTCAGTGCTACCAACAGTCTTCGACGAAGTCTGCTGGTTATCCAAGAGAGGCATCGTCCCAGAAGACAACATGGATTCAGCCATATGTGTTTATTTACAAGACCTCGACCACATGTGTTTGCAACTTAAAGTTACACTATTTTCTGTCATCGACATAATAATCTTACATATGTAATTCAATTAACACCAACGTTGTTAATTTATAAATATAATTATTATTATAATCGTAAAAGACTTTTTGGTTTAGAGACCAACAAGTCCGAAATTCGGTACACAACGGTAGATCCTACAGTCAGGTAGAAAAAATACGTCTGCTCTAGACGATTTCTACAAGCGCACTGACAAATTCAGTCACGCGTGGCGCGCATCTCATATGAGAACGAGATTAGTATAAAGTAATATATACAAACAAAATAGGATTTGTCGTTCATCGACAGAAAGCCAGTTCCCCTTACATTACACCTCCGATACTACAATATAACAAAAACACCAAATATATTTTTTGGTACTAGCCTCGGGAACTGCCGACCAGCTGTTTAATCTCAAATAATATGTAATCTCATATTATACATCTCGATCTACATACACCACCCTAAACATATACGTACTGCACAACTCTGATACGTAAATATATAATGAATAAACCTTATATCTGAACTACTACCACGCTATCATTCACCAGACCTATATAAAAGAACATTAAACAATGTAGACCCTGATCGAGGTATATATCCCTCCAATCTGAATATGCAGTGTTTGAAATATCTTACGAACTTTAGTAACATTGAATAATCAATACCCATATCAAGAAATACGTCTGTTCGCTGGTCGTTCCCAAAGCTGAATGACTACATAATCACGCCACTGACCTAAGTGGCATGTGCAAACTCGGCACGCCACCTATCGGATGATACCATACAAGGGGAAATCATTTTTCACATTTATTGGAGGAAGTCGCGAGTTTGAATACTTTTTGCACTTTGATCCTGAAGTTTTATTTACTTGGTAAATATAATGGGAATCCGCCGTTTCTCGAAAATTCTGCAAGAGATAAAACAGATTAGTATTGTTCACCGATTAATTGAAGGGAGACCGTTTCGGAGTCTGTGGACTGACTGGTAGGTCATGAGGCTCAGCCTATCATTTTTAGCTCACCTGAGCACGAAGTGAGTTATTTTAATAGCCTTTTGTCCGTCGTCCGTCAACATCTTCTCCTCAGTAACCAGTGGTCAATTGATATGAAACTTCACAGAAAGCATCCTCTCAATGACCTTACCAGAATTCCTTCAAATTGTTGGGATCCATGCAGAATTCTGAAATGTAGAAATGTTCCTTGGATGACCCTCTATCAGATTCCTTCAAGCCATGTTGATTGGTAAAAAAACTAGCCGCCATAGGGCAGGGCTATTTTGCCTTACATGGCTAAAGTTAAAACATAAAAAATCTTCTCCTCCGAAAGTGTCAGGTCGATTTTCAAATTAGTTTGTAGAAATGTTCTTTAGGTGACCCTCTCTACCTTGGGAACATTCATTTAACAATATTTAAAAATGTGTACATTGAACTTGGTAGTTGGTAAATTTTCCCGAAAAAACAAGAAGAAACACAATGGATTTTAGAAATGGGGAGATGATATTACAAAAAACGCCAGAGTGCTCCCAAAATACATGGCATAGACAAGAGCAATAGACAGATACATGTATGATTTTTAAAAGTATTTACAATTTATCTGGATGAAACTCAACATATGTTGAAATGTATGAGTGTTATTCGTCAAGGCGCCTACTGCTTTGGGTCGGAGAATGGCGATAATTGATGAGCAATTTATATTTAAAAATCAATAGATCGGACAATTTCTTAGGGTACATCTGTGGATTCTGAAACTCAAGAACAAGCTACTTCCAGCTCTAGACCTCAATGAAAAGAGTGTTAGTTATTGTTCAATAGTGGCTGGTGTGTCAAGGCAGCTTGTATTTATAAGCACATTTATTAGCGTTACCCAGGAAATCACCCTACAGTTTATTGTAATGTCTTATCATCCATTTTCTGTTTCTTATGCTAGGTCTGTCATGCCCATGGGACCTAGTTACCCAACCCTACCATAATCATGACACAGGCAACCAAACCTAAGTACCGATACCAGGTATCAAGCGACTAGGAGCCAATTCAGTGCAAGAGCCACATTCACATTTAATAAGCCTATGCAAAATACCGATAAGAGTGGAACGTCTGACCTCTTTCATGTATGAATTTTCTAATTTCATGGTTAAAACTATATTCATTGATTGTTTTATCAATGGTTTTTACCCTGCATTATTTTGGCCCAAGGGTAAAAACAGATTGTTCTAATTTGATATCGGTCAAACAAAATGAGAAGGAGGCTTTAAAGTTATGATTATGAAAGAGTTAAGTTGAAGCTGGATGGATAGCAGGACCATTTAATGAAGTCTTGAAAACATGAGAATTTCACTTATTGGTTAAGTAGTTAAGAAAGACAACTCTTATTGTATGATACATCATTTGTTATACCCCTCTGGTAATAGCCTAAATGACTTCATAGATCCGTTCATTTGTAGCGTTCACTATTCCTCTTTTGATAACGCTATTGCAAAGATAAGTACCCTAGGTAAAAGTGCTCTATAAGAAAAAATCAAAACTGTTTTTCAAAGGAAATTGGCTAAAGTATTACAATTCTACTACAAAAGTACACGCATACACTATTATCAAAGCATCAAGAGGATTCATTGAAATGCTACAAGCTACAATTGCTATATGTGCTATTAAACTTACCGGACCACTTGACAAGATTCTCTTTTTGCTTGGAAAGACAGGACTTGGAACTGTCTTGAAACAAGTATAAAATGTTTTGGTCAATATACACACATAAAAGATAGAAGAGCCCATAATATAAACAAAAGAGAGAGTTAGGGCTTTAGTATTAACAAATCTTCAAACTTATTAACTTTTTTTCTACAGAACTTCATTCATTCCAAACTTTGTAATTAATTTTCTTTAAACATCATAAACAAAGCATATAGGTCTGAATAAAAACATCGTGTGACGATGACGATATGCACCAGGTTATCAAAGTATCTCTTTGTATCAAGTAAATATTTTCTTTTTCTAAACTCATTCCTGAAGCCGAGTCCGTTCATAGAATTCAAGTTCAGTGTCAGAGCTTATGCACACAACTTCTGGTGATGGGGGCTGTGTTAATCTTTGAGTAAAGGAGCGACTATAATAACAAAACATTTGGCAATCAATTGTTGTATAACAATCATTCAATTTATTCAATATAAACCTTTGACGCAATACAACAAACCTGCAGACGATTTTAAATACATTTAAACAAACATATGGAAACTGACTGTAAATGAAAAATGAAATATGAGTTGTTGAATGAAGTTGAAAATAATTGTGGTGAAATGGGAAATTGTTCATTATGAGCGTTTTCTCCTTTTGCCACAATGTTATCAAAAGTCGTCTGCTGCAGACTGAGAGGCGTCAGAACGCGTCTGTATGTGGGAAAGGATCATTTAAAAAAGAAAAAGATCAAGTGTTTAGTCCTTCATATATTTACTCCATGGACAAGTCTTTTGACATCAGAGCTACCAGAATAAATTCTGATAAGCCTGAATGTCCGTGCATTCTGATCAGGATGCACCACTGTTAGCTTGTTCTGGAATGAACAGTATAGATCCTGACCTGATTTCATGGGGTAAAATGTGTCTAAATTGAATAAAGGGTTAAAATATAAACGATAAAACATTTAATTTTCATTTTAACCAGTTGTTTACATTATAACATTTAACATATATATATATATATATATATATATATATATATATAAATTATAAACATATTAAGAAATTAATGACAATGTCTCCACAAAGTTTTGATTTATATACAGTCAAACTTGTCTAAAGCTGCCACCCAGGAGAGTCAAAATATGGCTGCTTTACACAAGTCAAATATAGTAGAAAATGTTGTTATGATCTTCAAGTGGCTTCTTAACATACATACATACATACATACTCGTTTTATTTCTCTAATCTAAATACAAGATACAAGAGATATAAATTTACAAATTCACAATATATCAATTATTAAGTCACGTGTGAGAGAGAGAGAGAGAGAGAGAGAGAGAGAGAGAGAGAGAGAGAGAGAGAGAGAGAGAGAGAGAAAGATATTCTAGGGGAGGTTAGAGGGAAATGGGTGCATGGAGTTTCCGAGCCAAAAGTTTTATTTTGTGAATAGTCTAGTAGATTTTAGTTTTATTGGGGTAAGAGAGAGTCCAATAGTAGAAATAGACTATAGTTTACATGGAATTCCGAGTAAGACAAACACAATGCGTAACATTTCCCTCATATGGACTTTGTTAAACTTTTACTAAGTGTTTTCAGATGTGGAAAAACAATAATGATTGTTATTTTAAGGAAAAGTAGGAACATTGTGTTCAGTGATGCGATCAGGCATAATAAGCCATCGCACCAATTTTCACAATGTTCTCTTTGTATACTAATACAAGTCTCTAATGACAGAATTAGGGAAAGGTTATTTTACAATCGCAACATTTTGGGAAGTCAAACATAATGCATAACTCAATATGTGTAAACAATAGGGGTAAAACCCGTTCCGTCATGTGATGTTTTAGGAATTGTGTTGATTTTAGTGTGTTAGAAATGGATTTAAATGCTAACTTGCAAGTTGTGATGTGATATAATCTGTAGAGAGTGCCATTAAGTAATCGTTTTCAGTTTTAATTCTATATATAATAGTGAGGATAAAACGGTTTAGTTATTTACCAGTGTCAAGTGTACATTTGGATAGTGCTGTGTTACTGACAGGGAAATGAGTAAGTTATAATTGCTTATTTATATTTTATAAACATATTTGTTGCTGCTTATGTAACAGAATGCCATTCAAAAGTACTGTGTGTATAAATACTTTATCTAGTTTCATTTGGTGCTTGCCAATTGTTTTTGAAAAAGTTACTGATTAGTAAAATATATGTACTTAATTTGTGTAATTGTTTCACAGATCTTACATTCATAATTTGTTTAAATTTTAACACATTAGGTTTGGTATAGTAATATGGTTTTAAATTGAGTTTGCGTTGGCAGTGAAAATAAGGGCAGATTAACAGGTAGTGCATTTCATCACCAGTGTCATTAAGGTTAACAGGTGGTCACTAACACAAGTTTTACTGTATATTACACTTAATGATTAATCTGTGTGAGAGTACAAACAAACACATTTTCTTGCTGTTCAGACAAATATGAGTGTTCATGACCCAAACATTAATTATTGAAGGATTGTTCTATAAAATAAAATATCATTTATATGCGATACCCTTGCTGATCAATTGGGTTCGGTGGTGGACAGCTACTGGGGAAAGAGATATTTAAAGTAATTCATTGGCGATATTGTAAACATGGACTGATTCCAGTCAAGATTTCGACGAGTGTCTTCGGAATGGACGAACCCTTTGCTAAAAAAAGTGACTTGCTGATCAAGTAACATATGGCCTTTTACTCTGTTCGCTCTTTGCATCGTTTGCGCACCGTGTAACTGTTACATTATGTTTGTATAAACATTTATAGTATTCTTATATTATTGAAGGGACAATTTGAGCATGCCTACAAAACCACGAATTTCCAGTTGAGGTTAAGAGACCATCTAGTGTTCTGTGTAAATCCAATAGGACCTCTTATAATACGTCGTCTTGTCACAAATTGAACAGATAAAACGAGATCTGAGTGCTTCATTATCACACATATTATCTGTAATTTCTTCGTGCGTAGACTAAATGATGTAAAAATCTCTTTTGTATTGGCAATTAGGACCAATGAGAGAAATTTGACATACTGACTAATTTTACGTTTAAAACTTTGATCGTTATTGTTAACGACTGTAATAATGTTTATTTAAGACAACTAGTTTGCCTATTTACGCCGAATTCTAATCGTAAGCCCATCAATGCTGTTCCTGTTTTAAAACAGGACTTAGCCGACAAACAATACTTTACATGGAAAGTTGGACAGTATCATAAACTTCTGTGTGTTGTAGTAGACAGGGAGATCTACTCGAAATGACTGTTATCAGACCTGCTTTCCTTCTTACATGTAGGTAAGGACCATTGTATTTGAATGATGGTAAGACCTTTCTTCCGATAATTGATTTTAATGCATCGAACGATGACTTCAGCAGACAAAGCTTAAGATGACATATTTGAAGGCAATTACGTATATGTTCCCTTTTCAGGTTAATTGTGTTATTTTGAATCGGCTGAATTATATGCGTTTATATCAAAAGTATCCACCACTTATTAACAATTTAATGATGGGAAAACTAAATTTGCAAAGAATCTATCTAAGGTTTGTTATGAAAGGTTACTTCTAATAAGGGCACCCTTCTTTAATTCATATACGTGTTTGTTGTATAAGTCTGGTTCGCCTTCGGGTCGAAATATTAATGTTTGTGAAGACATTTTGCATTAAACAGGGATTATTCCGGTCGTACCGGTAAATTTACCCAGGAAACGCCGTTGTATAACTGAAGAATTGGTGAAATGGCGTTTAACAACAATCATATTATCATAAATTATGTGTGTTCACAGCAAGCATGCGATGGAGTAGATATAATCCAGATTGAACCATATTGAGTACTGGTTAAGTATCCAGGAAGCAGACATCAAGCGTGATTAATATAAGCTTAAAGCTTGTTTCTCAATCGATTTAAAATAAATAAGTTTAAACTAACCATATTGAGTGGTTTTTATATAGTAATAATGGAGTGTTATATTATATATGTATTTGTCTACACATTAAGATGAGATTAATTTGTAGGGTTATAATTTAGCCATGAATTAATTTAGATTAATGGTTATTTTCCTATGTGAATTGTTATTCCTGTTTGAAATAACCTTTTAATTCTTTGATATTTCCATGGAGGTGGAATGTTGCAAAACAAAAGTATGAATTAGTAACCTGGTCTTACAAATCCGATTAATAATACATCTTCGACAGAATGATGATCATGTGATTTAACGAAGCTTGTATGTTTTTATAACCAATAACTGACCATAAAAAAAGCGAGAGTTCATTTACACTTACGACATACATATCAACATTACCACGTCTACTTCCCCCTGGTCTTGACACATGGACGTATTGGAGCGGTCTCTATTTGCGTCAAGTGCCAATCAAAATATACTAATTAACGACAATAAAGACATCCTGTCAGAGCGGGGATCGAAAGGCCTGACAAACTGAAGTAAGGAAAGTCAGGATAACAGCTCGCTTGGAGACAGAACCACTTCCCTGTTGTTTATATCGAACGATCGTTAACTATTTTTACATTTCTTTGTCATGACAAGGGGTCGCTTCTGCGTTGAAACCCCGTTTCCAAACAAGGTTCTTGCATTGGCAATTGATACAATGTTCATTAAAAAAATGCAAAAACAGCTTGTATAATTGAAAACTTTAATTACAAAATAAAAGATACAAACACTATTAATGTATTTTAAAAAAAAAGAGAAATATAATGCAACATAAGACAAACAGGAAGAAGTGAAAGGAGTTTGTCGCTGTTTAAATTGTTTAATAGTATAAGATAATAGTATGGAAGGCTAATAATCCAATTTCACAACGAGAGCACCTTGAAGACGCGAACACATATGTCGCTGTATCACACATGACTTTAAACAATTATAACAATGTGACCTTATAATGTACGATTGTCGGTTTGATAGGATGCTTACATCATTATATACTATCCATTGGCAAAAGATGGTCTCACAAAAACATTTAGTGCGCCCTTTTTTCTCAAGAATAACCAAATAAATGGGAGAGAACATCCCGTTAATCGAACCCCGTTCGGGTTCTGCTTCTAGATTTAAGGGAAAACGGATAGTTGCCATGTTTAAGCCCTTCCGATTGTACTGGTTAGACACCCAAGTATCGTGGACACATGTATTGTCGTGGTTGTGTGACTCGAATACTGTTCAAAACCACATAAGCCCCAACCTGTATGAAACTAAACCTTTCCCAATACCGACGTATATAGTCGTTTCTGCAGCAGACAGCAGTTATTTGTACATGTGGCTACAATGTTTTCTACTATTCAATGGTTTCTTTTTTGCACATTTTCGATATGTTTTGCCTAGATGCTATCAAAGTCGTGTCCTCAAGATGTGCTGTACAAGTTTGTTGGAAATGTTAAACGATTAAAAAAAATATATATAGCTGAATAAGTGAATTGTCGACGTGATATGAATGGAATCATGTTGAACACACGTAAAAACCCAAATAACAACCAACACAACCCAAAGATTCTAAGTATGCAACTAAGGTGTAGCTTCAATATTATCACCCGAACATCAAGGACATTGTATACTTGATTTCTAGCTCACCAGAGCAAGAAGTGCTCAATGTGAGTTTTTGCGATCGCCTTTTGTCCGTCGTCAATAATTGCTTGTTAACACTCTAGAGGCAACATGTTGCATCAAATCTTCATAGAAGTTTATCGAAACATAGATCTCAATCAAATCTAGTCCAAGTTCGAAACTGGGTCATATGGGGTCACAAACTAGGTCACTAGATCAAATTAAATGAAGATATTGTTAACAATCTGGTAGCCGCATTTTAAAGATCAGCATGTTGAAACTGTGTCAGAACGCTTGTCTTAGTGATATTTAGGACAAGTTCGAATATAGGTTATGTCGGGTCAAAAACTAGGTCACTAGGCCAATTGAAGGAAAATCTTAACACTATGGAAGCGAACATGTTGAAACTTTACTAGAATCTTTGTGTTGATGATATATATGCTAAGTTCAAATATTGGTTATGTCCGGTCAAAAAATAGGTCAGTAGGCCAAATTGAAGAACAATCTTGTTAACACTCGGGAAGCCGCATTTTTGGCTGGAGCATGTTGAAACCTTTTCAGAATATTTGTCTTGATCATATCTATGCTAAGTCCGAAGGTCAAAAACTAGGTCACTATGCTCAATTTTAGAACAACATTGTTAACACTATAGATATCGCATTTTTGACTTGAGCAGCTTGAAATTGTGTCAGAAAATTTGTCTTGATGATATCTAGGCCACGTTTGAATATGGGTCATGTAGGGTTTAAAACTGTGGCACTAAGTCAAATTGAAGGTAAATCTTGTTTACACTCTGGTGCATTTTGTGCTTGAGCATGTTGAAACTGTCTTGATGATATTTAGGCATAATTTCGTTTACAGTTGTGTTGAAAATTATTGATACTCCTTTGTAACAAACTGTTAAAAATCTTTTTCAGAAAATGATTCTAGTCAATACATATTGCCGCCAGGCACAAACCTCATATTGCCATTGGCGCTGAAATAGTTAAGTCTTAAATAGTCCATTCTCAGGTGAGCGATCCAGGGCCTCATGACCCTCTTGTTTATATGACCTGTCAAATTTAACTATTGACCTGGACAGTGTTCTTCAACACGTAGGGTTTTTGAAAAAACTACAGATTCAGATAAGTTAGCTCTTTACCAGCTGTCCTTCCTGAACCAGATTGTTATTAACATATTCCAACATTCTTACTGCATTGGACATTTAAGAGTCTCCTCTACTTAAAGGGAAATTCCGTTCGGAAAGGGTTCATATGGAAAAAAGTGATACAGAACAGCATTATCATGTAACGTTGGTGTTAGAGAAATGAAGCATAAGCACGATCAAGGGCGTGTTCGCGGCAAAACACGAAGTTTTTAAAGTCTTATCGAGACACTTACAATATTAATGATTCTCAATTTGTGCGGACTTTGCGAATACTGAAGGATTCATTACAGGCGTCATGATTGAATTATAGAAGACTTCTATGGGAGACGTGCAAATGGATAGAAAGATTGCCCAATTAAGGTATTCTGGAATATTCAAGATAGTACTACATGGACACAATTATTAAATACCAGGAACACCGACACGTTTCACTTATCGATCTTTTTGATAAAACATGAACCAGTTCACGTGAAAATCGACATTCTGGCATTTCTGATCATGAAACAATAAGATATGTATACGCACATTTTACCTGTTCCCAACCTAGTAGAACGAATAACAATAAACCTCGAGAGAATATTATATAACAGATGTTTGTTCCGTAAAGGCCCGTTTTTGTGTGACGTTTAGCCATTGACTGAAGAAGGTAAATAAGCTTGACTGGCACAAGATACACAAATTGTTCGTATAATATTTTTTAATCTTGAGATCGGTTTTAAACCAATCACAACGACCGAAATACAATGCTTTGGAAGTAATTGCCATTCTATTTGAACAAAAATAGCGATGTTATTTTGCGCTTTCATGATGTTAATTTGTATAGAGACTCAGGTTGTGACATTATAAATGATATAATTTCATATGATCCGGACATGTGGATCGTTTCCTACTAGGAAAATGACTTTCAACATAATAAAATAATGTAATATTTACAAAGTACGTATGGAATGGTGTCATATATTGATGTCATGTCACAATTAAAGGCAAACAAATGAAAATCAACCCATCCTTAACATTTTCTAATTTAAGAAAAGTTCTTAAAATATAAAGAAGATTGCAGCACTCAACAGCTTCTATTTTGCTGAAAGTTAGCATATTTATTGCTTATGAGCCACTAACTGTACGCTCACATCAGTTAACATGTTTGTGATAATGCAATTATTATTACCATGATAAAGAAACCAATGTGTTGTCAGCATATCTCTAGTAGAATTAGATATTTGGTCAAAATTATTAAAATTGGCAGTTACGTACTAAGTTATTGTCAGGATTTGTGATTAAGACCTTAGTACAAGTTTATAGTATGAATATCTGGTGTAATGTAAATGCTTTTTATGTATTTATCGCTTATAGCTAGGAGTATATTTGAAACTGTTTGGATAAAAAATGTATTTTATTGACGCTTGAAGTGTGTACACCAGTGGTTGAACTCATTGAGGAAATTGAGAATTGTTCACTATTTGGAATTTATTTTCAAAATATGTTTGATAAGTAGGCGTACAATGTCGTGTTAATTAGGGTAATGGTTAAGTAATTCACGTTTAAATCTCCGTTCTGACCAGTTGTCATTATTGTCGGTAATCAGTATGTTGTGATTGACACTTTGACGCCAACAATGGAACAGTGGTACTCCTGTCGCTAGTTACGACGGCCAATAACAGACGTGACGCAGTTAATTTACGTATACACGATTATGTAGAACAGTTTCGATGGTTAGTAATTGCGTATTGAACCCTTGTAGTGTTTGTCGTACATAACACAGCTCCAACCCTTTTCACAACACTACAGGATACGACTGTTAATAACATTGGGGGGATAGTAGATAATGTTCAAAATTTATATTTGCTTCGTTTTTGATAATGTGTTCAACACTACATTGAAATCAAATCTATAATATGTCATATGCTGTAAACAGTTAAGACTCGTTCAGATTTAATAATAAATTATTGTTTTAACGTCTTTTGAAAAGCAAATTTAGAAATGCACAATAAATTAAAAAGGAAAAAAGAAAGCAGCAAAATAAACTAGGTCAGAGATAGGGTGTTTATATGTCTTATGTAGAAACGAAGATATTCCAAGAAGTATTATGAGTTTTACTTTGGCTGATTTAGTGCTAATCTTAGGATATTGGCTGAGACACTGCATCTCAGAAACTGTTCATTCAGAAAGGCTTTTGCGAATTGTTCACCATTCGACTGCTGGAACACATGCTGTGAAGTCTGTGCCGCTGTTATAGAGTCATACAAACCGGCACATTTGCACCATCTGACCGTGCTCTTTACTGGTAAATAATAAACACAATATTTTTATCTTGATATTCCCTAAGTTTGCAATGGACTCTTTCAAATGAAAAGTACATTTTGAAAATACACCTTCACATTGCCATCAAAATCTTCATAACTCACCAGAGGCTTCTCAATTAATGGGTGATTTGTAAAAAAGGTAAAGCTTAGCTCAGAACATGTGGATAAAAACAGCTGGTCTTTCGTCATGGACCGGCTCAAACGCAGCAGAGCTCCAGATAACGTGCGTTTCTGCGAATTACGAATGGAAAATCACCAAATACGCATGTGTTTCAAATTCCATGAGTTACAAATACGCATACATTTTGCAATTTACTCATCCGTTCATGATATTATGCGTATGTTCTTTTTAAATCACAAATCAAATTGCGGGACAGTTAAAAGGAGAGCTTCATCCAATGGAGCCGCTTAAGACTTGACGAATATTTTCGCAGGCATACAGATCACGTGATTTTTTTTAGCGCGCTTTCTTGAAGCTGTAGTAAACATCTCCTTATTTGGAAATCTATTACACAGGAAATAATTTCTCATATATGCACCATGCGATACATTTTTACAGGGTTCGAATTTAAGAATACTCGGAATTGCGAGGTGAGATTTCAGGCACCAGTATATTTTGAAGAGTGAAATGTTTGGGCCGAATAATACGCATTTCTAATCTATCTTTTACAGGGTTATTTCATTGACAAATCGCGGTATTTGCAGTTAATTTTCGAGATTTACCGAGTGGCTGGGAGTATACTTTCAGTTTTGCAATATTTGCGGAAGTTTACAATCTATATATGTCTTGTGCGCATGCTTATTCAACGACCCCAATATTGATGACGTCTATCGCATACATTTTGGCTTTCGTAAGTCTAAAATTAGTTTTGATTTACATATCGCAAATACGATTGGCTGGAATGGACACGTGTTTATTTTGGGTTTCCCAAGTTGTATTCACTGAAGAGATATTTTTGCACTTAAAGCACACACCCTCTACATAATAAAAAGGGCTGTGACCTATCCACACAATCATTTCTGTATTTATATGTTTACACTTGAGACCACAAAAAACATTGATACATAGAACCATCAAATTGAAGGGCATATGCAAAACAACAAGGTCACCGATTTAGGTCAGTCACTGAAACAGGACAGGTTGTACGATTTATATGTCATTCAACATTCATATTAGTTTAATATATCTATAGGTGCTACCTATTTACGAAAAAACGCAAGATAATTATAAACAAAAATTAAAGAACATACTTTGGCCATACAAAAAGGATTTATAAGTTATTGACTAGACAATAATAATGTTAATGTCATGTTTCTTGCATTATCAAAACATATTTGGAATTCGTATTGCTGTCGTCTATTATTACGAACAGAAAATAATAAAGTAAAAACTTTCAGAAAATCAAGGAATACATTTATAATGAACGAGGTGTAAACATGAGGGCCAAGATGATCCTTAATCGATCACCTGCATTATGGTAAAGAAGCAAATAGATCAGCCCTTTTCTGATGCCATCTGGCGACTACCTTTTTCAACCAGTCAATATGACTGGAACAAATTATGTAAGGGGTCACATTTCTGCTAAACCCTTTCCCTATTAGAGACAGTTTCTGAGGCCTATGCAACAGACGATTTAGGAAAAGATTGTCACCAAAAGAACAATTGCTCCTTATGAGAAAGTTATCCTTTTGCCACAATGTTTGATAAATAATTATACTTTGAATGAGTGTGGCAATAGCTCATGTATAGGAATTTGGGGTCTTTCATGTTGATACCACTTTTTTTGCGGGAAACGACGTCGCTCCATTGACGTTACGCCAAGATGAAGTGTAACGGAAATGACGTCACGTCCTTCTTTGGCCACGATACAGTCAAAATTTAGGTTCGGGCGTAGAAGGCTAATGCTGTCGGTTTTTTGACGAACGGGAAAACATATTTATGTTATTATGTTTTAACTTTTCGTACAAATGTTTATTCCCACATAACACAGCATTTTAATGATCTTAAATATCTATTTAAAAAAAAAATGATTAAAAAGACGACAATAATTTTCAATCCGTGTTTTTCCGCTCATTTTATACATACCCAAAATACCGATTTAAAAAAAAATGATTAAAAAGACGACAATAATTTTCAATCCGTGTTTTTCTGCTCATTTTATACATACCCAAAATACCGATTTAAAAAAATGATTAAAAAGACGACAATAATTTTCAATCCGTGTTTTTCCGCTCATTTTATACATACCCAAAATACCGATTTTAAAATAAATGATTAAAAAGACGACAATAATTTTCAATCCGTGTTTTTCTGCTCATTTTATACATACCCAAAATACCGATTTAAAAAAATGATTAAAAAGACGACAATAATTTTCAATCTGTGTTTTACGTCTGCCTTTTATACATATCCAAAATGGCAGCCCCCATGGATTTTTTTCCAGTTTCATTTCAGAAAGCTTCATTGTTATTGAAAAAAAAAAAAAAAAAAAAAAAATCTCACACCTGTTAACTATAAAGGAAAAAACCCATTCATGTTTTTTTTTCGTATTAATCCTCCCCTCCCAAAAAATAAAATAGTTCCGACCTACCTACCCACCTCTAAAATCTAGGGTCGGTAAAGGGCAAAGAAACATTTTTTTAATGATGGCTTGAAGTGTCTGACTGGAGTGTTAAGTCTGGCAAAATCGAGAAGAAAGAGGCGATTAACCAAGAGTCAAGAAAACAAAAACAAAATGTGTTGACTAAGCTATGCCAAATTGTATACATTTACTGAATAGAACTTGACAATATATTAATAACCAGCATTCTATATCAGTAACTGAACTGTTGTTTTACATGTTACATTTGTCACTAACAGTTAATTATTTATTAAAATACTCATGGTACTTTGGGCGTTACTCATCACTCAAAATGTTCATGAGTAATTACTCATGTTGCCAAAAAGGTATCTGGAGCTCTGAGTTACGGATAACATTATCAACACTTTCACTGGAAACGTACTCCTGGAATCGGGTGTAAATTGAAAGATTTGAATTTGCCATGGGATATGTCTGGTGTTATAATCTTTTCCTAAATTTAATAAATCCCCGGTAGGTATTTCCAAGAAATAAGACTTCTGTGGAAATTGTGCCCAATAACTTACCGTTCACTAGAAAATATAGAAAAGTTGAGAAGTATCGATCTTGATCTTTATTTTTGAAAAAAGAAATAATATGAGTATAGGTGCTACCTATTTTCGGGTAAACATTTATTATATGTTGTGATCGGTGAATTATTCCCCGCGAACTGCAGTTAGCCCCTTGCTTGCAGCACGATCAGTTATTTACGTCAATTACGAGTCCTACCGACCTAAGCAAAGAAAATAAAAATCATCATCAGGTTAAGCTTATATTTAACTTTAAAATATAGCCATGATTTTACATCCATGAAAATATGATGACAGGTACAACAAATAATCAACTTGCCCTTCATAAAGTACTTCAAATAAAACGATTCCATAATTCACGGAACTACATTTGTGACAAGCCAAACTAACGTTTCCTATAATTTCTGTCGTTTTCCTTTCGGTTCATTTAGTTTAAACTTATTTATTTTACATCGATTGTGAAACAAAAGAAAAAAAAATCCCAAAGTCAGGACCCGCTCATCACGGGACTCGAACTAGGGACCTTTGATACAAGAGGCCGACGCTCTACCTCTGCACCACTAATAGAATGACGTCATATTATGACGTCATATAACAGGAATTTGGATTTATAACCTCCAGAATGTCAAAGGTCAAAAAACCCTTACGAGTTTTATTTGAACTCGTTTTAGAAATAGACGACGAGGGTTATTAAACGGAAATTATCTCACATAAAATTACTTGTGTCCGTTCCTTTATCGAGTACGTATTATCATATTTAATTATTTCCTCTAAAAGTTTTTTTTGTTTCGATATTTTCTTTTCATCCAATCAAAACGTAGCAGAATCGTGACTGTATCGAAAAATCCACTCTGGACACAATTTTTGGAAAGACGGTATAGTAAAGTTTTGCAAAGTTCATACACATTACCTTTTGACGGGAAACATCGCCGGCTTCGCCGTCGATTTGTTTACCCGTATTAGTCTTGTTTCACAAGGGTATCAAAATATTGATAAAATCGCGTATAGCCGGACAACGTATCTTTTATTTTGATTATTAAAATAGAGCAACTGTTCGTTTTGTAATCATATGCAATGGGCTTAATACATACATATGAGGCGCCGTTTTACTATTTATTCCTTATTTTTTGATATCAGGAATTCGATTTTTTGATATAAGAAAATGGATTTCAAGAAATAAAGAAAAAATAAGGAATAATAGAGCATATTTCTTGATATTTTTTGATATCAAAAAATATCAAGAAATATGCTCTATTTTTCCTTTTCAGATGGTTTTCTGATATCAAGAATTCGAATTCCTGATATCAGAAAATGAACATTTGAATAAATATTTGATATCAGAAAATCGTCAGTATTTTTTGTTATCAGAAAATAGATTTCTTGACATCAAAAAATGATTTTCTGATATCAATAAATGGATTTTCTGATATCAAGAAATGTAAATGATTTTCTGATATCAAGAATTCGAATTCCTGATATCAGAAAATGAATATTTGATATCAGAAAATGTATTTCTTAATATCAGAAAATCCTCAGTATTTTTTTGATATCAGGAATTCGATTTCTTGATATCAGAAAATCATTTACATTTCTTGATATCAGAAAATCATTTTTCGATGTCAAGAAATCCATTTTCTGATATCAAATATTCTATTTTCTGATATCAAAAAATACTGACGATTTTCTGATATCAAGAAATACATTTTATGATATCAAATATTCATTTTCTGATATCAGGAATTCGAATTCTTGATATCAGAAAATCATCTGATAATGAAAAATAGAGCATATTTCTTGATAGTTTTTGATATCAGGAATTCGATTTTTTGATATCAGGAAATCAATTTCTTGATATCAGAAAATAATGAATCTTTTCTGATATCAAAAAATCGAATTCCTGATATCAAAAAATAGATTTTCTGATATCAGAAAATACTCTATATTTCTTTTCTTTTATTTTCTACTGTGAAAGTATCTGGCTAATTTCAAAAAAATAATGAAGAAATAACTCTTTGGTAAACCTCTAGTAATCTTACTTCAAGGCATGTTGGTTGGTAAAAACTTCTGGTGAGCGATCCAGATATTGTTAATATCCTTTCAAGTGTTCTTGCATCGAAGAAGAAGCTAATGTTGTTCATGGATATCATTTGGAAATAGATTTTACACGGTATTATGGTTGGTTTTAAACATATCAATGTTTTGGTATTTCTCAAAACATATAAATAAAATTAAAATGATAAAGAAAAAAGCCAACACCAACACGATGCTCACGACAGCTGATTTATTAACGTGAAAGGGCATTAGGCCTGATTGCATGACGAATATCTTATCAGAAAATAGATTTCTTGACATCAAAAAATGATTTTCTGATATCAATAAATGGATTTTCTGATATCAAGAAATGTAAATGATTTTCTGATATCAAGAATTCGAATTCCTGATATCAGAAAATTAATATTTGATATCAGAAAATGTATTTCTTGATATCAGAAAATCCTCAGTATTTTTTTGATATCAGGAATTCGATTTCTTGATATCAGAAAATCATTTACATTTCTTGATATCAGAAAATCATTTTTTGATGTCAAGAAATCCATTTTCTGATATCAAATATTCTATTTTCTGATATCAAGAAATACATTTTATGATATCAAATATTCATTTTATGATATCAAATATTCATTTTCTGATATCAGGAATTCGAATTCATGATATCAGAAAATCATCTGATAAGGAAAAATAGAGCATATTTCTTGCATATTTCTTGATAGTTTTTGATATCAGGAATTCGATTTTTTTGATATCAGGAAATCAATTTCTTGATATCAGAAAATAATGAATATTTTCTGATATCAAAAAATCGAATTCCTGATATCAAAAAATAGATTTTCTGATATCAGAAAATACTCTTTATTTCTTGATATCAAAAAATAAGGAATAAATAGTAAAACGGCGCCTCATAAATACAGGGTGTTTCATAATATATGTTACAGTAACGACAGTGTATAACAACAGATTGATGGGAAAGTATTTTGTTGTGTATAATACATCAAATTAACAAGCAATTAACCAAATTTTATATGGCACTGAAAGTTGGGGAAAATAGCGACGTCATCAATTCAGGTGTTTGTTTACAAATGGAGACATTATTAAGCAATTTCATGAAAGTAAATCTGTTGTTAAAGTTCTCAGAAGAATGCAAAAAATGTACCCAGAGGAAAAAAGGCTCAACAGAATGCAAGTTCATCGAATAGTAAGTACGGAAGTTTGAGCAAACGGGATCGGTTTTAGACAAGCGTCACAGACATTGACTATAGGTTATCGTTTGTAAACTGGATTAAGGACCACCAGCATGTTTCGGAAGTACTGTGGTTTAGCGACGAAGCCCATTTTTACCTTGACATTGTTGATGCATGTGTTAACAAACAGAACTTCCGCTTTTGGGGAAGTGAAAAACCAAACATTTACGCTGAAAAAGTAACCGTGTGAGCCGCACTCAGTTCAACTGGACTAAGTGGGCCGTTTTTCTTTGAAAACAGTGATGGTGAAACAGAAACGATAAACAGCTGTCGATATTTGGATGTCATGCAGAAGAAATTCATTCCGGCATTAAAGAGGAGGAAAGTGGATATGCACAGGATGTGGTTTCAGCAAGATGGAGCAACACCACACACATCTACAGCAGTTCTAGCTTGGCTAAAGAAGACATTTGGCACCAGATTTCTGTCTTTCAAAACAGATCAATTTTGGCCACCCCATTCCCCTGACCTCAACCCGTTGGACTTCTTTCTGTGGGGTTATCTTAAAGACAGGGTGTATCAATGCAAACCAACATGTGTGGAAGAGTTGAAAGCATCAATCAAGAGAGAGTTCCAAACAGTATCAGCTGAAACTTGTGCAGCAGTAATAGAGAACTTTGGCAAACGAATTGACGTCAAATTGACGTCGTTATTCGTCAAAACGGACGTCACATGGAACACATCATCTGAAAATTAAATTTTATGAAATTTCTGACCAACATCTCATTTTTCAAGCAAATTTGACATATTGCATAAATTTTGAAATGTCCTCTTCAAAATTGTGTTTTCTGTTTTCACGTATTGTATAAAAAATGCAAATTATAAACCCACGAAACTGTAACATATATTTTGAAACACCCTGTACATGTCTTATTACAAATGTCGTCCTGACCTGGAGGGTTTCCGGAGTGTGTGTTAATTGAAATGGTTAAACCTTTTTAACTGAGTGTATCAAATCGCATTGCTAGTTAAACAAAAAAGGTTTCACGATATAAGTAGTTGGCCCAATGCACTATTAAAAAGATAACAAATATCATTATAAACTTTTGAAAATATAATTATGTGTTTGTTAAACATGTTTCTAAATGAGCACTATAGCCTCGTTTTAAATTCAAAATAAGTATTTGAAAGATTTCAAACAAAATACAGGTTTAGTGATTTGCATGTAAATGATTCTATCAGGACGGGTGTAGGACGATTTCTAAAAAAAAGCAGGATAAGTAAATTACTTTTAGACGATTTCTAAAAAAAAGCAGGATAAGTAAATTACTTTTAGACGATTTCTATCAAAGGAAGGATATGGTAGCTTACGAGTAACAACTAATTAACCGTTGTATTACCTGTGTTATAAAGAGAAACCATTGCATTACCTATGTTAAAAAGAGAAAGTGTAAGAGACACTACTCGCTTTTTGCTCACCTGACGAAGTACTCAAGGTATGTTATTGTGATCTACTCCTCTGTAACCAGTGGAACAATTAGGATGAAACTTTACAGACAGTCTCCTCTTAATGTACTCACAATTATTCCTTCAATTGTTTGAATCCATGCAGAATTATTCTTTCCATGGCAATGAAAAGAAAAACACTTAAACAAATTCTCATCCCTCATATGTTGGCAGATTTTCGAATAATGTAGGTTGACCCTCTATCAGATTCCTGCAAGCCATGTTGATTGGTCAAAAAACATTACCGCCAGAGGCCAGGGGTGTTTTGTTTTATATGGCTAAGGTGAAAACTTTAAAAATCATTTTCTCCTCCAACACCGATTGACCAGTTTTCAAATAATGTTGTATAATTGTTCCTTGGATGACCTTTTATCTTATTTCTTCAAGCCTTGATTGCTTGAAAAATGTGGTCGCTAGGGCTGGTGCTGTTTTGCCTTATATGGTTATATTGATAACTTAAAAAATAATTTCTACTGTGAAAGAATCTGGCTAATTTCAAAAAAGTAATGAAGAAATAATTCTTTGGTAAATCTCTAGTAATCTTACTTCAAGGCATGTTGGTTGGTAAAAACTTCTGGTGAGCGATCCAGATATTGTTAATATCCTTTCAAGTGTTCTTGCATCGAAAAAGAAGCTAATGTTGTTCATGGATATCATTTGGAAATAGATTTTACACGGTATTATGGTTGGTTTTAAACATATCAATGTTTTGGTATTTCTCAAAACATAAAAATAAAATTAAAATGATAAAGAAAAAAACTAACACCAACACGATAGCTGATTTATTAACGTGAAAGGGCATTAGGCCTGATTGCATGACGAATATCTTGTAATTGCAATTCTGACTTGATTTGCACCTCATTTCGACTACTTTTGCAGGAATAATATATCTCATCACGGACGATGAGCCAAGCAGAATTACATTGTCAGTCCAATTTACGACACAAGACGTAGATGAGAAATGCCACTCAAGAAAGAACAATTTGATTATTTTACTCTTATCTCATGACTATAGATTATTTGTTTTCGTTCCCCGTCACATGAACACTGACCTTAAACTTAGATCACTTTGCGAATCCGCCTTATCCGACCAAAAAGTACCGTGTTCAGCAAAATATACGAGTTCAATTTGTTCGGAAGCAGTTCTATTTTCTCTAATTCTCGTTTTTCATGTAATATGCTTTATTGCAATCTGCTCTTGTTTCAATATTTAATCAAAGTACAAAGTACTGAAGGTAGAATTGCGATCGTTTAAGAAGAGATACAGAAGTGCATATATGAATATTTATTTTACCGGTTACCTTCAGGCAAAGTTTCAAGTGTGTAACCCTTTCCAGTGCTGAGATTTTGCCTCAACCTGAAACGTTAACCAAAATGTTGACGAACAGACAGACGGAGAGACAGACATCGCCAATCTATAGACCGGAATTGCTAGAGCAATCCGGCCAAAAATAAAAAAAAATCATCAATTTTAGCAGTAAAATCCTGCCAAGAAGTAATGAATAGAGAAAAAAATGTGCTGAGAGGTCCATAATTTCAAACTTGCTAAGATTTGGTCTGTGCAATGAATGTACAAATTGAAAAATGTATTGTTGACATGTATTTTCTACACCATCATTGTAATGTTGTTTATCATAAATAAAATTATTCCTTTTTTTAAATAAACTTTTAATCAAAATGTGTGTCTCAGTGTTGTCTTCTTCAGCAGTTTGACAGAAACAAAGCCTAAATCTGAAATTGTGTCAATGTGTTATTTGTCAACTCTCTCCCATAAGTTTTGCTTGTGATTTGAACTCTCATAAAAAAAAGCACGGAAAGGGACAACTTTCCCAACTTTGATTAAATATGTTTTCAATTAAATTGTAAAAAATATTTTTCTTGTTTTTTGAAAGTTTTGTCATTATTATTTAAGACGGACATTATATACTAGAATAGCCAACTGACTATCATTTGAAAAAGTGTTTCTTATTTAAACCTTTCCCACTTGCATACGTAATTGCAGCCGACGACTTTTGAAAACATTGATGCAGAAGAAGAAATTGCTCATAACAAGCTTTCTCCTTTTGCAACAATGTTTTCAACTATATTCAATGATTACACTTCCAATAAATGTGATTTTCTGTATCTTTGCTCAGATTTTTTTTAATTCGTCTGCTGCAGAGTTTTTATATTGTGGGGTGGGTTGTGATTTGTTAAAGGGCAAGCAGGATTGGGAATTGAGTGTTGCACTTATCCTAATGAAACACTCGCCTGCCTGTGCATGTTTTAGCTTAACTTAACTTGTTAATGTTCTTTCCATCATCAACTTAGTCATCTGTTAGTAATCAACTCTATGAACGAAATAATCGCGTCAAAATCATAACGAACAAACTGTCAAAATCTAATTTTGAACTGTGTAATACAAATTTAGAATAAAAGGATGAATCAGTTATGTTGTAACAACCAATATCCGCGGGTCATTTACCTGATTTTGGCCGAAAGAAATGATCGATTTCTTGCAAGATTTATTCGTTATGCCTATTATAATCAAAGTATTCTAAACGCTTTATAAACAAGTGATTTAAAGCGCTCAAATCATTTGATGAAATTTGTTTGTTTAGACGCGGACCTTGTCGAAAGCACCTATCCAAAATGCAACAGTCATCGTTAATCGTTGTCGAAGGAATAGATGGACTGAGAGAAAGAGAAAGAAAAGGCTTAGCAATGCATACTATCTTTATGAATAAGGACATGAACGAATATGTATGGACTAGCGCCTAGAATTTCGTACTAGCCGATCCTTCATTCCACTCGCTTATGCTAGCGGGCGAGTGGATGTTTACATCTCTGCCGAGAGGGAAAAAAGGGTTACAATTTACAAAGGGTAATTGCGCGGTGCAGTGCTATATTGGCGTAGTGATATCTAAATAATTGTGTACACTTTAAATATGATATTTACACTTACAAGACTTGTTATTTTCTATTATAAGCTTGAATAATCGGATTTTTTTTCGTTACTCTATGTTTGCTTTTGTGAGCATTCGTAAATTAGTCAAACCAAAAATTGCACTTAATTGTTGGTGGTGAAGGGCATATACATCACGTGACTTCAAACTCACTATGACTATGGCAGCCTCTGCGCATGCGCAAGTCTACCAAAAATGAAGAACGAACTCAACAAATGATTCAGAAGCAGCGATGGATTGAGGCTCCCAAAATTATTGATTGACAGTCGTACTAATTAGAAGAGTAAATTATTTAGAATTAACTTGGATTGTCGGTTATGTTGTCCTCAATGGAGCCTTTGGTGAGAGTTTTTTGCTGAGTTGGTAATACACTAATATTGATATATGGCTCGAAAGTTCCGATACAAACAATCACGCAGCGGTGAAAAAAAGACCGAATTTGATCAAAGGCAAACGTCAATCACCAATGAGCTTAAACGTTTAAGTTTATTTTCATGTGATAACATTTAGCAATTATTGGTATGGAAAACGCTTCACAAGATATATACACTAGTAGTTGAATAGCATTAAACCCCTAGCGTTTATATGAATAACGATGGCACTTAAAGCATTGGCGAATGACGATTAATACGAATTCAGAAAAGATATACTACGTTTCTATTTGTTTTAAACTATTCTTAAGAAAAGACAGTGTATTAGAAATGCATTAAACATGTATAATGATGGTGGGTGTCGTAATCTCACGATGCACCGCAGAACCTCAACAATGTAAAACCGTTCACGTGGTATATGGTATTCTTACGGTCGTCTGTCTTAAAATATTCGGTGGAAATGCATGTGAAATTGGAAGCTTAAGTTTAAATATTAGTTCCAATCACCGTTTGGAATTTGCTCGGTTAGATCATTTCTCATTTCTAGCACATTGTTATCAAAATGGTTTTCTTTTCAAGTGTTGTAAAGTTCCATATGTCTGGTAGAGGATTAAATCAGATATCAAGGTTCCAGATTGTCTAGCAAAGATAAGTTAAACGATTTAGCACGGTATGAGCTTATTTATATATTCTGATTTAAACAGAAAAACACGGGACATATTTCTAGAGTGAGTACCTCCAACATTATGGAAACAACAGCTGGTACGAGGTAACGGTACTTCTGTATCTGTACAATCTTAAACATATTCACGGTATCAAGTTGAACAAGTTCATAAAACATTACCGTACTTCCTGAAGTATACTTCTTCCATGTCTTATATGGGGCGGCTCCATTGTTCATGCTAAAAGAGTTCAGAATATTTTGATAACTTAGAGGAAAACAATGACGAGCCTTCTCAACTGAATCGGTATTGTTTTGCAAAAAACTTTAATATTGCCATTGGCGCTAAGAATGAGTTCAATAAGCTGTTTTATTGAACCTTGCATTATTCTGCATACATACTTTTAAAATGAGACATATCTCTCTCTTTATTTACCATTTGCATTCATACAGCATTGAATTTATTCAATTCATATTAAAATAAGTAGGTGTTTATATTCAGATTAAATTACCATTCATCAGTGTAATACTGTCATATCCATTTCTTCACGACGACGGACGGTGAGTGATCACAATAGCTATACAGTACAATATGAACATCTAGCGTCAAAGTCTAGTGCCTTAATCCATATTGCCTGCTTTTGTTAATGAAATATTTATATTTTAATCTGGCCGAAACGCGCGTCTGCGGAGCGAAAAATAAATAGTGCCAAACTAAACAATCCTTCGGACTAACTGGTGAAATATAGATTAATCAAATGTGACGTCATCTGTAAATTGTCATCATTTGTTTATTTTGATTCGCTTACATTGAAATATTAGTGTGTTATTACATATGTTATTACATGCATACTGTAAATTAACATGTAGTAGACAGATATGATGAATTGGGACAATTATGTCAGTTGTGGTAAGAAACCTGATTATTTTAAGAATCAATATGAAATATTACCCTGATTCTTTTTAGTAATGTACACAGTTTCAGAGAGCTTAATAAATTGACATTTTATTTGCAATTTTCTCCAAGTACACGTGCAACTAAATTGTTAGACAACGATTCAAAATGACATCAGGTGTAAAGTCTTCAAACTTTATTCCGTCGAAAGTAGTAAAAAGCTAAAAATACAAAAGGAACAGATCTATCAATCTCCTGACAATATCATGACAAAAATACCGCAAGTATATCTCACAACAAGAAACCAAATCCGTACTAATATCACTTTCACAAAACAGCTTAACCATAAAGAAAGGCTAGTGAGTGAATCACCAGCAAGGAAATGTATCATGGGGAACGAACCTCTGAACAGTGGCCACCTCTATACAGAGGTCACCTCTCTACAGAGGACGTGTTCTCAATGGCTGTTGTTCACAGGTTAATCTATAAAACCGTATTGAACTTGCAATATATTCTAACATACAATGCTATAATGTTATGCGACTGATAAGAGGTTATATCATTAAATGCATAAATGTATTTTCCTTTATACATGTTAAGACTTTGCTTATCAAGTAAGCATAAAAATAAGGCAAATAGACAAAGATTTCAAATTAATAATCATAAAACTTAAAGCAAAACAAACCGTTGTCTTCCCATGTTTTCTGATTATTAAATAGTGGTGATTAAAATACATGTATGATAAACAACCAGTGACCCTCATGATTTTGACAGAAATAACTAGAGTTAATGTTCTTAATAAATGCTGCAAAGGTTATCAACCCTAATTTCTTGGAAAATCTATAAAATCTTGTTTATATCCAAATGTCATGCTTGTCACATATAGAAAGACTATTACTGACACAGTAAAGTGCACACATTAACAATCAAACCACACTTCGAAGCACGAAAGTGAATAATCAATGATACAATTCTTCAAAAAGCATGAGCATGATGGCACAACTGAAATGCATCATCTTTTAAGAGCTTTAATTTAGTAAATATCAATTTACTTGACATATTATTGATACGTGCCCTTACATTAACATTCAACTCATAATGTTCTATACAATTCTGATTAATTACTTACACCATGGGGCCACAAAATGCAACATTAATTGTAAATTTTAACGTTTTCTGAACGCACATGGATGCTGACTAATAAACACAAGGGAAGTCTGATACGAAAAAGTGGCACGGTCTAAATCTCCGACCCAAAGCACAGCCGGAGTCGGTAAAATTTAAATTCGTGAGACATCACATCAGGCTTGATACCTAAATTTTGCATTTTCGAAAGACCCACATGTTACGCGGCATTTGAACATTTAGAAGGCGAGTGCAAATCTAAACATGGTCGATTAAGGGGGAATTTGTTTAATTAATATGTTACATTGAAGGCTGTCTGAATGAAAGTAAATATGTGTTAAAAAGGTCGGATTTGCCAAGAATAGTAACAAGTCTTGTCTAACAAGTTAAGTTTGTGTACAGTTCCTCCCAGAGTGTCAGGAACATGTAGTTGGTAAACATTTAGTGCTAGTTTATAATTATGGCATTCTTGAAGAATCGAGATGATTAACAATAAGCTCTCAAGAGTTTGTCCGAAAGAATATTAAAAGGAGACTTCTTTAAAGTGTGCAATGCTTGTTTGAGGGGTTGGGTTGCTAATCACAAAAGGGAAGTAGCCAGCATGTTAGTGTAGATATAAATGTGATCATGTTCATACTTGAAGGTAGAATTTTCTTTGAAATTATTTACAAACATGAAGACCATTATGATTCTATTTCGCTCACCTGTGTAACATAACTTGGATAGTTGTCCATGTACATGTTAGGAAATTGAGCCCCTGATAACTTTCAAAGCAGTATAATTGCTTATTCTAGCAAATGGAGATACATGAAGAATGCAGCAAAATGTGCTAGAACTGTTTAATGAACTAATATACAAAGGTTTAGAGATGTTTTCATTAAGGTTACAATGTTATAGAAGAAGTCGAAAACAACTATGAAAACTTCTGTTAATTTTGAAGAGTCATGCCGGAAATTAAAAAGTACTTAACTTTATCTAGTGTATGTGGGATTAATGTCTTCCTCCGTCTACTTCTGTGAACAAATATAAAGCTAAAGTTCTCCCAGGAGCATTGTGTGGCTGTGAACTATTGTCCGATTTAAGTAAGTAAAAAATCGAAAAAGCACACAGGTTTTGCTTAAAATATATTCAGAACTTTCCTGCTTATAACAAACTGACGCCTGTCTCAGTCTTATTGGACTTAAACCAATAGAATCGGAGAAAGAGTACAGGAAATTGCTGTTTTGGGGTAAAATACGTCGTATCATCGATTATTCTGTTTTAACCATCACGTTTCTCCTAAGCAATTAGGATTTATGCCAGGTACTGTGAAGACATTAAGAAAGTACTCTTTAGAAAGTAATATATTAAATTTCATGACAACTGGCTTATTCCAAATGAAAATCCATTGGAAAAGCAATGCCCGCAACGCAATTAATGGACATGCACATTCTGCTTGAATAATTTAGATTCAACTACATCGACACTTAACTAGTATTCTCTACATTAAGCCACAGTTATTTTACCATGCCGAACTTTCGGATTTAAGCAGGTCAACCCTGTCTACATCTCTATCGAAACACTGTGTCATAGTCGTTTAACAGACTTCGCGAAAGTCGTCGCTCCGCCGGACATGTTTTGTAAATTTTATGAATGTCCGGCGTTATTTCAAAGAAAATTAATCCAGAAATCGCAGATCAAGTGACAAAGGTTCGACAATTGTTCAAAGAAAATAGATTCAGTAATCGCAACACAACCTCACACTCACTCACTTGTCTTTGCCTTTCGATTTCGTAACAAGGATGTATAATTTGTATCTGTTGACATTTTCGTTTGTATATGATTCCTTCCTTAGTGAAATGTTCAGACCTTTGCCTGATTCTTTAGATATATGTATGCATATTAAGGAATGAGCCGTGAAGACGATTTTTGCTCGAAATGAGCAATTTCTCCATTCCTTGCTTTATTTGACCTATCTTTTTCTGAATATATCTTATCTTGTAATAATTGACCATCAGATAAGGGACTAGCGGAAACTGTCTCTCGTCTCTCAGAATGTTGATGTTTTGCCCGGTCACGATAAGGTCCAGATTTCTTGAGTTCATACGGTTGTGACCAATGTCGTGTCGGGGCGGGAACTCACTTACGAGGGTCAGTCGTAGCTCTCCGGTTCCCGGGTTGTAACATACGCATTTTTTTATCAAGTCGTATTATGCTTGGAAATATTAAAATTTTGATGTTTTATAGTCTTGTAAAGAAAAAACGAACATGTATGTAATTGATGTAAACGCCTTTTGCATTTAAATTTAATAATACAGTTTAGGTGGTACGGAGCAGTTTGAAATCATACATGTTTAGGAACAATATATACATGTATTTTATCTTAGATCTTCAAAAACTCGTTAACGTCATGATTTTAAAAATGACGTCAGAATCATATCTGTTTAATACTTCCTGAAAGTTTTGACGTCATATCTGTCAGAACAAGTATTGAATGGCAGAGTGATGATTGTTACCCTTCAACAGGTACAATCGTAAAACTCCAACGTCATTTCTCACGGAGCAACGTTTTGTGATACATTAGAGAGGTTTCGATTTCAAACTTGTACGGGTACGTGTACTTGTAGCTACACGTACACGTATTCTGATAAAAAAATACGTGTACTGGTAAATATGTACGTCCATAAGTCCGTACTATGCAAGGAGTTTGTTTCGTACGAAAATATAAAATGGCACAATATGCTGGAGTATTAGATGATGACGATTTCCTGTTGTTAACGTATACATGTGATAGGGATTCGTACGAGAAAGGCTTTGAACTCTCTACCTACTCCGATGAGCAATGTTAGTCGCTGTTTAGGTTCGAAAATGAACACATACCGTTGCTGAGGACAGAGCTAACATTCCTGACAAATTAAAGGGGGATACTGGATGTGTTTTTTCTGGCGAAGAAGGGCTATGTATATTGCTCAAGAGACTTGCATATCCAAATAGACTGCTAGATTTAGCTCATCTTTTCGGAAGACCAACTCCTGAATTGTCATTGATTTTTAACAGAATGCTGAACTTCGTCCATGTTCGACATTCTCATCTAATAACTACTTAGAACCAGCCCTGGCTCACACGTCCTCATTTGGATGAGTTTGCGCATTCTGTTGCAAGTAAAAAACACAGATTGAGTCTCGAATACACGGTGGTTAATGACATATGACGAGTCTTAACCCTTTACCTGTTCAGTATTCATGAAAAATCTCCGCCTACTATGAATATATAATCAGATCTAGATATGTAATTTTAATGTTATACATAAAATAGGGTATTTTACTATTGTAGCCTGTAGTGTAAAGTCTTCCCTACATTATTCTATTGAGCAAACAAATAGAGTCAGATCAGGCAGCTCCTATAGGACCTGCGCGGATCCAGCAATTTTCCCAGGGGTGGGGGGGGGGGGGGGGGCAACAATTTCGACCAATTTCCCAGGTGGAGTAATTTTAAAGAAGGATTTGGGATTTTCCAGGGGCCCCGCCCCGCCCCCCCCCCCCCCCCCCCCCCCCCCCCCTCTGGATCCGCGCATGTAGGAGCTGCCTGATCTTGGTCTATCCTGTTTGCAAAAAGGCGTGAAATGTACTATCAGGTAAAGGGTTAAGACTGTATGGCACCGACTAAACCGCGTACCGGTTTGGAAGCTGATCATGCATCAATCTTATATCAGTAGAGTCTACATTTGTTTACTTTAAAGAAAAGACGAAGGTCGTCAATGCGACATGTAGGAAACACGCTATAACTTTTATATGATTCTAGTTAGGTTATCACTGTCAAAGAATTTCTTATTCATAAATGAATCATTCAGCTTATACATTCATTAAAACATGTATAAAATGATATATTTCAGTAATAAATCGCGTTCAAAGTTACAAGTATTTTACTTACGTGTAAACCGGCACTCGCAAGTAAATGACGTGTAGTGGTATCGATAAAGCATCGAAAGTAGTGACGTCATAGTGACGTTTTTTTACACAAATATCGCCCCCACTCGTACGCGTACCCGTACAAGTTTCAAATCGAAACCTCCCTAATATTGCGAAAATACAGGATTTACTTTTACAAAGACTTTAAAATTCGTGAAACGAGACCAGAATAGATAAGTCAGTCGTCGGATAATAGTGTTTGATTGGCATTGACGGTTCAACGACGACATAGAAGAACTTGAAGACAACTGTAAGAGTCGGTAGATCAATATTCAGTGACTTGTTATCGATCCTCAGTTTCAACTAAGACTAAAGGACGTGGCGCCGCTAGGGTGGCCGTCCATGTCTGGTTTACTTGAATCTGACAAGTTGTTCTTCTGTCGCTTTATGTTATAACCCCAACCTCCATTCCTCTGCATTATTGGAGGCACCCATATTAGACAGGCTTGCTTCTCGTACACAGCCACCAATTCCGGCGTGTTTATCTGCCTGCAAAAACGAAGTAGTCGCAGTAGCTGTTTGTCTCCCATGCTCTGGATTTGGGTCCGAATCCCTGACACATTAAATCCGATTCCCTCGGTTTTAAATGGTCTATAATGAAGGCCATGGGTCGCCAGTGCATCAATACTGCCGGAGAGTTAATCAGGATCAGGTTGAATTCCCTCTGTATTTCCCAGTCTTCTCATAGCGTCCTGAGTGGTAGGCGTAATTTCAGAGTGATCTACCAGCAGATTGTGGTCCACCATTTTCCCTAACGATTCTGGAGTTTGGTGTTCACATTGCACTACAATTTGCTACCGTAAGGATCTGTAAGGCCTGTAATCTCTTCTCCTGGAAATCACGGCTAGCTAACATCTCCGGAGTCCCCAAATCATGGAAAATAGCTGGAATGTGCCTACTTTGCACATGTCTTTTCGGCCGTCGGGCCTCTGCTTCACAATCTGCGATCGGGCATTTGTTGCGCTTTACTATCTTAAAAGGAGGAACCGCTTCGGCTGACAGTTTCCTCTTTCCGTTTGTGGTCACCTTGCGTCTCTTTCCTTCCACCTCAACATTTAGGTTTGTCACGCCCTTCCAAGACCTTTTCTGCCTGAGAGAAGCATGAATATCCTCTATCGACGTCTCTTGACAAGTCCTATTTTCTCCGGACCTCTGATGCCATGTGGTTTTCCGGAACTTTGCCTGAATCTCCGGAGACCTTAAGAGCCTCTGATGACCTTTTCTCTTCCTATCCCGAGCCGTAGACTAATTCCGTGCGACCCTTTGATCTAATAAGGTACAGGGCCCTGAAAGTTATAAAGTATTACTCCAAAGCTTTCCTGTTGCGGTCTTCCAGATCCTTTTTCTATGTCCAAGGACCTATGCCTGTAGTAATTAGGTGAAAGGTGCCTTGGGACTTTCCTCTGGTATCTCGAACTATTCTGATACCTTGGCTATTGCCGTTGAACAGCTTCTGCTTCAGATATCTTAGGATGTTTTTCACTAGACTATAATGTGTGCCTTGGGACTTCCCTTGTATAACTTTAACTACTCCGAGACCTTGGCTCTTGTCTCGGAACCGTTTCAGGAGACTCCCTCTGAACAGTTCCAAGACCTTGGCTCTTGCCTGGCAATAGTTTCAAGGTGCTTGTCTTGGTCCACTAACTTATGAGGGCGGATACCCTCTTCCACAGCCCCTGTCTGGCAACAGGAAGGTCCTGCTGTCCGAGAGGGTAATGGAACACTCTCAATCCATTTCGTGAATGGGTCGACCATCATTAATATATATTTGTTACCGTTCACTGTTTTTGGTAAATGTCGAAAGAAATCCAAATGTCCTTTTTCCATTGGTGCGTAAGCTTGGTAACTTGTAAGTGGCATACATGCTGCTTTGCTTGGCTTTTTATTCTTGTTACATATTTGACACGAGTTTACATGGTTCTTATTGTCTTTGGACATGCCGTAACAAAAGTACTTTTCTTTGATTTTCGATTTAGTCCTATCAATGTCGTGATGGCCTGCTGATATCATGGTCCCCAAGTACCCTTTCCCTAAAGCTTTTAGGTACTACCATTACCTGTCCTTTGTCAGGTATTTGTCGCTGCAGTATTCCAGTTTTGAGCTTCAGTTCCTGTTTGTGAATCCAGTAGACCTTTGCCCCTAGAATGGCCGAGAACACTATGCCCTCACTTGGAACTGGCCCTTCCGATAACCAAGGCAGCACTAGTGCAAAGTCTGAGTCTTTGGATGTCTTCTCCCTTAATTCGTTAATGGAGTCCCCTGTTTCTTCTGTAGTGACTGCTCTAACTATTCTTGATGCACTGTCAGAACTACTGGTTATCTTTAAAGTATTGTTTTTTAGGATGCCAGGCCCTACTGGTTTCACTTTGTTAATTTTCCAGGTTGTGGCCAGAGTTCTCGAATTCCTTACTCGTTTGAATAGGCTTAGTATGTGGCAACGAGACAGCATAGTCCACCTCTTCTACACAATCCAACCAATTGTAATGTGCTCTGGTACAATGAGGACATCCCTTACAGGGCAACTCTTTAATGTGGAATCCGGCTCTATAGTTTGAACAGTACTCTAAAGTCTCTGGTCTCCTAGAGAGTGCATCTGTATTCAGGTGGTTCTGCCCTGGTCGATGCTGGATTAACATATATTGCGATTACTTTGCTACAGGTGGAATTTGATAGAAGTAACAAACAGTTAATATAGAAACATTACCAAAGTAACTTGAAGTGGAGAATGAGCCGTTTTATTTGCTGCAGTCTGCAATGTATAAGATAAAAAGATAAAGTATGGCCGCCAGGGGGTCCTATTTTGCCTTATATGGCTATAGTGAAAACTTAAAATATTCTCTCCTCGGAAAGTGTCAGGCCGATTATCAAATTTTTCAGAAACATTCCTTGGGTGACACTCTACAAGATTCCTTTAAGCCATGGTGCTTGGTAAAGAATATGGCCACTAGGGGGCAGGGCTGTTTGGAGATTTGATTTTTGCCTTATGGCCGTGGAGCGATATTGGGCCTCTTGTTTCTACGTTGAGGTCACTATAGACTGAACTTAAGATAATGCATATATGATATCTCCATAGTATTTATTGGTGAAAAACATAAAGAACATTCTCACTTTAATAATTGTTGTGCATTCACTTCTTCTACCAAAGGAGCACATTCTCTTGCCACCTGTTAGAGCACCAAATTTGCATATTGCAATTAAGAACAAAATATTACTATATACATGTATGTTATATGAAGCATTATTTAACTTATATTTAACTTTTCAGTAACAATAGAGTTACCTAAAATAATTGTACACATAACGGTAAACTTTTATTGTATTTTTTTCAGAATGTCGGAACAAAAAGCTTGAGGATGGCACATGCCCAACATGCAAGGGGAAGTCGGTCGTTCTTCAGTACATCCCAAGTAGTGCTGAAAAGAAGTTCAGGTGTGTACGAAATGAGGAAGCTGTTCAACCCTGAATTACAGCTGATATGTGATATGCCGAACCTGAAAACCATGGGGGGAAATCCGGCCCTCTTGTTACCCATCAATGATCGTGGTCAATTCCATAATGGAAAAATCACAATCATTTCAACCAAACGCCAACGTGATTGTTGAAGAACAAATCTGCCAAACATCCATACCATATAACCCATAGACACTGCCAGACGCCCATGTGATTGTTTAAGTTTTATCAATAGTGAAAAACTCTTCTGTGATTGTTATTTTGACTTTATGGCCCACTTATAGTATAATAATGTCATGTACGCCGGCATTGTCTTTAGAAGTGATGAAACTCCATTATAATGTCTGTTTGTTATTACATTATGTACAACGATCTTTACATGTTGTGCAAACATATTTATATCATGTCAGTATATGGTTATGTGCTGTGGTTTTAAACTTATATTCTGACAATGTTTATTATATTATGTAGGTACATCTTTAAATTATGTAGATACATCTTTATATTATGAAGTTACATCTTTATATTATGGTGGTACATCTTTATATTATGTAGATATATCTTTACATTATGTAGATACATCTTTATATTATGTGGATACCTCTTTACATTATGTAGGATCATCTTTACATTATGTAAATACATCTGTATATTATGTAGGTACATCTTTATATTATGTCCATACTTTATTACATTATGTTCATACGTTATTACAGTATGTGCATACTTTAGTACAGTGTGTGCACAAATTATTATATAATGTCCATACCTAATTATATTGTGTAGTTGTTTATTTTTATTAACCAGGTTTTCCGAAGGAAAAATCTGGTTATTAGTTTGGCGCAATCGGCGGGCGTCAACTTTCCTTGTCAGGACCATAACTTTGCCATGCATAGAGATATTTTCAAATAACTTGGCACACATGCACCATATCAAGACGATGTGCCAAATGCAAAAAAAAAAACCTGTAGATTCAAGGTCAAAGTCAGTGATAAGAAATAGACTTTAATTGAACTTTTCTTGTCCGGACCATAACTGTGTCATGCATAGAGATAGTTTCAAATAACTTGGCACAAATATGAGCTATATCAATATGATGTGTCACATGCAAAACTTTTGTCTGTAGCTTCAAGGTCAAGGTCACAGTGACAATGCTTCGTAACCATGGCTCCGGATTTTATTCTCATCGTTGGTTTGTAATTTCACCCTATTTTGCAATGAGCATATTTCATAAACTTGTAACTCAAGCATCTAACTTCAACAACAATATTTCTATTACATGCTCAAATTGAGTAAGTTTCATAACCTCGGGTCCTAAAATGTGGCTGCTTACAACAAAAGGTTGCTTAATATCTGATATCTATTATATGTTCTTAATAAATGAGGCCATCAACACACGATTGACTGTATTGAACTGATATTTGTTAGATAAAATTGTAATATATTTAATTGACAAATTAATTATGATTATTCATCAATAGAAATATTCCCTGTTACTTGAATTACTAGCTTTGATTAACTATTAACAGAAATATTTGACAGATCTGTTAATTCTTAATCAAACACCTTCCATTATAGAAAACCTGGTTTCATGGAATTTCCATGTCTTGTTTTAGCCTGTTGTGACGTTATTGTATCTGGTGCAAACTTTGTCATGTTATGGTAACTTAATTTAATATTGTGCAATTTTGTTATGCAGTGGATACTTTGAGCGGGACAATATTCTGCTTCCACACCCAACAATGAAAGCGTGCAGGTGATGTTGATTCATAGGTAATGGATAAACTGTTTACGAATGTTATCTATGAATGAAAATACCAATATAAGTATAGTGTAGGGTTTCTATCATATAAATTCGAAACTTATTTATTTGTTGAATTGAGATCCACTGCAAAATAAAAAGAATTGATAAAAACAACTGGTTACCTTTTCAATAAATACCAGACTTAATAATACATAAGATTTGGAACTTGTGGACTATGTGCGACTTATTTCTCGATCCAACATGACAAATGTTTGAACAAGAACTGGATTTGATGGAAATTAATGTTATTATGAATTTAAATGAATATTTTAACATACATTGAACCTCTGAAGTGTTCAAAGGCTTTTGAAACTTGACCTTGTGATCTAGTTTTTGACTCCACATACATGTAATCGTGTTTATAGATTGACCTAGATTTGATGAAGATAAATTTTCATAAAGATACGGATTTGATATAAAATATGTTCTCTACATTGAAATTTGAGACGAACACAGTTTATTTAAGGGAGATAACTAGTAATTTAAATGATGTCCAGTACATACACAATATAAGTCTAAGGGGACACAACTCTTTGTGTTTTAAAGCAATCTTTGTTTTACTTGCCGTCTAGCCTTTCAATATGTAGGTTAACATTTCCATACGGTTTTAATCAAATCCATCCACCAATGCCTTAAATATGGCACCGGACGGCAGACGAACGGACGGTAAACGACAAACATATCCCATTCATATTTGCCCATGATTAACAAAATAGTAGATAATGTATATTGTTTAGTTAGTTGTTTTTCTTTTATTCTGTCGAGACGTTATTACATCTTGTGCAATCTGTGGTAACTTTATATGATGTGCAAACTTTGTTATATGTTGTGGATAGTTTAAGCAGGGTGATAATCCGCCTTGACACCGGAAATGAAAGCGCGAATGTACGGAATGTGACCCGTAAAGGGTAACGCCCATAAAGCAAAAAATTAAAATGGCGTCGCCGTGGCAACAGGACTCCTTGGCCAATCTTCTTCAATCTATTAAACTAGGAGAGTTATTGAAAAGGGTAACGCCCGGAAAGCAAAAAAATAATATTTGAAGAATCAGCTCCATTTCGCCCAGCTCAATAATGTTTACACTTGGAAATCATTCTCATAAAGACGCTTGCATTTTACCGGTGCGTGTTGAAGAACATCTACCTTGCAAAAAAATCCCGGGCATAGCTCATGATGTAACATTACAAGCACAAGATGTAAAGATACATCTACACACTATAACTATAAGCCTTTTTTGCATAGGAGTACAGAATACAAATAAGTATGGACAAGATATAATATTGTGTGCACATAATATAATAAAGTATGGACATAATATAATAAAGCAATCACATGATATAAAGATGTATCTACATAATGTAAAGATGTACCGACATAATATAATAAAAACTGTCAGAATATAAGTACAAAACCACAACACATAACCATATACTGACATAATATAAATATGTTTGCACAACATGTAAAGATAGTTGTACATAATAATGGAGTTTCATCACTTCTAAAGACAGTGCCGGCGTTCCATAGCTTTACGTGTTATTGTCCCCCTGCTTTTAGCGAAAGCTGGGGACTATTATTTCTCATTCGTCAGTCAGTCCGTCAGTCACGCTGTCACAAAAACTTTAACCTTGGTCATAACTTCTGAACCGTAATAGGTACTGCTTTCATATTTCACATGTGTATTCCTTGTGACAACCCCTTTCCATCAATACCAATTTTTTGACCTTGTGACCTTGACCCTGGCGGGGGACCATGATTATCTGAATTTGCTTGTTCAATTTACAATAACATCATATGTTTCCATTCTTCATGTTCACTTAACACTTCATAACAATTGCAGTTTAAACTTCCATCTTGTTTCCTTCTGTTGCATTTTTCAATTAAAAACCCTCCATTCATTGGTTTTAATCAGTACTCTGCACACTTTTACATTTTATATGTATGTTTCAACGATTATTTAAGTGCTGTTTTTTTGTGTGTTATTTTATTGTATTGTTTTAACAAGAACAAGTCCAGAAACATGATCATTTGTTTACTACTTGTACTGATGTCATTCCTCTGTGTGTACATAGTTTTAAACGATAATGTATGTGATTTGTTTTGTTTTTCTCACAACAGGATGTAGAAAATATATTTGGGTTTTTCCCTCATTGTTTAATACTCATCAATCGAAACCATGCACACCCTGTACATATGGTTAAACTAATATTTTCTGGTGATATAATATCATAGTATCTTGCATTTTTTATTTAAATAATCCAGTATGTTTTTTTAAAATGTATCATCATCTTTTTTCCATCATTTATTATTACTGTCAATCCATTATTGTTATTATTTCACTTCAGCATGAACACTTCAGTCACTTAAATGATGATTTACATCCAAGCTAAACAAACATAAAAGCAGCTCAAACCATTTAGCACCAACATGTATTATGATCATTTTGTTTTAAGCAATAATTAATCTTATAGTTCAACAATCAAAGTTTGCAATCATTTTATTTTCAAAAAATTTTTTTTTGCACATTTAAAGCTTGACCTTAGTGTATAGCTTAAACTCTTTACTGACTATAGTAATACTCATAACTAAGTGTTGCTTTTTTTCAATTGAATATACAGAATATGTTGTTTGGACTCTTGGGTCTTCACTATGTGCTAGCAGACTGTACATATCTTTAAACTACATTCTACTTTTTGTTGTGCTTTTGCAATTGAACACCGTTCATTTATTTATTTTCATCATTACTCTGCACCCAATTACACTTGATTTGTATTGTTTCAACGTCTTTTCTAATGTTGTTCTTTGTGTGTGTTATTTTCCCGATGACATACTCTTTTAAATTACCGGTGCAGATTTTTTTTTATTTTTTTTATTTTTTTTTTACTCATTGTTCTGTTGTGAATGCGCTGTATGTACATATTTAAACTTACTATTTATGTGATTTGTTGCTTTTCACAACAGAAATAATTCTTTTTAAATGTGGAATTAGAGATTACTGTGGAAACTTCAGAAAATATATTATTTGAATCAAATTCTTACATAAACATTAAAGATATTATAACCCAAGACCGGCTTTTTATCATATGGATCATCTATCAAACATGAGCCTGAAATAAGAACCAGGGGTCAAAGTGAAAATCCATTATGGTTTCTATGTCGAAAAGGAAGAATTACTGTTTCCATATTTCATAAAGTTTTAAAAAGAAAAAAAAAATCTACTCCACCTGAGAAATTAGTGAATAAACTAATGGATGACTGTGAAAATAATGCAACTGATTCAGTTCCGGCTATACAGTTGAATACAGCAAAATAGAAAAGTTCTTGCACAAGGATTATTATACCTTCACAATCAGTTTTGTTATTTAGGTGCAAGTCCTGATGGTTAAGTTTTATGTGAAAAAGAAACCTTTATTTTTTTAGTGAAATGCCCTTACAAATATAGGTTTAGAAAAGTAAGAGATGCTTGTTAGAAAGCAGATTTCTGTTGTTGCACAGATATGAAAATTACCAAATCAATTGAAAGATGACCATAGCTACTACACACAAATTCAAGGCCAGATTGGAATTTGGGGTTTTGAAACGTGTGATTTGGTCATTTATACATTAAATGATTTTAAAATTGTAACGGTGGAATTCAACAAAATATTTTGGGAGACATTGCTCAAATGCTATGAAAATTTTATGAATCATTTGTGAAACCAAAATGTTTAAATTAACAATTTATTGTATTATAGATATGCAAAAAATTATAGTATAGGGCGAAATTCGTCCTTAATAGCAATTACTTCTTTTTTCAATATATTTTCAACTCTATTTATCAATAACACTTTCATATATATTGAAAATATGTGAATGAAATCTATAAAAATAAATAATAATTATTAAATAAAGTTGAAAAAATATTATTGCAAAAGTATAAATTACTATTAATGAGAAATCTGTCCATTTGCAACAATGTTTTCAAACTTTCATTTGCTTCAGAGAAAACAATAAACGTCTTTATTTGGGAAAGCACACAATATTCTGATACTTTGTTTAAATTTCATACTTTGTTCTACCCTTTCCCACAAATCACAAATCTACAGAGCCAAATTTAAACATATCGACCGACAAATGTGACAAATGTATGTTATTTTTTAAAATTGTTGAATAGAGTTGAAAACATTGTGGCAAAAGGACAAAATGCTCATTACAGGCAATGTCTCCTTTTGCCACACTGTTTTCAAATGTTATTTGCTGCCGAGTCATCAAAAAGCATCTGTATGGAGGAAAGGCTTAAACAAGTTACACATTTTTTACATTGATTTACAAAATATGAAACAGACCCTTGCTGTAGCAAATAATATATACAAACATTGTTGCAAAAGGAAAAATTGCTCATAATGAGTAATTTCTCCTATTGACACAACGTTTTTAACTCTTTTCTAGGACTATACCTTCAATTATATAGATTTTCAACTTGTTTTGCTTAAATGTTTTCAAAGTCATCTAGTACTGAATAAGTTGTATATGGGAAGGGTTAAATACCAAGAATATAGATTTTAAGACACCAGTGGTGGCCAAAGGTTTGTCAATGCAGCACAAATGTGTACTATTTAATTTGCATGTTTGCTTAAAGCAATGGGTATAACACCTTGTAATAACCTGTTCTTAATTTGCTCCATTTTACTTTCTACATGTATTCGGGCAGATGCAATGCGCCTTGTCAACTAAACCTCAGTTTTTGTAAATTGACATTTAGTTTTGAAAGGAGGGCAGTACAGTTTTACCCCATGTTGATCTAAATGTGGCTTTAGATGTATAAAGCTCTTATCTACCATAACTGCATCTCCATGATCTAACTGTTCCAATAACCGACTCTTTTTTATTATTTCAACATCAATGGTAGACCCGCCCCATATCTCAGACACAAATACCACAGCACCTGTCATACCTATTAAAACATTAAAGGTATTATGACTTATAATTTGAAAAAGTGACTGATTGATTATCGAATGATGAAGAGGTTTGAATGAACATTTCTGTGCAATCAAGAACTACTCTTACATCACTGAAAAATTTAAAACATCTTGGAATGTGCTTCTGTAGAACATCTATGTCATCATTTGCATAAATATTAAGGATTGTAAGTAATTGTACATACAATGAATCCATGCATTGAATAGTTTAGACATACGGCATGGCCTGCACGCTAGCTGACTGGAACCCTTGCTCCTCAGACATAGGGTCGTTATCATCAACATCTTTACTGTTGGCATTCTAGGGGAAGAATATAATTAATTTACTAATTATTTTTAAGAAATATTGATAAATGCACAATAGATATCTTTTATCAAATTCATAACGTTTTAACCTCTATCTCACCTACACAAAGTCAAAAATATGAACAAATCTCTGTGAGTTAAGGTATAATTATAGTAATTGAATGAAGTTGAAATCTTTGTGAAAAATGAGGAGAAAATCACAATGTTTTCAAAAGTGATCTACTGTTTAAGTGTGAGAAACGGTTAGTAATATGTATGCTGTTTACATATATAAAGTATTTTACATTGTACAGGACATTCATGGTATAGTGTTTTAATTTTACATCATAGATGTTGAACTTTGTTACCATCACTGAAAATTAAATCATTGTATCCTTGATGTATATTAAAGGGAAAAATGATGAATGAATTGATTATAAAAAAACCATCATTACAATGTTATTTTGAATACAATACTGTACAGTAATCAACTTATCTATTTTATGTTTTACAAAGTTAATACACATAACATTAAACAGAAATTGTCCTCAACTTCATACATGATAGTGTATATGCTTTGATTTCTAAGAACTTCTCTTTACTGTAGTGAATTAGGGTCGTCTCCCTCAACACCCAACCAATATTTCCTTCGAACCTTGAGATATTTCGCTCCGATTCCTTTTTTGAGAATTTTGAAAATATTTTCCTCAAAGTTGTTGACTCATTTGAAATGGTTTTTTAGAATTATACATGCACATGATAGGTGTTTGCAAAGTCATAATGAAAGATATCTCCTTTTGCCACATTTTTTAGCTCTATTTATTTATATATGTTTCGAAATTCTTCCATCTTAAAAAATAAAAAACAGCTCACTTTTCAAGGAAATTTGACACACGGTGTGAACATGTTATCAGTGTTAAAGGACTGTTGTAGTGTGTAGTATGCTCATATTAAACACTGCTAATACATATGAGATTTTGTTTTTATTTAGTCAAATGAATTATATTAAATTAAGACAAAAATTGTCTTCCGGTGTAAGAGACTTAAATAGTAATATGATAATATGTCATAGCCATGGAAAAGGCTCAGTTTCAATTTCAAGTGGTTGGGATCAATGAGGTTCAGAAAAATGTCTTTGTTTAGCCTCTCTGAACGACTGTTCACAAGTCACTCATGGCTGATCGAATTTTGAGATAAATTTTGTTCTTGATAGACAATTCGGTCCTAGGCCGTCCGAGAAATGATCCGAACACACTCTGGTGTAGTCTGTTGGTTTCCCGTGTGTTCTGCTTACAGCAGTCATACAGCAATACTATTTACCAATTGTGACTATCGTTTACGCCCCCAATACGGCGTATTATTTACATTGAAGTGTCTGTACCTACCGCCAGGGGAAGTAACTCTGATAACACTTTGTTTCGAAATCCAGAATTGAAACTGGTTATTGCGGAGATTATGTTGACAGACAAATGGCGATCACAATGTGCACTTCGTACTGAGGTGAGCTATAACTACAAGTTTTGTTCTGTCGACCAGTATTTTATTGGCAAGTACGTCAAGCCAATCATAAAAAGCCATGGCAATGATTTTTGCACTTAGTGTATTTATAACGGGAAACATTTTCACTATTTTCTTCTGGGTTCCCTTTGGTGTTTTAGTAAATCAGGCACACTTTAATTACTCTATGACGTGATCATTACGAAGTTGCATACAACTACTGCTGGTACTTTCAGAAATTAATTACAAATCCTGCTACGTCTAAACAATTCCGACAAATCGTCTTACTCTGACGCAAAACACTTCTTGAAATCGATAGTTTTTCTTTTATAATAATGTCGTGACTATTTTCGCCAATTCATTCATCGTGTCATGGTAGAATCTAAAAAAAAGTCTGGTAAAGGAGAACATTGTTTGAGAAAATGGTTAACATTGCAAGAGTATATACCGTTAAATGACCACTCCAGAGACGTATAGGGAAACTATCGAACTGTAAATGAATATAAACACAAATCGAATAAATATTTCATAAGTTGTATGTATGATATACCGTTAATTCAGTTTCACTTTATTGTACCCTATAAACATTGTGCCCTGATGCGTAACTACTGCCAATAATAACACAAAATAAAAACAATATGAGTACATTCAGTCAATTTTCAACAATGTTTAGTTGCATTGGCAGTTCACGCCCGCAACAATACGATAATAAACCTTGCTGATAAATTAACGTTTTTCGACTTTTACTTAATTACCATGTTACCTTATTAGGTAATATCTATGATGCCCATAGGGATTTGAAAAATAAACAGTACCCAATAAAAGGAACATCGCGAACGAAAGTTATATTTCTTACCAATCATCTTATATGTCGTTTTAAAACGTTGGAAATAACTATTGGTAAAGCAAAATCATAATGAAAGGACTAATGGACTATATACACCACTTAAATCATCATCTTTCCGAAGTATGTTAACGTGATAATTACATTTCTGTATGATAAGGTAAAATTAATTAGATTTCCCTTTTCCAAGGTTATCGTCCTGCTCGTCGGACGTTGATACGATATTTGATCCATTGCTCTTGAATGTGCGCATACAACTGAATTCATACCTGATGACGCGATTTTTAAAAATGTTTTGAAAAACAAGTTACGCAATGAATTAACGTCTAATAATGAACAAAGATTAAAGCCAAGAGCAGCGAGCGAAAGAAGTTATAAAATCATACACCATGAATAATGATAACGAAATACTGATGCATGGACGTTCATAACGTTTTAATAGGTCTTACATACATGACAATACGTATCATGATTGACCTTCGTATGTTAAAAGTCAGTCCGGGAACTTCTTTTTCATTGTACCTCTTAAAACCCTGCCACTCATCTTAACAAGTACTTATAACGTCATGATAATCGATTTAAAATATAAATAGACAACAGCGCCTCGGAGCACAGGGACTTGCTCCTCTAAAAATAGATATGACCTACTCTATGCATAGATATTAACAAGGGTGGACCAGTTTTCTGGGTCGCCTCGCTGCAAGTATTCGAACACATATACGAGTTTGAAGTAGGGAATCAATCAATAATGCTTTTCTCTATCGAACTACCAAAGTAACGTGGTATCTTTTCTCCCTACGTATGTTAATTCCTATGAAATATTCACGAATTCGCCAAAAGGACAACAACCTGAACCAAAAACGAAAGTACTTCTATCGACATTTCGGAATGGTTCAGTTTTTTTCGTTGCAGTAATATATTAGAAAATAATTAGAATAAAACTTGGTTATGGAGCGAGTAGTTTGCATATTTGGATTCGTTCTTAGCTAAAAGGGAGTTGTTCCACCAACTTATTAATGTAAATAATCAGGAACAAGATCGTTCATCATTTTGATAAAAGGCATTAATTAATGTTTGCGTCTTTTAATGGTGAAGGTTTCCAACCCCGATTATTGATGTTAATTAGTAATAGAGACACGCTTGGTTCAACATTCACAATACGTTCAGCTTCATGTTGGATATTTTCAAGTTTATCTTGTTCGTACTTAGTGCAGTTATCCCAGACCAAAATCGGTCTAATAAATGTTTTATAAATTAACTTTACCTGTCAAGCACAAGTAGAGGACGAGATTTGAAGTGTGATGACATTCTAGTATGGTGTATTTTGCAAGAGTTCTGACCACTTAATTAATATACACAGTGCTATATACCAACATTCATGTCCGCATCGTTTCTTAACGAACACTGGGAATTGGAATTCAATGAAAGTGTATCGGTAGCTTCTATACCAAGGGAAGATGTGCAGTGCCAGTTGGATGTTTTTAAGAGAGTCATACATAGTAATACATCTATCTATATGCCAGCATTCATGTCTGTGACATTTCTCAAATCCCTGGGTGGAATTCAATGAAATTGTATAGGAAGCTACAAAGAAGATAAATGCAGTGCCTGGTTGATTTCCTGTTGGATGTTTTGGCAGAGTAAGTGCCCTTTGATTATTATACATACATGAAGTGTTATACAGCAAAATGTGTGTTCCACTATTTCTCAGCAATCAGTGGATTGAATTCAAGAAAATGTGTATAGCAAGTGCAATTATAACCCTTTGGTTACATCAATGGTGTGAGAAGTAAAAAATAAAGACGTCTGCTGTGAATTTTTAATAAAGTAATATAGCGATAAGCCTCCAAGAAGTTACAATACTTCAAGGAAAACCATGACAACTTACTTTTTGCCCTGCTTTGCTACGTATCAGAAGGTGTTGTAGTCTTGAATCGATTACTGATAGACGTTCCATTGTTGTTTATACAATAAATATTTGATTTGCCCACCAATTTTATCTAGAAATTTTACATCTAATCATATGCAAGGAAGCCAACAAAAGTTGATTATCAGCACATACTAGGACAAGAGTAGACGACGAGAGACCTCTCTCTCTCTCTCTCTCTCTCTCTCTCTCTACGTGAACATACGTCATGTGTATCCTTTCGTCTTTCTAGAACGTTTTACGTATGTTTCATAATGGAATGCAAACACGTATTAAGGATTGGTTTAAGTGAAAACTACGAAGAGAATACTCGTCTTTGTTTGTCAGTGTAGAGTGCATTTCAAAATGTTATTGGATACCTTATGCCCTTTTACTAATTTCACTGCAAGATTATTAATCCTCAAACATTTCTCTGAATCTTGTAAATAAAGATGAAAACATGTATCTCGGTAAATCGACGGACTTTTGCACGAAAGCGAACACACATATTTTGTGACAACATATTGAAAACCATATGTGTTCAATACAATTTGTTGGGTTGATATATGGGTCTCTGAAATTGCATTGTATTAACCATAGACAATTATAGTTCTGACGATCGGAAGTCGAACAGATGTGTCCCTAGTGTAATTAAGACTGGTCAGGATAGATCCGTCGACTGTCCTGTGACTCGATACGATAAGTGTCGTCTTACTGTGTAGGAATGAACGAGAAAATAATGACCTCTGTGGTCAACTAATTACCAACATTGTTCATGTGGGAACCGTTAACAGTGTCATAGCCTATGTAATGAATGGCTGTAGAGTGGAAATACATTTACACTGCATTATGGAAAAGTGTGTATACCATGGCGAGTATTGCTTTGTTATAACGTTGAGATGCAATCTCGGATGAAACTTGTGTTTGAAAGTTATGAGAACACAAGGCACAACAATCAACAATTTTTGCAATGTTTCATTTATAACCTTATATTTTACTTTTAGAATAGCTTTTAATCTTAACATTTAAATCATTCTTAATTGGAACAAGAGGGATGGCCCTAAATCGATCACCTGAATATTTTTAAAGTGTTTACCTAAACGAGTCTATGTAAAACAAGTGATCCCCAGGGTTTGGGCAATTTTTGACACCAGGGCTATAATTTGTCCAATCTTGGTAGAGGTCCACTAGATGAAGTTAGATTTCAAATATCAGCTTAAAGACAAGATTTTTTAAAGTTTTCCCTATACAAGTATAATATTATGTAAACAAGTGACCCAGTATGGGGCCATTTTTTACCCCAGGGCTATAATTAGAACAATCTTGGTAGAGATTAACTAGATGAAGCTACATACCAAATATCAAAAGCCAGGACATTCTACTTTTAGACAAGATTTTTAAAGTTGACAATTTCAAGGGCCATAATCCAGTCATGCATGGGCGGATCTGGCTGTTTTCTTTTAAAGGAACCAAGCTCGGATCAATATTTAACTACTATTTTAGTTTGGTAAAGGTCAGATAGTAAATGGAGTCTCTATTGTGTTCACAAGCTGTATTTTAGAAATGTTGACAATTTCAAGGGCCATAATACAATCATGCATGAGCGGATCCGGCTGGTTTTCGAACAAGCTCTCATCAATATTTAACTATTATCTAAGTTTGGTGAAGGTCAGATAAGAAATGTATCTGGCTGGTATTCGAAAAGAACCAAGCTCTCATCAATATTTAACTACTGTTTAAGTTTGGCGAAGATTGGATATTAAATGGAGGCTCTATTGTGTTCACAAGCTGTATTATAGCAATTTTGACAATTTCAAGGGCCATAACCCAGTCATGCAGGGGCACATCTGGCTGGTTTTCGAAAGGAACTGAGCTCTCATCAATATTTACCCACTATCTAAGTGTAGTGAAGATCAGATAGTAAATGGAGCCTCTATTGAGTTCACAAAATCTAGTATAGCAATTTTGACAATTTCAAGGGCCATAATCCAGCTTTGCATGGGCAGATATGGATGGTTTACAAAAGTAACAGAGCTCTCATGGATATCTAACTACTGTATAAGATTGATTTAGATGCACGCACACACGACGGACACAACAACATGGCATAAGCTCTTCTGGCCTTTGGCCAGTAGACCTAACAAGAGGGCAATATGAATGATAGTTAATTAGAAGCAAATATTTAACTGCAAATATCTGTGAAAATTTGATCAGGAGTTCAAATGAAACTGCAAGGAGTGGACACTGTTAAATAAATAGTTTATCAGTAAAAGCCATTTTTATCTTGAAATCTAACAAGAACTTTAATAAGAATGGAATTATAAAGTTTTGTCATTTTGGACCTTTCCTGATGCCGCTTTGCTGCCTTGTTTGTCAACAAAATCAATATGGCTTGAACAGTTTTTGTAGAGAGTCACCCAAAGAGCATTTCTGCTAAATTATATTGGAATCTGACAAATGGAGATGGAGGTTTTTAAAGTTTGGGTATTTTTCTCAATTTCTGATGCCGCAGCAACAAAAGTTCTACACAGAATGTAAGTCTCTGAACAATTTTGAAAGAAGATCATCAAAGGAACATTCCTGTGAAGTAACGTTGAAATTGGTCGAGTGGAATGGTAGGAGTTGTCATTTATATAGTTCAATTAATCCCTTTTGTGATGACGCGAGGTTGCTATGATTTTGTAACCAATTAATACGGCTGGAATAAGTTAGAGGATCACTGAAGTAAGAATCCTATTCAATTTCCTTAATATCAGACAAGAACCTAAACAAAATGGAATTTCCAAATTTTTTATGCTTCCTGAATGCCATGTTTTTAAACCAAACAGTATGCCTTGAACAATCTTTGTACAGGGTCACCTAAGGAACATTTCTACCAAACTATATTGGAATCTGACATGCATATTAAGAGAAGAAGATTTTTAAAGTTTGGATATTTTGCCCCCTTTCGCAGCAACCAAAGTTCTCAGTGGAATTTAAATCTTTGAACAATTTTGAAAGAGGGCCGCCAAAGGAACATTCCTGTGAAGTTTGGATGAAATTGGTTCATGCGGTTTAGGAGGAGATGATGTTTAAAGCTAAAAGTTAACGACGGACAAAGTGATCAGAATAGCTCACATTGAGCCTTTGGCTCTAGATGATCTAAAAACACCCACAAATAGGTTTTTTTTAAAATATTATATATGCTTTTCCTACGTAAGATCTCGAAGGAAACGCATGGTTTAATGTCAAAGTGCCAAGGTAACATTTACAACTAGTTGACGGAGTTTTCCTTTTGATATTTGTATTAAAGTTTTTATTTTCGTTATTTCCAATTGAAGTAATTCATAGAGGGAGAACATTCAAACTTAGATGGTAATGTTGAATTTATCGTCTGATCTCCGGATGTACTTGTACCTGTATGCTTAAATACTCGTGCGCACGTGCTCGGGTTTCTGACTCGGTTCTATACAATCTGTACACTTTTTTTCTTTTTAAATATGGGTTATCTAACATATTCTGTATCGAACGTGCATTTCATTTTTTTGGATTTCCATTGTATTTAATCTAAATAACTTGGCTATTCCAACGATAAAGGTGGTATGGTGAAAGTAATGTTAATTTGGTCATATGTTTTAACATATACTCATACTTATGCTATCTTTTCGGCGAAAGACAACGTAAATAAAACTTGAATAATGTAAGTTCATGCATTGTAATGGTAATCATGATATTAAAGTTTATCTTAACACGTCTGAAATAAAGCATATATATGTTTTTGAGTTGTGTTAATATTAAATACATTGATCCATTCTGAAAGGTAGTTTTCTACTTCTCTTTCATTCAACCAACAATAAATACAAGATGACTGAGGTTTAACAGTGTATAGAGGTTATTGATGCTAAATACACACACATTTGCTCAGTGGACATACATATAGCCTTGGATATGTAACATAAATGGACATACTAAGTTAATATAGAAACAAATAAAGCGGATTGCTTTACATCAGTATATCTCCACATCAGGTATCCATGAGTATGTATGTGATACACAACGGATACTTTCTGCGTGTGTATGATACTATTTAGGCCAAGTATTGATCTTGGGTGAACTTCATTAACATTCACACAAGATATAACGCGTATGTTTTATTTTGGACAGACGGCCATCTATTTCGATAACATTCTTTGCAAAAAATAAAGATAACATAATTAACTATGTGTTGTGGATGTGTTTACCTGCGTTTAATGTGATAACATATCGTTTAAAGTAGACTTCTTATCTATTTATCCTGTGCAAACGCTTCGGATTTATGTTGTGCCATAAAGAAACTGAAAATGGGGTCCGGGGGGGGGGGGGGGGGGGGGGGGTCTGTGCAAAACCCAGTTTATATCCAGATCAGACATCGAATCCACGCAGTTTGATATGTGTCTGTTCTACTTAACAACATTAAAAGCCTTAAGTAATCTTTTGTAAATCAGTATCCAATTGATTCTAGTTAAATTGATGTAGATGTTGTTTTGTATTTGTAATAATCACAATTAAGTTTGTGTTACTGGTGCACCGCTAAATTAATCTTTTGCAATCAAGTACAACATCCTGATACGCTTGTCAAGCAACCAAGTTGTGTCTAAGCTTATAAAAAAGCCTATTGAGGCCAAATCACTTACTCATGTGTTAATCGATTTTCTTGCACCAGTACTCCATGCAACATACTTTTCAAGCAACTGGCTGCTTTTCCACATAGACTGTTAGCCCAGTGTTGAAAGACGAATGATGCTTCTCACTGTGACTTTTTCTAACGTCGGAATGAAAGTTGGGCCGCCTGAGCTACCAGAGCTCCCCTTCTCGGTCAAAAAGATCATCGACAGCAGGGTTTCATTCATTTGTAGATCTCGTTCTGTTAATTACATATGGTATTTCAAATATTCCAGATTTACGATTTAACTTGATGCCATTGCATTCTGAAAGATACCAATTTGAGGATAAAATTCAAAAGATTTTATCTTTAACATATCGCCAAGAGGCTAAGTGAATCTGAACACACTTTGTGGAAATAAATGTATAAAGATTGGAGATTGTATTGTACAAAGACTTCTATTGGCTGATGACAATATAGATATGTTCTTATTTCTTAATCTAGAAATACTGATTTAATTAGACCAATGTAAATCCAAGAGTAGGGATATAAAACTGTTTAAAAAATTTGGTTGAGGATCTTAAGCACAAACGCAAGATGGAACGTGTTAGTATATATTAATACAGGTTTAATCAGCAAGTAAACACCGTCTGATGACGGGAAAACATATATGAGTATCTGGCCAAAGCACAGTCTGATCATACCGCGTGGATATGCATAGTAATTCAAATGATTTCATTAGCCTTCACGTTATCAATTGTGTAGCTCACAGTTTGTTACGGTTCGTACCACAGGAGAAAAAGCTAAACGTTAGTGATGGGTTGGCTACCGTTTCCAACAGTACACTTTTATTTAAAACATATTCAAGCTGAATATACCAATTTGATATAACGATGGCTTTATGATCTCTTTTTTTCGTATTTACATTACCTATATGTTATATTTCATGAGCGTTTTGAATATCAGGAAATACATATTAGGGTTCAGTTGTAGCTGATTATGTCCTTGCACTTAGACATAACGAGAAACAACTCTTCGATTTATATCGTTAAAGCCATTCAAATATTGAAAAATGGACAGTAACGGGAAAATTAGTCAGTCATCTACTTATAAGAAGTGTTTTGTTCGCTAAAAGTGCTTTTTACTTTAAATACACTAAGGATATTATCTGAAATTCAATGAACTGATAACACCCCAATTAAATACATGGTTTCATCATAAAACAATTCGTGATTAATCTGATTAATGTTTCAATAATACAGATCTGGTCTGTTGGACTTTCTTCGAAACGTTGGCAAAACAAGAAAATAGAGAAAACATGTCTGTTATTCGCATTAGAGAAGACTGCTTTTGAATATTTTACAAAAGCATGATGATTTTGTTAAAAGGTTCTGGTCTCATTGAATGAATGTAGTAGTTGTTATAACTTAGTTTGTATATGTGGGTCTGATTCTCTTTGGCTATCCAGACACACTTATTAAATTATTATTGAGAGACTGCATTGATTTTGACGTATGTCTCCCTTGACATATGGAAATCAAGGGGCGAACAGTGAGGACCAGACTGTCTATTGACTTAAATAGATGAAACCCCTCTTATTTTATAACGGACACACTGACATATCTTTGTTAAGTGATTCAAATTCTTTCAAACGACTATGTATGATTAAATATTGTAAATCGGTTTCAGCAGAAGGAATATTGAGTGACAGATGTACTGTATTGTCCGAGCGTATATATATAATTGTATTAGTTTATGATATACTGTATTATCTGAGCGTATATTTATAATTGTATTAATTTATATTTACAGGCACCTGGGGTTTCCAAATCGTTATATTTTTAAGTGGCCAAACCAGGGTTTCACAAGTTTTTCAAATCCTTTCATACATACAACACATCTATAACAGACGACTTTGAAAATAAAAAGGCAAACCAACAACCAAATCTATGGATCTAAGTATAATTATGTAAATAGAATAAAAAAAAACTGGGGGAATAATTGCTTATAATGAGCGTTTCCCTTTGTTACACTGTCTTTCTAATGTCGTCTGCTGCAGATGTGTAAACGTACGTCTTCATTTGGGGAAGGGCAAAACAAATAGTGTTGGTGTTCTATTGCCTTCATTATAAATGTCTTACCGTGATAATTCAGTCGGTAACGACGAGGCATCTAAATCCGGGGTTGTTAAGCTCTATTCCATGTACGTCCATTACCTATTTCCAATGATTGACACAAATCATTTTGACGAGCGTTAATCATCAACCATCAATGGGCTAAATACTCTTTGTAGGAAAATGGCAATGTACAAGCCAGGGAAAAACGCAGAGTATGGTGGCAATAAAAACACATGTAGATGGCCGCCTTCATATAACTAAAACAACAGATGAAAACGGCGTTTAACTCCAATTGATCAATATTCACAGTAAAAATAAATGAAATACAATGACAACAAAATGTTTATATTGCTTTTCTAAAGGCTATCGCGCTAAACCATGAAATGTATTGTTTAGAATTGAAATTATACACTCTTCACTGATTTGCCTAGACACATAAATGACTTTACCACGATTCGAAACATTTATAAAATGTATTATAAATAGCTGCAATTCACTCCAGATTATAATAGTCAAACCGTGTATTGAGAGACGACTAATTGAACATTTTTGTTTATCAAACTGAACTAGAATTTCGGTAGATAATGAAGAAGGGTTAAGTTATTTATTGTACAACAACTAAACATACATGTAGCTGTTTTAAAAACGTTTAATACCTCATTACCTTTTTTCCACAATTAATAAAATAAGATATTTTGAGTCTACAGTGAACTCGACAGTTCCGGGTCATCGACAATTCGGGGTCACATTTGGAAAAATATGTTTAGTATTCGAGAATGATACAGTATTTTGACAAATTGGTTATCAAGTCATATTTCCCAATAGCTTGGCTAGTTTCACTTAGATTTAGGACGTTGTCATTTCAATAACGGATGTCGTAATCTGCGTAAATTGCTGATTGTAGCCATACTTTTAGTAATACAGGTATGTATTGCACATAAATGTGTAGGAATTTTACTCCTGAACAAGACAGATATTTCTTATTGACTTGTCGAAGTTGTTTATGCCAAACTAGAGGATAAAATTTAACCTAGTTCACATACGACACTTTCGGGTCAGCCAAAAGGAATTTCTCAAAATTATCAACTTAATAGTAAAACTATTTTTTTAAATTTTTAAGAATAATTTAATGCTTATGGTGATAAATCGATGTTAACAATTTGTTATTAAAATTTACATTTTTGTTAAAAAATGACTTATTAGTTAGTTGAAAAATGTAATTGCAAGTGAAATATTTTAGTTCTTTCTTTTTCATATTATTTTAATAAAAATGTTAAATGAATATCTTGTTATTAAAAAACAGCTGTTTGAGGTTACCCCTGATAACAGAAATAAACATTTGTCACGTGACCCGGAAATGGCAAGTTGGACCCGAAACTGTCAAATTTACAGCTTGCAATTGCAAACAAAAAAAACTGTTTAACAAATTTATATAATTGTTGAATTATATAATCGTGGGGTGGAAGTATTTGATTAACATTTTATGTAGTTTTGTTTCTCTCAATTTTCCTTTCAAAGAGACAAGATTCGTTAATTTGGTTACTGACCCGGAACTGTGGAGTTCAATGTATATGTTTTAAATTTTACCAGTTACTTTTCTTGTCTTGCACATCTGGTTTTTTTCCTTACAATAAAGATAGATATGATGTAGATGATCTCATGCAGCTAAATAAGATTATTTAAGAAATGTTTAAGGGAAATCAAAAATAATGATCAACCTTGTTTCCTATCTAGAAGTAATCGAAGCGGGGAAAATGCAGATACATTCTGTTCTGTATGTGAGTAACAATTGCACCAATAGCCTCAAACTATCAATATAACTATATCACATTTAGTTTCTTTATAACAAAATATTTAATTAAACTCATCTTAACGATAAAGAATGCGACGGTTAAAATGATCCAAATGCGTCTTTCCGTTAATATAAATGGCAACGACCATTTTTACGTACAGTGTAGAACATGTAGCCAAATTCTAGGTTCATTGTATTCATTGTATAAATATTCGCCAATGAAAGAATATTACAACCTAACCTTGTGTGTGATACAACGAAAAACAATTTAAATCATTTATCAAACGTAAAAGGTTTCTCAAAAACATACAAACCATGTAGATTTTACTCGTGTCGCGTGATGAATCTCATAAAAAGCCCAATATCGTTGCAGACATACCTAAAGTAGTATCTACAAGCACGTTTAATCTGAATAATAAGATAAATTAGGAAACCTCGTGTTTCTATCGGGGCATATTGTCTGGTAATTCAGATTGGAGTTGTATGACCCCCGGTTTCCCATCATACATTCACTTTTGCTTTCCGTCATATTTTTCTATAACAAGTGCATCTGAAATGTTCTTGATAAATGCGGTGTTTTTCATTCGTGTGGTGTTTAACGTCGTTTTCAACATTTTCCCAATAATGTCATGGCGTTTCCCGAGTACTACTGGTCCGTCCATATATCCTGACACCAGCGATTCAGTCGTAATGCTTACCCCAAAATTCGGAGCCTCATGGATAGCAAACCGTTACTACCAATTTTAAGCTCGTCTGTTTTTCGAAGGAGAAAATCAGGATATTGTGATGCCATTGGCGGCGTACTCCTAAAACTTAGATATTACCTCATATCTCAAAAACAGCTTGACAATTTATAGTTACACTTGGTACACATGTTCCTGGGTACAATATGCATGTCTATACCAAGTCACATAACTCTAGCCTTTTATAATCATTCAGAAATGCCCCTTTTTCGACTTAGAAAAAAGAAGACGAGCGTTCGCTTCAGGCGCTCTTGTTAAAAATTTGGTTTGACCCGACCTTTCTTCATCCCTAAGCCATACTCTTTATAAATACGAGTTTTATCCATTATTCACACTTGTATACGTCTGGAAATAAATAAATAACTAGATGACGTATATGTGTTGTAGACATGGTATACACTTGTACATTAGAAAACGGCTAAAGAAAGTAAGATATGGGGATTATGAACAATAGTGCATTGCCCCACTATACATTTAAACGGTGTCTGAGGTAAAAACCATACTTCAGTTTTGTCACGGAAAGAGTTAAAATGCATTCTCTAAAATGCTGATATGTGCCTATATCCATGTTATTATAATCCCAACAGATGACCAAGAATGTCTTATAAACGAAATGTTTTCGGCGATACTTTGAGAATAATGGTTTCTTGAAAAATGCCAATACATATCAGTTAAAGTGATCGTTCATCAAACTGTAAAGTAAGCTAACGGTAACAGTGACACCAGTAACTATATATACACACAAATATATTAAGAGAGTGCGAGAGAGAAATGCAGTGTCTGTCGAGTGCAAGAAACATATTTTACAAGGACAACATCCCTTGTCGAGTGCAAGAAAGACCTTCTACAATGACATCCCTTTAACATAGTAGACGACATTTAAAAAAGTTGGAAAATGAGACATTGCTAACAAAGTTGTCAAACTCATACTCCCCTACTACAATAATTGTGTACTAGTTTCAGGCGATTTCAAAGCAAACACAACTATAGTATCACAACAGATGTGCATTTAAAGAATGTCAAATTATTGAAAATAAGTCGAGAGTACAGAAAAGCCTGACGGTAAGGAAACTCCGATGTCTTTAATAATGTGACCAGATCTTGTAGGTAATATTTCTAGAATGCGCTAATTACACTATAACACTTGATCAGCACTCATGTCTGTGTAAGTAACAACTTTCTTATATACCTCAAATGGATTTAAATTTATATTTTTTTAAATAGCTGATAAGTTTCATAAGTGTACTTTATATCCCTCGGCTTTCAACTTCAAAACTATCTAATGCATATTTAGATGACTAGAACCCTATAGATTGACTGACATTATTCGAGACGCAATCCAAGTAGATGGAAGTCTTGACGTGCTTTAAATCTATTATTATGACCAAAATTAGTTTATGTCAGCCTCATAATGTTGTCAAATTAATACAATACATTTTTTAAAAACCCGCTTACGCTGTTGATAAAGGGACACTTAAGATTAGTAGAAACATTCAAAATCTGTTCTTGGATATTAAAATCTTTGTTTTTCAACTTTATTTGCGTAGTACTGTCAATGCTTCCTATCAATACGCGATATAATGGTAAACCATTTACAACACAAATCGGACCACTTCAATTATTATCCTCGTCACTGCGGTATTAAGAATCATGTGTGTTGTGGTTTCGGACTACTATTTCTTTCTACCAGTATCCGCCAAAAAAAGGTATTCACAAACAATTCACATAGAAAAAACAATTTTACAATATCATTGTAATGACAATGTTTTGAAAGTAACACCGTTTCAGCTCTTATGACACTTCACCAATTGCTATATAAGTTGCATTACTCTGAGCCTTTTCAATAATATAACTTTTCAAACAATTTACAGGACTGTCATGGTACCTAACATTTGTAACTGGCGTATGTTGATGACAATCAGCTACAAAAAAAAAAAATCCTTAAATTCTACAAAATACAAAGTTATTTTTTTAATTAATATACACCAATAATTGTTTCCAGAAATGTCATGCTCATCACAGAGCATTCGACCACAATCAGTCCAGGACAGTTCTTAATGCGTGTGCTCATTTCTTACCAACGAAAGAATATTGTTGTTCGATATCGTCATTTTGTATATTCTTTCTTTCAACGGTATACACACAATTACGATACACTTAAAACCGTTCTACAGTGAAAACGTTAAGCTAGGAATCAATACAATCTCGGTGAAAAGGACTTTCGGCGCACCAATTTGACATGGTTGCATTTATAGTAACACTGCAGGTGTTTGATTACACCATATAATGAGGTTGATACAGAGCAAGTTATCCGGTGGTGAGTGTCACGGAGGTTTGTTCTATGACATATTATATGTGTTGTATATCACGGAAAGATTGTTTGATGAAATAATGGACCATCTGTCACCAGAATATTGTATGTGGCTAATAGCATGCAATTGCAGGTCGATTAAGAAATTGTTTCTGAGAATCGGTCTAAAAATTAAGTTTGCTGCATGTTTGTTGATTTGGTTAAAAACTAGAGGTTATAATTACAATTGCAGGAACTCAGCAGGATAAGGGTTTAAACTCTATCTCCTTGAAATTAATAAAACAATCAGAGCAAACCCTTTCATTCTTGATCTTAACCTACCTCTTGTCTTATTGTAAACCTTCTTCATCAACTTCACCGAGTTGTTTACATAGAATTCAGCATTAATATTGTCTGAACAATAAAGCATTAAACTTCTGGGTAAAAAAACAAACAGAGAAAAAAAGAGTTCATTGTTCAACAATGTAAAATTCATGCCATGGAAAAACCATTAACTGAGAAGATTAGTTTCCATGTATTATTGTTATACCTGGATTTTACTGGTACTTTGAACATTGGCTTCTGTAACATCTGGCTGGGCCAGATCAGAGTAAACTGTAAGGGCGGTGACCTCCTTAGCAGTCCGTTTTGTCTCTCTCTCCTACTCGTATCTTATGTCCATATTGAGTAGAGGTCTGAAATTGTGAACATCTTACAAGAAACAAGATCAGATACAAGAGATTTCTTTCGCAAATTAGGCCACCGGCTCATTATACAACATAATTGATCAGTATATACAGCAAAGAGTGATTAAATACATTATAACACTGACATGTGAAACTGAAAAGGAATTAAGATATTAAAAGAGTCTCGCTTCTTAGTTTGAATGCACTCTGTATGAATTTTGCAGTATTGTATACTTCAGACTGGATATTTGTTTTTAATATTGCATACAATGTGTCTAGAGTCCTATTGTTTATCCAGTATATGTTAAAATAAATGTCTATTAAATCGTCATAAGTAGAACATTCGTAAAAGAAATGAAACTCAACTTCAATTATGTACATATTTGTATCAAGACATAAAGTGCAAAAATGGTAATTTCTTGGAATCGATAGGTTACCATCTCTTTCTATCATAAGGTCATGGTTAGAGCATATAAAGTTACTATATATCGTAAGGAAAAAGTTAAAAATGAATTAAAATATAGCTCTGAGTTTAATAATTAATTGAAATATTTGTAACGTGTGTCCTTTTCCAGCATTGTTTTTATCCATATGTCATTTTTGTAAGTAACAGTCTTGAATGCGTTGTTTAATAAGTTTTATAAAATAGTTCTTACACGTAAGTTGTTTAAGAAGACAGTTTGACTACTTCTGAAATGCTTTTGTATGCATACAATTTCACCTATGAAATAATAAATGGCTATTTAAATACGCAGTTTTATGTTTTTACTTATCATCAATTACATATAGCAATAGCTGGTTCAGGATCAAACTCCTCGATGCTTGGAGACATAATCTTGATTGCCATTAGGTCATTCTCATAGAGTTTCGGTGAGGAAGTTTTCACAGCGTCTTTGAATGGTAGTTCCAGTCGATGAACTAAACAGTTGGTCAAAATCAGATTAGGCCAACGCTACTTCAAGAGAGCTGCTACACCTTTATTCATACCTGCATGAAAAAAATATCATTCTAACATGACTATATGTTACAAATGAAATGCTTTAAATACTTAATGATTTCGATAATGTGTATACTGTGATATATTTTAACCTGATATAAACTATTTATATTTAAACTTTACTTATTTAAATAGTGGAACATGTTTTATTTAATAAATATATTTTGATGCATGTGTGGTCAGTGTTGTTTGTTTTAATTATCGATGAATTTAATTTTGTATTGTCTGTTTTCCCTTACCTTGCATATTTGATGCACCATCAGCACAACATCCACCTAACTTAGATTTCAGTGATTCTTCCTGTCTCATATTTTGGAGAGTTTGCATAAAGAAATCAAAGATGTCTTGACTGCACGCTGATTCTGAGGAACCCAAATGCAGACATGAGTCTTTAATTGTTCAATGAGTACAGATTGGCACATACACAGCCTCGATGTCTTCACCCGTGAAATCTGTTAATCCATCACATGAAATACTGCACCAGGAACAGTTCTCAACTTTGTCAATAACGTCAAACCTTGTTGTTTTTACAATTGACTCACACAAGACAGCACCGGCCTTATCAGAACAGTACCGTGATCCTACAGGCAATTGTTTCAGTGTATCTAAACGTCACATAACTTCGTGACATTTAAACTTAAACTTTGTTTTGCACAATCATGTGCTTTTCTCATTTCGATTATCAGTTTGTTATGGTCTGACCTTTTCAAGGCTACAAGTACATCGGAAGGTGAATATTGTTGATACAACTTTGCAAGTCAAAAAACCTTCACTTTCACTGATATTTAGCCATTCCCTAGTTACAGTCAAGGATGGCATGAACTTTCTTTTTCTGGTCTGATCATATTTCGTTGTATCCTCTTTCGTTTCCTAATGCTTTTTGCTTGGAGCATCTCGTTTCGGAGTTGCTCCTTCAAAATATCGCAAGAGCGACATGTATACACGGATAGACTGTCGCGCTTTTAATTTTGTTTAAAGCGTCTCTCGTTTACACTGAAACAGCTCAATTTTAATAAGCATCTATTGATATAATGTAAACCAGTGCAAGCGTCAGTTGTGCGTATTTCAATACGCTTCTATTGACAATTTGTGAGTAATGGTAGTTTTATTCGTGCAATGTCAAACATGTTGAAGATTCGGAGGTACACATTTCAAATGAAATTGTTTCCCTGTGTTTATCAGGAAAAAGACAATCTACAGGTGGAACTAGTGACATCAATTTTTCACTCGACCGATCGGAAAAATAACTCGACTCGGTCGGTGGTCGAGCGGGTTTTATCGAAGACTGAATGATTACAAAGATGCTTTTTCTGTTGACACATTGTGTTCAATCCTATTAATTAATATAATAATAAATAGAGAGTTTATATACTGTGTATATATTTGTCCTGCGTTGAACATGACTACATAACGATTGAAAGGAGATACAAATTAACCTATATCTGCCTGACATACTTCGTGAACACATTTTCTATGGACAGGCAATGATTGATATATTTTTTGTAATTTAAGCTGTTTTCAACAATTGTTCAGAAATATTTCAGTGTTTGCCCGGTAGGTTACCAGTACTACTGGTTCATTTACCCTGACAACAGGCAGTCAGTCGGAATGCTATCCCCGCAATTCTGAGCGCCAAGGAGTTCAGCAATTACTACTACTGTTGAAGTATTTTGACATGACCCGGCTGTGGTTCGAATCCTCGACAACCTTCAACGAGGCGGACGCTCTACCACCACACCACGGAGGCAATGAAATATGACCCAAAACCCTTTTAACTTTCATGATTATGTATACATTTAGTAAATCTAATTTAGCAGAAAACGTAACGGAATATGATCACCACTTTTGTAATTCAACGAGCCGTTATATTGAAATGACAAAATGTATGTGGAATTTAAGTCCGTAATTCCGGAAGTTTCCGTCATTCGGTAACATGATTAAACTATCTCTAAATATCAGAGCAGAGCATCCGTAAATGGCAGAGACTGTTAAATGATGTGTCGGTCATCTACAATGCGTAGCAATTGTGTGACAAAATATAACGGATGGCAACGAATATTCGAATGCTATACAATGATTCGAATATTCGATGAAAATCGGGAGAATTTTAAAATACATAACTATATATATCAAATTTTGAACAGATATGAGAATTTTGAACATTTCACGTCCAATAATAATATATACATGTTAATCAGAACTAAATGTTTCGTAAATATTACATTAAGCAAGTTATCAATTATTAAAAGTCTGAGCACTTTACTGACATATTTTTCACGAACAATTTTTTCATTCGAATTCATCGGTTGAGCAGCAATGTAAATGCGAATACTGGGAGATGAACACAATAAGACAATAATAAGATAACTTTACATCAAATAACAAATAAATAACTCTAGTGTTGGCAAAGCATGCACAAGTAGGTCGAATATTCGAATACTTTGTGATCGAATTTTCGAATGCTTATTGTTTTATTCGTTACCATCCCTACAAAAACACATGTTTAAAGCTTTAAAGAGTGTCCGTATCAAGCGGCATTTTATAAGATGTGCCTGTGTCTAAATATATACATTACTATATACTACATCAATGGTTAGCTGAAAATGTTTCAATATTTGGTATTAATAATGATTCAATGTTTGATATGATTTAATGAAAGTAGTTTTGTTTCAATGCAAATTTGTTTTATATAAGTCTTATGCTTATACACAGCAATGAATATTGCGCATGCATGTACACATAAGTCTTTTCGTGATATTCAATATCCATATTGAGTTGTTTCATTTGCATTTTTATCAATTTTATCAAATTACCGTGAATTATTGTGAGGCATTTTGAATTAACCTGACCACAGACTCCGCATTTAAATTCAATATTAAGGCGTGTAGAAACCATGAGCAAAAAGGCATCTCAAGTATAGCATAGTATCATATATTATGTGGCTAAAGTTTATACATAAGTGAAATCTCGGGCATTTATAGAAGTCTTCTACAGAGTTTGACAGTTGACTTCATTGCATAACCTCACAAAATAACAATATAAAACAAACAACATATTATCTGAATGATAAGTACTACAAGCTCTAACTATCAAGTTATTGGGATACAATTCATACATATGCTACCAATTTAACTGTATATTTTGTCATTCTTAAATCCTATGTCCTTAAAATCAGTGAAAAGATTCACCTTTATAATATACAATGAAGATCAAATCGTCCGACGCTTGAGTATTGCTTATGCAAATAAGCTGATATATATGAAAAAAGGAATATCGCGTTTACTAACTTAAAACCTACCTGATTCAAAATATCTTCGTATATTTCATTGCGGTGAGTTTATTCATGGCTGTCGAAGACCAATCATATTCAGACGATTTAAGAACAATCCTCCGATATATTTATAGTTTTATAGGGCCCAAATATTCAGATGTATATGTGGTATGATGGTTTTAAACATCTTACTATCCTAGATATGGCATACTTCTTAACATCTTTAAATTCAAACACCAGTTAAATGTACTTGAAATATACTTCTCCTAAAACACACTTAATGTTTACTGTGGATTATGGTATATGATAGAGGATTGAACAAGTAAAAGTGTCATGGTTCGTTTGATCGATAATTCCTGGAATTTTAGTATGAGACATTTAAAAGTGACTCGTATTTTAAATAACACACAAAAACATAGTTTCATGTATTCCAAGTAAATCAATTCATAAAAGTAGATGAATATAATTAAATCCATATACCATGTCAACAAGGAAAGAAACGCATGTTTCGAATTCCGAACATACTATTATTTTTCAAAATTAGGAAACAATCTACTAAATCAAGAAAAAAACACAGATTCGGTTAACAATTTAAGAGAACTAGTCTAGACAATTACATTAAATGTTTATGATTTGGAGAATCCAGTAAGTCTATAAGACGCGACCGTGGAAATGTATTAAATTTGGTAATTAAGTTAGGCCAGAACCTTTAACACGCTCTATATTAATGTCGAATCGAACTGAATCATTTGTAAGAAATTGTATCATTCTTCATTTAAGCGATAACTAAATTAGTTAAGGTTTTAATACAGACAGTAACGCAGAAAGCATTTTATTGGCTTAACTTATGCCAGAAGGCATGTGGTGGAGGTGAAAATCATCGTTTAAACATGTACTTTGGAACAAATTTTGTTTGTAACTTTTAAAGAACATCGTTTTTTGTCGTGTATCAATGACGTAAATTCAGTGTGTTAACTTCACACTTCTTTATGAAAGTATGAAAAGAAAAAGTGCTTAAGGGATCACCTCATCCACAATGTCAATAAAACCTCACAATAATTTTAGTCATAACATGATTGGACGCATATCATTATAGTATTGGATGGTGATGCCTTTTCATAATTTAAAGCGACGAGAAAATAATTCCAGTATTGTAGCCTTGATGAAACACAAAATATGATATCATTTTAACAGATTCTCAACCTTTTCCTGTAGAGCCAAAGAAACACGTACCACTTTAAGTACCACTAAAAAGTAAACATTGAAGGCTAAGGCGATACCATTGTAATCAGATTGGTAAATATAAACCTCAATATGAGGCTTTGTCATTTTATAACATATTCATTTTGTTTACATTTTCAACATGAAAAGGTTGCCAGTAACAAACGGTTGTGGTTTTTTTTCGAAGTAATGATTTGTATTTTTGTATTTTTCGAAAAAGAATTGTGATATATGCTAAATATCCGTTTTATTTCGCATTTAGCTCAACTGGCTAAACGTCAGTCGAGCTTATGCCATGGCGAATTATCCGGTGTGCGTGCAACAACTTTTTGCTTCATGCGACTTCTACTCAATAACCACATGGCCAATCGGAATGAAATTAATTAGGAAGCATCCTGTCAATGTCTTCTCCTGAATTTCTTCAAGTTGTTTGGATCCATGCAAAATTATGGTTTCCATGGCAACCGAAAGAAAAAGCTTTAAACTTCTTCTCCTAAACCAGATTTTCAAATAATTTTATAGAAATATTCCTTGGAGCTCTATCAGATTCCTTCCAGATATACTGATGGTCGCAAAACACGGCCGCCAGGGGATATGGGTCTTTTTTGCCTTATATAGCTGAAGTGAAAACTTCAAAAATCTTATCCTCCGAAAGTGTTTTTCAAATAATTTTGGAGAAATGTTCCTTTGGTGACCCTCTTTCAGACTCCTTCAAGCCAAATTGATTGGTCAAAAAACATGGCCACCAGAGGGCGGGGCTATTTTGCATTATATGGATAAAGTGAAACTTCTTCTCCGAAAGTGTCAGGCCGATTTTTTAAATTATTTTGTAGAAATGTTCCAAGGGTGACCTTCCGTAAGATTCCTTCAAGCCATACTGATTGTTTGACACACATGGGGCAGGGCTGTTTTGCCTTCTATTCAAATGAATTTGCAAACATGTTCCTTGGGTGACACGCTACAAAATTCCTTCAATCCATACTGATTGGTTGACAAACATGGCCGCCATGGGACAGGGCCGTTTTGCCTTATATTGAAATAAATTTGCAGAAATCTTCCTTTAAGCCATTGTAATTGGTCATAAAAACAAGGCCACCAGGGGGCGGACCTGTTTGGAGATTTAATTTTTGCCTAATGGCAACGGGGCGATACTGGCCCTCTTGGGCATCTTGTTACGGACTAATATTGGTGTTAAACATACCTTCTTGTAAGAACGCAACTAGCTGACTGACTTTAGTAATATGACTCGCGTAGATCCGTGTTTCTAAACGATCCAAGTCATTTGGTAAAACATTAACTAGTCGGGATCCTATAAAGATGAATCAATGCTTTTGTAAACTTAAGCGAATGTTTTGAATTTTAACAAATGTTCTACCTCAAAAATCCGACACACCGAAGACGGAATTCAATGATGCATTAAGGTAAACTTCACTTACAAGAGGAGATGTTAAAAACATTTAAATTTAGTTGAATGATGGAAGATGTTTTATTTTTCATTGTAACATGCTGTTAACATCTCCTCTTGTAAATGAAGTTTCCCTTTATGTATCATCGAATTCCGACTGCTGGTTGCCAAGAAATAGCCTGGACAAAAATGGTCCGATATGAAACCGTATAGAAATTCACAGGGCCACAATTCTGTGAAAAGTCATGCAGCCGATGCATCTCCACGTGTTAGTGTAACGTCTCATAAGACAGTCGTTGCTGAGAAATAGCCATGACAAAAGCGGAACGGATAGACGGAAAATTAGGCTGACTTCGAAAGGGTACATTACTCTGAAAGAACATTTTTTTTCGAAAAGTACCAATTTCGAAACAAGTATATCTGCATGATAAACTAAAACAGCATATCTATGATTAATACTCTAACATGTGCAGTTTATAAGTCAGAGCATGCTTCAAAAAGAAAGTGATGAACGAACCCATTAACGTTGGCAAACGCCATACCAAACTTATTCGATGTTGGGGGCATCAGAGGAAATTCACTAGCTCCAAGATCTTATACGTTCGGGATAAGTTGCTGTTTTAAAACATTGACTGGCTTTTACCAAACAATGCACGTCGGTCATGGTGGAGTGCATTTGGCAAGGCACATTTTCTAGCCTAGTACTGGTTTGTTTACCCAGGAATCATGAATAAGTGAACTGTCGCCGTGATATAACTGAAATAATGTTGAAAGTGGCATAAAACCACAATAAAAAATAAATTGAACAAACAAAGAAAATTGTCCAAGTAAACATAGAAGTATGGCATAAAGCTGTGATCGGTCAATCGAGACATAAATGATTAGATTATGTACACCTTTTTCATTTTTCTGCGGAATAAGTGTTATCTTTGGAATATAACAATAAATTGAGCGGGGCCTGATGATGCAAACATTGAATGTGTCTGTTTGTTGGTGATGGATATGTGAAGTAGAAAATACTTGTGAACGTGACACATATATCGATCAAGAAATTACACGGCTGTGTCGCATGTCAAATAAGTTTAATGAGAATCTCACAAGTTCACCCTGCCTCTCTCGACCCAGAAAAAAAAGTTATGTGCTAATATAACTATGTCAAATCATTAATAATTCAACGAAATTAATCTCTTGCGTCTGAACAAACTAAATGAATTGGAAAACACGACAGTGACATCTTACACAACAAAATGTATAGGACAAAACAATCAAAAGATGTGACTTTGTTTATAAGGGCACCAAAGAGGTCTTCATCTCTGCCATTTCTGATCAGGTGCATTCGCGTTTATAAAGCTTCGTTCAATGACTTTTCACCTAGTGACTGTCCGTGCAAATGGCAAGGCGTAATGTGAGAGAGTACACAGTCTGAACTACATCGTCATGGTAACAGAATTCAGAAAGGTTGATTTCTCCCGGCATGTCTTGTGAGATTTGAGACGCCTTCTAATCAGATTGAAGCCATATCCATGGCTCGAAGATGCTATCTGATTATTCCCTAAAATATTTCATTGATCCAGTAATTTCTAGATTTGTAATGTACACATAATTTTCCTCAAGCATTTGTAGGAAAATTTGATAATTTACGTATTTAAAGAGGTTTAATAATCAATGGGAAATGTTAAATGATCAATAAGGCAAGCTTGATTTTGCAACTGTTCAGCGCAAATTCAAACCCGATTATTCTATTTCCCCTAATTGAAAACAACTTGATCAAAGATCAGAACAAACGTTTGGGATAAATACTGTACAAATAAGTACTTTTTAATAACATGTATGATTCAAAAGTTTTTATTAGCATAAATTCTTGAACACTTCAAAGAACTTGTGAGTTTATAGACCAATTCAAGAACATTCACACTATAAAGTGTGTACTGGTAAATCGAATTACATTCATGTGAACATGTCTGGCATCTATAAACTGACATGTATAATTTATAAGAACAAAACTGTATCCTAAAAAAAGCACAAGTCAACATAGTCAAAACACTGATTGACACACAGACCTTGTACAAATAATCCAATGGTAACTTCAATATTATATTCACCTTGATGTCACACATTGATAGGGTAATACTATTGACATAGTCACCAACATTATTGTAAAGTGATGCAAAAACAAAAGAACGGTGCTGAATAATGAGAATGACTAGCATAATAAATATCTACTGCTGCATTAGACCTCAATGCGATTAAATATAAAGATCAAAATCTATACATTACTAAAATCATATTCAAAGTTTATTTTTTACGGCGGACCAAATGACAAACAGATTTCGTAAAATGTAACGTTGATTTTTTACAGTGTATTATTAAGTGGACAATAAAATTGATTTTCAATTGTTTGCACATAATGTATTAGGGTATGCGACCATACACGCTTCTCATGAGCCGCTATCTTGTCTTATTAAAAGGGTTATCTGAATTTCCTTTTGTGAATGCGTTTTTAATTCTGGAATTTATCCCGACGCTGTTTTCCTTGGAATATCAGGATCAAATTTCAATGAGATTGTCCGATTCGATATTGTTAAATAATATCAAGACATAGTTAAAGATTATACGCCATTATTTATCAGCTATAAAACAACATTCAAATCATTTTATGTCAATTGCGCATGGAAATTCGATGGTCATAGATTTTCCTTATTTGAAAAGAAGTCATTTCAAATATGTCAATGATCTGTAAAATTGAATCATTGATATCTGGCTATAGCTTAAAAGCATCAGCATGTATAATTGATATGTGCATCAACCATGCATGGCCATTCGTCATCGGATTCAATCACAAGATTGCAAATTAATATATCTATAGGTGCTACCTATTTACGAAAAAACGCAAGATAATTATAAACAAAAATTAAAGAGCATACTTTGGCCATAAAAAAGGATTTATAAGTAATTGACTAGACAATAATAATGTTAATGTCATGTTTCGTGCATTATCAAAACATATTTGGAATTCGTATTGCTGTCGTCTATTATTACGAACAGAAAATAATAAAGTAAAGACTTTCAGAACATCAATAAT
>JASEVX010000001.1:47083082-47228848 GCA_031761405.1 Serripes groenlandicus | reverse complement strand
AAAGAACAATTGCTCCTTATGAGAAAGTTATCCTTTTGCCACAATGTTTGATAAATAGCTCATGTATAGGAATTTGGGGTATTTCATGTTGATACCACTTTTTTGCGGGAAACGACGTCGCTCCATTGACGTTACGCCAAGATGAAGTGTTACGGAAATGACGTCACGTCCTTCTTTGGATACGATACAGTCAACATTTAGGTTCAGGCGTAGAAGTCTAATGCTGTCGTTTTTTTGACGAACGGGAAAACATATTTCTAACCGAGTTCCATTTATTTTTTATGTTAATTCCCCCAAAACACAGCACTTTAATAAATATCGATTTAAAAAAAAAATATATTAAAAAGACGACAATAATTAAAAAAAATCCGTGTTTTTCGTGTCATTTTATACATACCCAAAATATCGATTTAAAAAAAATATTAAAAAGACGACAATAATTTTTTTTCAATCCGTGTTTCTCGGCTCATTTTATACATACCCAAAATGGCGGCGCCCATGGATTTGGCCAGTTTCATTTCAGAAAGCTTCATGGGTTATTGAAAAAAAAAAAAAAAAAAAAAAAAATCAAAAAAAATCTCACACCTGTTAACTATAAGCGAAAAAACCCAATAATGGTTTTTTTTCGTATTAAGTATGAACGTTCACCTGTAAGATGATTTTGATACAATCTAACCTAGAAGTAGGATGAGAATATTGGAAAGTAATACAAATTCAGTCAGAAATACTCATAATCATACGAGTAAGATAATATTTTTTTTTTTGGGGGGGGGGGGGGGGGGGGGGGGGGGGGGGGGGGATACACACACATATCGTTAACAATGTAGATGACTGTATATACGTAATAGGCCATAACTAAAATACAAATCATGAAGAAATTGTTAACGAGCTTTCTTAAAATTCAAATGCTTGCTTACTTTCAAAAGAAGGTTCATAACATAATGTCCCGATATTCCATTCATTCCATCGAAATCGTATTGATCAAGTTTGCGGATGGTTTTTCACAGACTACTCCGTAATGAATTTCAAAGAGGCATCTTCAGACGTCACGTGTCCGCTCTGAGTGTACAGCGGATATCATATATACGGGAGCGTTGACTTCGATGTCAATATATACATATATTCAAAAAAAAAAATTGAATATATGTTTATATTGACATCGAAGTCAACGCTCCCGCGCAGTCTTAACTGACTCTGCACTGTTCAAAGATATTCATAAAAGGTTTTAAAACACCCATTCATACTGTATTATCAATTTGAATCCTTAGAAAAGATGCGCATGGAGGTTTTTTCTTTATATATGCAAACCTACGCGAATGTAGGTTTTCCTGCAGCACTATCAGTTTATAAAGCTGTAATTTAAAATGTGTTCGACTAGCGATGCATTAGGACATTATGATTACATCTCTGGTTAGAATTCCGTTCGGTTCATAACCCGATACATCGTCGCTCATGATTGCAGGGATGGCTAAGAGGCGGTTGTATCGAACGCCTTTGCTGCCTCATTATACAATATTGGTTTGTATTATGTGTATTCTTTAAACTATCATGCCATACTCATTTATGTACACTGATTAATGTGTTAGGTGCAAACTTCATTATAATATGTATACTGATCGTTGTGTCTTATGAATTCTCCATTTCGTTATGAGTATACCTCTCATTATGTAATATACCGATCGTTGTGTCTTGCGCCTTCCCCATTCGTGATGTGCATACTTCATTACATTATATTCACTTATCTTAATGTAATGTTTACACATCGTTGTGATATGTGCAATCTACGTTCTGATATATGCAATCTACTTTCTGATATGTACACACATCATTATGTGATGTGTACGGTCACTATGTCTTGTGCATTCTCCATTTCGTTAAGTACATTATTGATTATGTGATGTGTACCGAGCATCATCTCATGTGCATTATTGATGTATAATGTGTACCGATCTTTATGCAATGTATGTCAATCATTATACATTGTCTATTTTCGATTTCGTTATGTTCATACTTCGTTATGTGATGCTTTCCAGTCATTCTACCCTGGTACCAATTTGTATGTTCATAATTGAGTATGTGATATATACCGAGCATTATATCTTATGCATTTACCATTTAGATATATGTACCGATCAATACTTGATGTTTCCGATTGGTATGTATTGTGCATTCTCCATTGCGTTATGTGTACCGAACATTATGTGATGTATTCCGATGATTATGTCTTGTGCATTGTCAATTGCGTTATGTGCATATATTATTATGTTATATTCACTTATCTGTATGTACAAACTGCATAATGTGATCTGTACTAATCATATGCTTTTTGCATTCCCCATGTTTTATTTACACATCACATTACATGATATGTACCGGTTATTATGCTTTAGTGTGCATTTCCTATTTCATACATCATTACATTATCTGCATTTATCTTTATTTCATGTGTACACGTAATTGTGTTATTGTAGTATACATTCTGATATGCCAAAACATCATTAACATCTATTTGTTATGCTACTCCATGTGTATGCTATGTCAGAGCGTCTGTACGTTGTGTGCATTCATCGTTATTATGACGGGATGTTTTATTCGGGTAATTTTTATCAACGACACCGCCAAGATGGCGGCAAATTCGCCTTTTGATGTCTCCAATGTTTAAGGATTTTGACAGCAGTGAAGTTCCAATTGTGTAGAATGTACAATTGGAACTTAGTCCTGCACTCTTTTCTTCTCTGATAGAAAATGGTAATGGAGTCTACTTAAAATTAATAAAATATTGAGATAGTACTATATATGCCTATGGACTAAAGGTTTATGTTTATGTGTCCGTATTTGGAAGTGGACAACTTGGACAATTACCCATTGCCTCATAAGCATTTTCTTGGACTCTTCCAAATTGAAAGCATTAATTCACCACTTATCAGTAATATATGAATTATGTTTACATTTACTGACAGAGTTGAAAACAGAGTAAGTAGATGTATAGATTGCTCGTCACGAGCAATCTAAACTCTTTCTACACTGTTTGTAAAGGGCTGATTTATTATAAATACGGTATTATGGTGCAAAGGGATTAATAGAGGCATTTTGATGTCTCCAATATTGAAGGACTTTGACAGCAGACTTTTCTAAATTGAAAGCATTAATTCAATACTTATCAGTAATGTGTGAATTATGTTAACATTTACTAACAAAGTGTATTCACACATAACATAAGGACGTATGTACATCACATACAGATAAACAAATATAACATAATAACATATGCAGATAACTAAATTGACAATGCATCGGAACTAGGGATGGGAACGAATTTTCGAATACTGTTTTCCAATAAGAATATTCGTTTTCAGTGTACTATTTTGTTTATTATTACTATTTTAAAAGACCAAACATTATTAGTAAAATTCTGACATAGGTCGCGAGTTGGAGCTAATCATGATTAAGGGTAAAGTGATAAAGAGTGTGTATGTGTCGTTTGTTGTGTCTTTACAACATTTGTCAAAACATAAGTAACAATAATAAAGTCAATAATTGTCACGCGTACGTTTACCACCAGAGTTCTAATCGTATGTAACCAGACATATCTCCTTGACGACCAGTTTGTTCGATATTTTTGAATCAACAAACATGTACAAACGGTGACAGTCTGAAGTTCCGTAAAACCCTCCCAGCCTAACCAAACCATGATGTTTACATCAAAGACAGCTGTTGCAACAATTGAATAAATCATATTTAACATCGCGTTACGTCTCAAAAGTATGCAGCTTTCCTTTACCTCTTCAAAATTGAATTCACATCAGCAAACAAATTGAATCGTCAGCCATTTTGTTTTCTTCCAACACGCGGTTAAATTGACTAGACGAAATCGGTAAAAGAAAATAAACGAAATATCACCTAACTCCCTATGCTTTTTGAATGGATAAGATATATAATTATTTCGTTAATTATTTGATTCGATTCAATGTTAAACTCGGTAAACAAGCGACACCTGAATGAATATACGGCTCAAAAAACGTTGCGATTTGGTTTATCGTTTGGAGGGGATTTTTCTTTCTTGATTTACTTCGAACTGAAATTCAAATACTTCTATTGACAAAAAAGAGAGTGTAAGTTCAGTTGAAACATGAAATATATACGTAAACAATAGCTCATACTTATACTTGGAAAATTGTCATTATTTGAAAAAGGAAATGGAAAATTACCAGTGTTCGGATTAACCTGAAATCAGATACCGATTTCTGATTCGAAAAAACGAATATGGAAAACGAATATTCGAATATCGTTTTCAATATTCGTTCCCATCCTTAATCGGAACACATCACATACTGTTCGGTACACATAACGCAAAGGAGAATGCTCAATGCATACTGGTCGGAAACATCAAGTACTGATCGGTACATATATCTAAATGGTGAATGCACAAGAGATAATCCTCGGTATACATCACATACTCAATTATGCACAAACTAATTGGAAAGGTCGCAGGGTAGAATGACTTGAAAACATCACATAACGAAGTATGCACATAACGAAATCGAGAATAGACAATGTATAATGATTGATATACATCGCATAACAGATCGTGTGTACAGTACATATCATAACGTCGATTGCACATATCACAACGACGTGTACACATCTCATTCAGATAAGTGCATATAATATAATGAAGTATGCACATAACTAAATGGGGAAGGCACAAGACTCAACGATCGTTACATATCACATAATGAGGTATACTCATAACGAAATGGAGAATTCACAAGACACAACGATCAGTATAATAATATAATGAAGAGAGCACACCAAGAAACGGATTATGCATCAAACACATTAATCAGTGTACATAGCATAAAGGAGTATGGCATGATAGTGTTACGATTACACAGAATACAAATACTTATAATGAAGCAGCAAAGGCGTGCCATACGGTTGCGCTGGTTTCAGGGTAACATTACCAGCAGTACTGATAATTTAGAAGGTTACGTCGTAATAAACCGAAGTCATATTCAAAGCAGCGTGAACGCTCTTCTTTTCATACAATTTTAATTATATGTTATAATTCAGTGAATTAACATACTCGAACACAGCAAGAGAACAGTTAGGTCTTTTATAGACACTCGTGCACATGTAATGTTTTTTTTTTAAAGATGTGTTAAGATCAATATCAGGAGTGACTAAGTTTTTTATAAAAAGTGGCAACTACCTTTCATTTGGAATAAGACAGAACACAATGTGAGTGAGTGCCCACTTTTATGTTATTATAAATCCATTATGATCGTTTTAAAGTAAGCACAATACATTTAGTTGGTTTACAACGTACACAGAGCTTGAACAAAATGAAAATTCAGACGATTTGTGTGTCATTAAAACACGACAAATAATTACTCACCGATATTGTAAGCTAAGCTTTCGTTTTGGGAGGACTGATAAAAGTAAAACCTCAGATGTAACAACGAACATTTAAAACATAACTATCAAATATATCACATGGCATCATTTTAGGGATGCTTTCAAGCTAAGGGTTTTCCGTGGATGGCATCCCCGTGCGTAAGCAAATGTACGTTCCGTGTAAGAACTATCATGGACACGTGGCTAATAGGACAGTGAACACACTGAACTATATGTTTACTGACCTAGTAAGGTATCTACCAATGGGTAGACCATAGGTCAAATGACACGGCCTATTACGATTGAAATGCTATTTGCTTGTGGGTATGAACTTAATGCGGTATTACAAAGCAAACGTGACAAATGTTTGACGCAAAGCATCAAAGAGAAGCCTCAATATTTCGTTGCACATGACGAAATAAAAAAGGGACATTTAAAGTATTTTTCAAACTGTAAAATCATGACTTTAGATTAATAATAAACGAACTCTTATATTACTGTAACGTGTACCGGGCGGTTGATACAACAAAACACTAAAAATAGGCCGAAACGGGCCGGAAATCAAATGGCTTGAAACAGGGTCAGTTTTAAACGGCAACCTATGGTCGGAACTAGTTTCAAACGGCTTCGTTTGGAGCAATGTTCGAAACCTGTTTGGTACAGTTTCGGTCGGAACAGTGTACAAACCAAACGCTCAAAGGTCGAAACCAGTTCATACAGTTTCGTGCGAAACAATGTTTGAAACGATGATGTGAAACAGAAGTTGACAGAACTAGAGCAGTATTCACTCTGTGACAGAAGAAGCCCTGCACGTTTGAGACTACGCTTCAAGTCTGAGGGACAACTGTTTTATACTGTTTTCTTAGTAAATCCGAAATGACAGTTCTACAAGTTGCTATGGAACGATTACAACTATACAAATATGTTATCTACTCACATGATTCCAGTGATAATATCTGCTAAACGTTCGTAATTTCAATGAGTTTTAGGATAATTCGCTTGGTGATTTTAATAAACAGGAAGTGACATACAAAAGAAATACAGAGACAAAGGAATCAAAATTACTGGAAAGGAATATTTTGATACGAAGGTAAAAATCGTCACATTACAAACATTTAAAGTCAATTTTGTTTTAAGCAAAGATATGTAAAAGAACATTTATAGTACATTTTAAGACACTATTATGTTAACCTTTTCCCACATACAACAATTCTGCAACAAATGTCTTTCAAAGCATTAACTGGTATTTAAAATGACAACTTAACTTGAGCAGCTTCTGCCCATTTGGCGTCTTATTATATATGCGAAGAGTGAGGAATGGTGTGAATATACATTGTCTGACAAGAGCATTCATTAACCGTTTATGTGAACTGTAGACGTATATGTATCTTCTGACAAATAGTCATAGTATAGTCCCATGCGTGTTACAGCGACACGACTACTTGTGGTCATGCCACGGAGATGCACTAACACCCAAATGCCTCGGACGTGGCTCAGATATAATAGTACAGTAAGGGCAGGAGGCTACTTGTTTTTGCACAGTGAGACATTTGTCAAGAAGTTAAAAGTTGTCTTACAAAGGGTTGAAAAAACACTGTGGCATGTGTGAAACATATTACCCCAGAGAAAAGTACACTAGTACAGACATTTAATCACCAGTCATTGGTCATGTGAATTTAGCTCGCTGTAACTTTAATGAAAGCTCGATAACCTATGATGTTTAATATCATAGCATGTCTACAGTGATCAACTTCTTAGACAATAATACAACTATTATAGAAAAGTAGTAATTGCACATAAAAGAATAGTTATCCTTCTCCAGTTATGGTAAAAGGCACATTATTGACAATAAAACAGCGAATACAATACAATATATATTAATGAATGGCTCGTATTTTTTTAATCTTTACTCTTTAAAAACAATGATACTAGTATTCCTGTGGAAGATAATCCAATGTATTATAATGAGCAAATCGACTTCTTATTAAATTCTGAAATATCTCCAGAGGAACAAAGAGGTTTACTAAAAGTAAAAACTGGAAAGGCACATGGTAAAGATGGCGTATCAGCTGAATTTTACCAACAATATTCTGCAGGAAATTAGTCCAATTTTAGTGAAATTATTCATCAAAATATTTGAAACGGGAATATTCCCAGAGTCATGGTTTAAAACTTTAATATAATCGATCCATAAAGCTGGTTCTAAAAATGATCCAAGTAACTACAGAGGGACTCTTATTAATATTATGTATAAAATATTTCCATTCATTGTCAATGACCGTTTAACGATCTGGTCGAACCAGTTCGTAATTACAGACGAATCACAATCGGGATTTAGGGCCGGATATTCTGCGTTTGATAATGTCTTCTGTCTCCAGAGCATGGTTCAAAAGTATATATCTAAGCCTGGTGGTAGATTTTAAGTACTTTATGTCGATTTCCAAAAAGCTTTTGACTCCTTGAAATTAACAACTCTTTACATGTTATTATATCGATGTATTTAAAATATAAAGGCGCATGTAAAAGTAGACTCAAAATTGACGCATCCTATGTAACATGGGATTGAAACAAGGTGACTTAAGTTAAACAAAACTGTAACAAGGGCATTTTCATAACAAATGATATTCAATGATATTCCTGATATATTTTGTTTATTATTTGCAGACGATGTAGCGAATTGTGCGGTTACTGCTGTCTATTTGCAGAAGCAACTTAATACCATTGATACATTTTGTACAGAAAAAGATATGGTAGTCAACCTTAAAAAGTCTGAAATAAACATTTTTATGAACGGAGTATGAAGGTTATGTTTATAGGGGTGAACATATAAAAGTAACTTCAACATATAAATGTATGGTTTACTATTTACACCAAAGTTATCCCGGCCTTTAATCAACAACAAAACTTGAAGCACAGGCCCGTAAATGTTAAATTTTGTTTATAAGAATATTTTAAAATTTTCGACTCTATGGTCATTCCTGTACTTACATATGGGTCAGAGATTTGAGGCTATGAATCTCAAAAATGTGTATAACAAATCCAGACTAAATTCTGTAAAAAGAATCTTGGTATGAATTCTTCTGTAAATGACGCAATGGCATTGGATGAATGTGGGAGATTTCCTCTAGCTATAAATATACACATTCAATTTAATAAATACTGGGATAGGCTAATTTAAATGGATCCTAACAGATAGCGAAAACAGTGCTATTTAATGCTTAAGAAGTATGATGATATTGGTAGAATTGATTTTTTCTTTGCTTTTTATTTCATCCAACCAGTAGGAGATTTATATGAATTTTCTAACACAAAACAATATAAATAGAACGTATAAACATCGTGTACAAACACATGAATAGATACATGTCTCAAATTAAAGGTAAAATTTGGGCTTTTCCGTGTTTTGTTTTTAGTTTATATCTGTAACACCCATTTAGAATATTATCAACGAAACGAAATGGAATGTATTCCAACAGGTTGATAGATATCCAATGACATCGGCCAATTGCAGTTTGTATATGTATATGCGTTTTTATGGACATGTATGAATGTTTCTAACAACTGATGAACATTTCATTGACCAAAAAGCTATTACTTCTTTTCACTTAATATGACTCACGTGTGAAAACAGATGATTAAATATAAGAGAGAAACACAGATGCAGATGTGAATATTTAGTTAGGATTAATCATCAATATGTCTGCTGTTTTCATATATAACATCTGATCCTTTAAGCACTCTCTGTATGTACTGAATACATAACTGTATATACATAGTTTGCATAGTGTTGTCTATGACGAATACTGCTGGTAACTTGGTATATAATAAATACCTAGCAAACGCCTCACGTTGTGACACGAATGTTCTTAAAAATAAGGACAAGTCTTCCGAGCAGTGCAGTCCGATAGTGTTCATGAGATTGTTACATTGTCTCGAGCAGTTAGATATCATATGTACTCGTAGCTCACAGACGATTGATTGACAATAATTGCAAAGGCTAGATTCTTCTTTTTTTTTATTTGCTACACGTTAATAGTTCTACAGTGGAAATTGCATGTTTTATAGTTTGGTTCGTTTTTGCGCATTTCCAGAATAAAGACACTACAAAACCGATCAAAGTCACTGTCTTGTTTAGTTATCTCTTTCCAAGATAGTTCGAATGTTTTTCCAATTGCTTTTTGCACAATGTTTTTCCATGATATTTTTCTCCGGGAAGTAGTTATGTTGTTGGTAAGTGGTATTGTATTCGGAGAGTGTATACTTTTTTAGTATTCTATAAATATCAGGAATGAAACCGTACTGGTTTTTACACTGTTTAGTGAGGTACAGGTTAAGACGATATAAGAAAAGCTGCTTTGAAAGGTTTTCTGAAGGTATATTACAGAGTCTTTGAAGAAAGGTAAGTTTTCGTTTATCGATTTCCCTTTCAATAGGACGCCATCCAAGTAAACATAATGCCATATCCGTTCGGGTTCTCACTGGTAGGTGTCGTGATTGTTTAGCGCATGCACGCTATAGTTTGTCTACATTTTAGACGTCCTTGAATGACATATTGTGCCATAATTCACATCCATATTACGCTGATGAGATCGAGATGGTTTGAATAAGTGAACTCATTACAGTCGGGTCAACGTGTCCTTGATTTCTTAATGCTAGTAATGAGTGCATTGAAGCATAAACTTTCCTTACTCGGACAGTGACTGCGTCCGAGCTGTTAAGGAGCCGATTTAATGAAATTCCAACGTGTGTGACTGTTTCGCATTTTTCTATACTAGAATTTCCAAATTTGGCGGAGTTAACTATTGTGTTTTGTTAACCGAAAACTATGAATTTACACTCAAGTATCCCCAAGTGTTTGCATAATTACATACAATGTGTAGCTGATTCTTAAATGGAGTAAGATTTGGACAAAGAAAAGCTAAATCATCTGCTAGTGTTTGGTTGCCACACTTGATAGTCCCAACAGTTAAACTGTGGTTAGTTTCTAGTTGATTTAAGAGATCATTTATGAAGAGAAGGTAACTCCAGCTCGACATTATTCCTCCCTGCCGGACGCCTTGTAGTATATTAAACGGCTTTGAGTAGACACAGTTCACTTATACGCAAGCTTTTAGTCCTTTCGTGAGATTAAATTCTGTAAAACTCTTCTTGGTATTAATTCTTCTGTAAATGACACAATGGCAGTGGGTGAATGTGGGAGATTTCCTCTATCTATAAATTACCACATTCAATGTGTTAAATACTTGGAAAGACTAATTCAAATAGAACCTTACAGATAAGAGAATTTCTATGTATGTATGTCTTGGGTTGTGTGTGGCTTCCGCAAGATATATGTAATGAAACGTATTTCAATTAGCAAGTAAAACATATATTAAAAATATTGCCCTTTATGTTTCAAAGCTTTTTGGAGAAATTTGATTGTGTACATTACTACATTGTAGGTTATAGTAATATAGTATGTAAGTTTTGTGGGCCGGAGGCCTAACTTCGCAAATAAACTATTGTATTGTTTAGGAAAATTGAAGCGATCAAAGGTTCGTGGTTTATCAATGTTTATTGAATAACTTATCGAACACTATAAAACAATATTTGAGAGAGTTACAACAACCGTAGTTAACCGACTACAATCAACATTCACTTGTCAATTATACAAATATTGAGAAAAAATAAATATATAAAAGTGATTTTCTTAAAGTGATGACAATCAGGAAGGTACCTGTAACCTTTTACATGATTCAGCCATCTTTAAAGTACTGACTTTCGTTACAAATCTTTCCCCAATGTTTCCAATTTGTAATCCTATCATTTTTATTTGTTTGGAACAAACAAATTTAGTAGCGACAATTCTGAAGCCATACGTCTTATGGAAAAGTTCCTAAATTTCATACGCGTGAAAGTAGTACTCAATACTTGCTCTTACTTTTCAAATGTATCACGATTTTTGAAATAATGATATATTTATATCGTCTTTGTTTTCTTATGTGGTTCTTATATTCAAAGAGAATTTGGAAATAAAATGAAACATTGTATTTTAAAACATGAACGCGGAGAGATTTATAAATCTCAATGAGTGAACTGCTACAGGGAGAACTATTTCCGATTTAAGCTCCAGATACGGTATTTGAATTTTCAATCACGCATTGAAAATGTAGATAAAAACAGAATTGAAAATATTTTCTTTGGGCCTTGTCGGCCATATAAATATAGTATAAAGAATTAAAAAAAACAAATATGTGCGTCATAAAATGCATTTAAAATGAGAGTAACACATTTGCAGAGAAATCGTGATCGTCGAATTCTATTTATAAATACAACGGTATGGGGGGGAGGGTCTAAAGTGCGGACGCGATCTGCGGACAAATACATTATAGAGGGAAAATGCGGACAAATGCAATATAGAGGGAAAATGCGGACGCTATAGAATATAGAGCAAATCTGCGGACGCTATGATTTGTTGTAAAAAATGTTTAATTAAAGATGGGCAAATGTGTATAATTTGTTACATATGATCATATCCGGGTTTTTTTCTTTGTAAATATATAATGTGTTTGATTGCTTTTATCAGTGATATAGATTAAACCAAAAATGGAGATCATGCTGAAATGGAATCTCTTGGTAAAGTGTTTTAACGACTTTCCTCTTTATATAATATCTATAGATATCAATAACGAGAATTGATGGATTGATTTTCCGACAAGTAAATGTCTTTTGACACATCTGCAGCGGACGAAATTTGAAAACATTGCAAGAATATAATAGGTTGCTAGTAACTAGCCATAGGTTTTGCTTCAATTATATCCTCTCCTTTACAATCGATTGAAGGGTCATGGGTTCTAGTTATTGTTTGGCCTCTTCAGTTTCTACTTTGTAACTTTTAACAGTTTTCCATGTACCATACTACGAGGCAAATGATCCATGCAACATTCTATTCTGTAGGGTACTTGGAAGGGGCAGAACAATTTAAATAACAAATAAACAATAAGTATATATATATATACCACACTTTTAATCTTAATTTGTTTCTAGTAATTATATATATATATATACAACAATAATACTAATCTATAACAAATAAGTTAAATGTTTTTTTCTTGCTGTGTAAACATTAAAAAGCAACATATATTGAAAACATTGTGGGTAAAGGAGAATTTGCTTATTTAAACAATTTCTTAATTCCCATAACCTTTCTTTACCGTCGTATAAACCAAATTTGTATTTGAAGGCTGTTATAAGTAAAAAACTTAAATGTTGCCAATTTAATCACATATCTTATCATTATAATAGCCAAATAATTAACAAAAGTTACAATTAAAGTCCGCATCTGTTGTCGAAATATCCACAGGTGCATTAACACAAGATTTGTGAAACCAATGTGTGCATATATCACATTGTACCATGACGGTATCGACACATCCCGACAAGTTACAAATACATAAATGTATATGATAGGTTTATTGGGAAAAGGGGTTACATTTATAATTTGTTTGGAATGACACTCGTACACAATGGTAATTAACATTGTATGGTCACGCATCCTTTATTGATTTGGCAAGCTTAAACACCCTTTAAAGGAAACAGTGGCCAGCTTAGGTGTATACTGTAGAGTACAATGCGGACGGCACAGGTATTGGTTTTCTCTGGAGCATTTAATCCTTTTATAATGCAAATGAATTCAAAAGCCTCTGAAGTCTGAAGCATGTTTCTTTTAAAGTGCTCATATAAATATTAGTACTGCCTTTTTCCACAATATTTTCTACATGATTTCGATTACTCTTTCATTTGGATAGATGTTTCTTTTTTAGCTCACCTGAGCACGAAGTGCTGAAAGTTAGTTATTGTGATCTCCTTTTGTCCGGCGTCTGTCGTCCGTCAACATCTTCTCCTCAGTAACGAGTGGGTCAATTGGGATGAAACTTCACAGAAAGCATCCTCTCATTGACCTCACCAGAATTCCTTCAAATGTTTGTGATTCATGCAAAATTATGGTTTCCATGGCAACGAAAATAAAATAACTTTAAAATTCTTCTTCTACCAAACTGGTTGGCAGATTTTCAAATTATTTTAAAGAAGTGTTCCTTGGCCGCCAGGGAGTGGGTTTTTTTTTTGCCTTATATGGCTATAGTGTAAACTCAAAAAAATCTTCTCCTCCAAAAGTGTCAGGCCGATTTTCAAATAATTTTGTAGAAATGTTCTTAGGATGACCCTCTAACAGATTCCTTCCAGCCAAGTTGATTGGTCGAAAAACATGGCCGCCAGCGGGGCTTCTTTGCCTAATATGGCTATAGTAAAAACTTGAAAAATCTTCTCCTTCGAAAGTGTTTGGCCAATTTTCAATTCTTTTTGTAGAAATGTTCATTGGGTGACCATCTATCAGATTCCTCCAAGCCATGTTGATTGGTCGAAAAACATGGCCGCCAGGGGGCAGGGCTATTTGGCCGTATATGGCTATAGTGAAAACTTGAAAAATCTCTTGTTAAGCAGGAAGCTTTTGAGTAAGATTTTAGAAAACCCTTGGTCAATTGTGATTTATTTTTGTAACAAAAATTGGTAAATACTTAGATGAGTGAGTCGGGGCCATAATGGTTATCCATTTGTTTTACATGTCTTTTGAAACTTGGAAATTAAATATATTATTCACATGTATGTCTCATGATTTATTTTTATAGACAACTAAAATGGCATTTAATTTTAACGGATGCGTCATTTATTCTTTTACCCGAAGTTGTAATATTTATAAACAATGCATAGTTTATAAATCACACATCTATGCAAAGGCAAATGTTTGAACAGTTTTATGTACCCAAACAAATTCAGTGCCTTCAGCGCTTTGATTATATAAGTTACATATTTATACTCAGATGAGTTTTAAAAAGAAGAAGTCTTAAAATATCACATCACGTAATAAAAAGCGTGCGTCATCGACACTGATAGATTGAACAACTTAATTACAATTATAGATGATTAATAAACAATGGATTACATCATGCGCCGATACAAACGTTAAAACCTGACGTGTTGTTAAAACATTTATTTTAAAAGCCAAAGTACCATCGGGAAGCTTCCAGGAAACTCGGTCCGTTTAACAGCCCGCGTTATGTTATATTATAGCATTTTATGAGGGTATATAACATAATTAGTGGTCTTTACGAAGGCAATTTCTCGACTTGTAAACTGATTTTATAGCCAACCTTTGAATAGCAGTGTTCTCGTTCATGACACATAAAGAGATACTGTAATAACACTCGTGGGATAACAATTCAATATTTTTTCAACATGACTTTATTTTTTAATTTATCATTTATGTGAATCTGGATACATTTTAAATGTCATCTAGTTAAATCAACGATATGGTTTATTCGACCAGCGTTTATCCAGATCATCCTGTGTATAGATTTGGAATTAAATTGTTAAACATTGTTCGTAAGTATTTTTGGGTAGTTTTCCTGCTGCACGACTAATTTATACAGGTTTATGGCACAGGTACGTTTAAACACATCATTGTAAGCTTGTCTGTTTTTCGAAGAAAAAAAATCGGGGTATTGTTATACATTTGGCGTCGTCCGCAATTCAACATTTTCAAATGAAACGTGGTGTAACGTGGTGTACATGTTCCGAGGAACAATACGCATAACTACACTAAGTCTCATAATTCTGGCTTTAATAATGATTAAATAATGTCCCTTTTTCGACTTAGAAACAAGCAGACGAGCGTTCGCTCCGCGGCGCTCTTTTTTGAGTTTATAAACATTATTTAGTGAAATCAAAATACAATGTCAAAAACCACGAAACTAGTTTTATCAAGTTATTCGAACGTAACATATACTAAAGATCTTTTATCTAGGCCGGGTGAAAAAAAGCACAGCGTGTTTCGCGCTGCCCGAGGCTGCTAAAACTGCTGGCGCTGTCAAAATCAAAATGTCACGTAAAGAGATATGGCTTAGTTCACATGAAAAGTATGGTCTTATTATTTTAAAAGTATATATTTTAATTTGTATGCGACATTTGTAGGCGTGTTTTTTTCAAATGAACTACTGTGAAGGAATTTCGCATTTTTCATATTTTTTTCGGTTTGAAAACATGAATATCTGGATTTTCGTTTTGAAAGATTAGAAAACGTACATCAAATAACGCTCCGTTACGAAGTATGGTAAGATGAAACTTAAATACGGCTAAAGTGGCAAAATAAAGTGTTTTAAGTTAATAGACGTTCATTTTTCACTATATGATGATCGGAAACGTCGCCCGGTTTCGTCCTTCGACAGCGATAGTAATAGAGGTAAATATTAACAAACATACTAAAAAAGCTTGATTTAATGAAATATTTCACATCTTATCATGGCTTAAAACTCATTGAAAGACAAGTTATTCGAAATTAACATATACTAAAGATCTTTTATCTAGTCCGGGTGAAAAAAGCACAGCGTGTTTTGCGCGGCCCGAGGCTGCTAGAACTGCTGTAAATAGTGCTGGCGCTGTTAAAATCAAAATGTCGCGTAGAGAGATATGGCTTAGTTCACATGAAATGTATGGTCTTATTATTTTAAAAGTGTATATTTTAAGTTGTATGCGACATGTATAGGCGTGTTTTTTTCTAATGAACTACTGTAAAGGAATTTCGCATTTTTCATATTTTTTTCGGGTTTGAAAACATGAATATCTGGATTTTCGTTTTGAAAGATTTGAAAACGTTCATCAAATAAACGCACCGTTACGGGGTATGGTAATATGAAACTTAAAAACGGCTAAAGTGGCAAATAAGTGTTTTAAGTTAAAAGACGATCATGTTTCACTATATGATGATCGGAAACATCGCCCGAGTTCGTCTTTCGACAGCGATAGTAATAGAGGTCAATATTAACAAACATACGAAAAAAGCTTGATTTAATGAAATATTTCACATCTTATCTTTGCTTAAAACTCATTGAAAGATGCCAGGCTGCTCAGTTCGTGCTGCTACGCTGTCAGAATGCTAACTTCACGCTGCCAGACTGCCAGGCTGTTAACTTCACGCTGTCAGACTGCTAGGCTGCCACGCTGTTATGTTACTCAGTTCATTACGCTGTCAGACTGACATCTTTACTTTGCCTAGCTGCCACGCTGCTCAGTTCGTGCTGCCAGGCTGTCACGATGCTCAGTTCGTGCTGCCATGCTGCCACGCTGTCATAATGTTTACTTCATACTGCCAGGCTGCTTACTTCACGCTGTCAGGCTGCCATACTGCTAACTTCACGCTGCCAGACTGCCGGACTGCTAACTTCACGCTGCCAGGCTGCCAGACTGCTAACTTCACAGACATGTCATTTAAGCAAAAGCGTTGAAATATTTTTTAATAAAGACTACATCTTACTAAAATGTTTAAAAGGCTTAAAATGATCTTCCCCTTTTACAAATTCTGCTGCCATCACATACTCAACGGCGCTAGTAGACGCCTTCCAAAATGTGTAAGGCGCCTAAATGGATTGTGTGAACGAATACAAAATAATTGAGTCGTCCCGCGAGAAAACCGACATTGTGGACTCTGCGTAAAGTATCGACCCGGATCAGCCTAAGCATGCCGCGTAGGCTTACGCGGATAATGACTTTTCGCCTCCTGTGGATTATCTGTTTCAGGAATCATTACTTTATACCTCTATCCCCCTTAGACGGAACGTGTCGGCCCGGATCAGTCTGTGCAGGCTGATTTGGGTCGATACATTACGCACAGGCCATAATGTTGGTTTTCTCGCGGGACGACTCATATAAAGATACAACGAGTCAGTCGCACGCCGATCATACCTCACTCAGCCAATCAGAGATCCGCGTCAATTCATTTACTATAAAACTGAAAAGGCTACCTATAATGCGTAATTGTACTGGACATTTGTCTGGAACCAGTCAGAGATAGACACAACACAATGTGATGGTAGTCGAAGCAGACGATTATCAGACTAGTGTTCAGTGCAGCAGTTCGATAACCCACAGTTTATTGGATACAGTGTAGATGCAAAACAAAACATATAAAAAGGAAGGCAGACGATAATTAATTATAATTATATAATTATACGTATAATTACATGTTTACACAAGTTCTACCGTTCTCCTTCTGCTCTCAAATTATTACTAGAAATTTTGCAACGTCCGGACATGTGTGAGTAAACATGACAGAAATTGCTAATACTTTTATTTTAAACATTTATGAAAATGAGAAATTAGTAACTTTGTACAATGAAAACCAATATCCTTTCAAATATCGTCTGCTGCAAATCAGCAATCGCTTAACTTCTTTTGAGAGACGTTCTTAACAGTATTTTGCGGACAATGTAAAACTTGCAAAAATCGTGCAGTCTAATCTTGATCTATAATTATCGTGACTGATTTATCAATACTAACGAAATCATAATCACTGAACTTGTTGAAAACCAGGCTTGATAAAAACTGGTTGTAGGAATTCAACGTGCTGAGAGTTACAGAGGACAAGTGCAGTAAACTAGAATATTCCTCAGGGGCGTAGCTCTCTTTAGGCACTGTAGGCACGTGCCTACACATTTTGTTCTCAAAGTGCAGCTGCGGCGATACACATCTGCGTAATGTATCGACCAGATCAGCCTGCGCTGTCCGCGCAGACTGATCCGGCCGACACATTCCGTCTTAGGGGGATAGATGTATAGAGTAGTTATTCCTGAAACAGAAAATCCACAGGAGGCAAAAAGTGTCTATCCGGGTAGGCCTGTGTGGCCTGCTTAGGCTGATCCGGGTCGATACTTTACGCAGAGTCCACAATGTTGATTTTCTCACGAGACGGCCTACACAATGATTATTGCAAATATACGCCCCTGTCCCTCATATATATTTAATAATTGTTACATTATAAAAGTGACACAATGCATTCTTTTGTTTGCGCAATCTAGCCACAGCTTCTTAATATCAAAAGTCCATTTGTTAGCACCAGATGACGATCCCTTGTGACTCGCACTGTTAATTTAACACCAGAAGGAATAAACACACAGTCAAACCCTGAATCTTTTTTTTTTGGGGGGGGGGGGGGGGGGGGGGTATATAGGAATCACCCTGTCCGTCCGTCCGTCCGTCTGTCTGTCCATATGTCTTGTAAGCGCAACTCCTCCTTAACGGCTGGACCGATTCTGATGAAACTTTACATAGTTGCAGTACACAACCTGAGGATGTGCATGAAGTAAGGTTATCGGAAATATTTCAAGGGAGATAATTGCCATTACTGTAGTGTGAGACGGGGGTATCCTTTTGTGAGTTCACTCACAGTTCTAGTTAATGGCTGCGGTAAGGTATCTGTATGTTGGCGGGGATCTGCTAAAAACAATCGTAAGGCATATGTGTTCACTGTAGGACAAGATCAGACAACGCATCCATACTGTCAGATCTAGGTCTGCACTGTTCGTGAATTAGACAAAGACGTTTTCCAAGATCCTGAGGCATAAAGTGAAAATCGCATTAATTAAGTTGTTTTTTGTAGAGCACGTCTTATTTGAAGACTATATAACGTCATGCCTCAGGGATACGAACCTGTTGGGCACTTATGATAAGTGTACCTAAATATGAGCCGTTCCACGAGAAAACAAGCATTATGGACTCTGCGTAAAATATCGACCCAATTCAGCTTAAGCATGCCGCGCAGGCTTACCCGGATATACACTTTTCGCCTCCTGTGGATTTTCTGTTTCGGGAATTACTACTCTATCTATCCCCTCTTAGACGGAATGTGTCGGCCGGATCAGTCTGCGCGGACAGCGCATGCTGATCTGATCGATACATTACGCAGATGTGTATCGCCGCAGCTGCAGTTTGGGGCATTTCTAGACAAAATGTGTAGGCACGTGCCTACAGTGCCTAAAGGGCGCTACGTCCCTAGAAACAGTGACCCAGCCTCTAATATAACCCATTTCCACAACAATCTAGGGGCAGACACTTTTCGCCTCCTGTGGATTTTCAGTATCCGGAATCATTACTCTATACCTCCGAGAAGGGTCGGCCCTGATGAGCCTGAGTGGACTGCGCAGACTGATCTAAGTGGATAACTTACGCAGAGTCCATAATGTTGTTTTTCACGTGTATCGGCTCATAATTGTGTTCCAGTGGATCTATTAACCACTGTTCATAAGCTAAGGCTTATGTGAAAGAACCATGAACATACTCAAGTTAAGTTTTAAATAATATCAATTTCAATGAAAAACATATAATATGTTTAGTTAGTGGAAGCTTCCTATTTCCTCCTATTTCAACATACATTCCACTACCTTAACGAATAACAGAACAGTCATAAAACATGTTGAAGTTCGTGTCTTGAAACAATACGTCATTGTTATAGCATTTAATTATGTGTTGTTTATTTCCGTAAAGGATGCTCTCTACGTCTAAAGTAACAGCAGGTTTTACTGAAAGTAATTGAAATCTAAAAAAACTAAAAACAATCTGATGACATAAAGCAACGGGTAATAAATAACTCTAATTCACTTCCACAATCATCGTACATGTATATGTTACCTTTAACTCTTTCAGCGCCGAATTGTTTAAAGTAGACTCTTCCATGTTCAAAATCGGGTGTGTCCATTTCTCAAGTTATGAAAGTTTCGGACTACTTTGGTAACTTAAAAGCAAACAATGCTGATTTCAGGTGAGACAGCTCGTTACGAGCTGACTCACCCGAATCAGCAGTGCTCAGCCAATCAGAGATCCGTGTCAATTCATTTACTATAAAACTGAAAAGGTTACCTATAATGCGTAATTGTACTGGACATTTGTCTGGAACCAGTCAGAGATAGACACAACACAATGTGATGGTACTCGAAGCAGACGAGTATCAGACTAGTGTTCAGTGCAGCAGTTCGATAGCCCACAGTTTATTGAATGCAGTGTAGATGCAAAACAAAACATATAAAAAGGAAGGCAGACGATAATTAATTATAATTATATAATTATACGTATAATTACATGTTTACACAAGTTCTACCGTTCTCCTTCTGCTCTCAAATTATTACTAGAAATTTTGCAACGTCCGGACATGTGTGAGTAAACATGACAGAAATTGCTAATACTTTTATTTTAAACATTTTATGAAAATGAGAAATTAGTAACTTTGTACAATGAAAACCAATATCCTTTCAAATATCGTCTGCTGCAAAGGCGCCAAATGGTATATATATATATATATATATATATATATATATATATATATATATATATATATATATATATAAATGCAGACATCGATGGAAATATTCCGCAGGAGTCAGTGAAAAATATGATGAACTATCAAACTGGAAATAAATGCATCCATTAACTTCACAATAACGAGTGAGATATATCAATCAAACGGAAAATGTAACTGGATAAAGATCTTCAAATTTGTATTTTAATGATCAGATAGATTAAACTGACGCAATACATATCACTGATGACACACCCTCATTCCGGCATGCACGTAATTAGGATGAGTGAGCGAATTATGTTTCACGAAGTTGGTTTCTATCTGAGCATAATTACTCCGTCACGTTTTAACCCTTATCCGTCTGTACGCAACATTAATCAGCAATCGCTTAACTTCTTTTGAGAGACGTTCTTAAAAGTATTTTGCGGTCAATGTAAAACTTGCAAAAATCGTGCAGTCTAATCTTGATCTATAATTATCGTGACTGATTTATCAATACTAACGAAATCATAATCACTGAACTTGTTGAAAACCAGGCTTGATAAAAACTGGTTGTAGGAATTCAACGTGCTGAGAGTTACAGAGGACAAGTGCAGTAAACTAGAATATTCCTCAGGGGCGTAGCTCTCTTTAGGCACTGTAGGCACGTGCCTACACATTTTGTTCTCAAAATGCCCCCAAAGTGCAGCTGCGGCGATACACATCTGCGTAATGTATCGACCAGATCAGCCTGCGCTGTCCGCGCAGACTGATCCGGCCGACACATTCCGTCTTAGGGGGATAGATGTATAGAGTAGTTATTCCTGAAACAGAAAATCCACAGGAGGCAAAAAGTGTCTATCCGGGTAGGCCTGTGTGGCCTGCTTAGGCTGATCCGGGTCGATACTTTACGCAGAGTCCACAATGTTGATTTTCTCACGAGACGGCCTACACATTGATTATTGCAAATATACGCCCCTGTCCCTCATATATATTTAATAATTGTTACATTATAAAAGTGACACAATGCATTCTTTTGTTTGCGCAATCTAGCCACAGCTTCTTAATATCAAGTCCATTTGTAAGCACCAGATGACGATCCTTTGTGACTCGCACTGTTAATTTAACACCAGAAGGAATAGACACACAGTCAAACCCTGAATCTTTTTTTTTTGGGGGGGGGGGGGGTATATAGGAATCACCCTGTCCGTCCGTCCGTCTGTCTGTCCATATGTCTTGTAAGCGCAACTCCTCCTTAACGGCTGGACCGATTCTGATGAAACTTTACATAGTTGCAGTACACAACCTGAGGATGTGCATGAAGTAAGATTATCGGAAATATTTCAAGGGAGATAATTGCCATTACTGTAGTGTGAGACGGGGGTATCCTTTTGTGAGTTCACTCACAGTTCTAGTTAATGGCTGCGGTAAGGTATCTGTATGTTGGCGGGGATCTGCTAAAAACAATCGTAAGGCATTTGTGTTCACTGTAGGACAAGATCAGACAACGCATCCATACTGTCAGATCTAGGTCTGCACTGTTCGTGAATTAGACAAAGACGTTTTCCAAGATCCTGAGGCATAAAGTGAAAATCGCATTAATTAAGTTGTTTTTTGTAGAGCACGTCTTATTTGAAGACTATATAACGTCATGCCTCAGGGATACGAACCTGTTGGGCACTTATGATAAGTGTACCTAAATATGAGCCGTTCCACGAGAAAACAAGCATTATGGACTCTGCGTAAAATATCGACCCAATTCAGCTTAAGCATGCCGCGCAGGCTTACCCGGATATACACTTTTCGCCTCCTGTGGATTTTCTGTTTCGGGAATTACTACTCTATCTATCCCCTCTTAGACGGAATGTGTCGGCCGGATCAGTCTGCGCGGACAGCGCATGCTGATCTGATCGATACATTACGCAGATGTGTATCGCCGCAGCTGCAGTTTGGGACATTCCTAGACAAAATGTGTAGGCACGTGCCTACAGTGCCTAAAGGGCGCTACGTCCCTGGAAACAGTGACCCAGCCTCTAATATAACCTATTTCCACAACAATCTAGGGGCAGACACTTTTCGCCTCCTGTGGATTTTCAGTATCCGGAATCATTACTCTATACCTCCGAGAAGGGTCGGCCCGGATGAGCCTGAGTGGACTGAGCAGCCTCATCTAAGTGAATAACTTATGCAGAGTCCATAATGTTGTTTTTCACGTGTATCGGCTCATAATTGTGTTCCAGTGGATCTATTGACCACTGTTCATAAGCTAAGGCTTATGTGAAAGAACCATGAACAAACTCAAGTTAAGTTTTAAATAATATCAATTTCAATGAAAAACATATAATATGTTTAATTAGTGGAAGCTTCCTATTTCCTCCTATTTCAACATACATTCCACTACCTTAACGAATAACAGAACAGTCATAAAACATGTTGAAGTTCGTGTCTTGAAACAATACGTCATTGTTATAGCATTTAATTATGTGTTGTTTATTTCCGTAAAGGATGCTTTCTACGTCTAAAGTAACAGCAGGTGAAATTAATTGAAATCTAAAAAAACTAAAAACAATCTGATGACATAAAGCAACGGGTAATAAATAACTCTAATTCACTTCCACAATCATCGTATATGTTACCTTTAACTCTTTCAGCGCCGAATTGTTTAAAGTAGACTCTTCCATGTTCAAAATCGGGTGTGTCCATTTCTCAAGTTATGAAAGTTTCGGACTATTTGGGTAACTTAAAAGCAAGCAATGCTGATTTCAGGTGAGACAGCTCGTTACGAGGACACAGCATTATATAGTTAAGTCAATACAGCAATTTCCAAAATTAACCCGTTCCGACATGAGCGAGTCAATGCTAGGTTTAAATCGACTATCAAGTCAGGTAGAGGATAGGAAACTACGTTTTGTGCACAAAATATCGACTCTTAACACAAATTCTATTACTAGGCAAATATTTACACGAAGACTACTTACTTACATAAAAGATCCAACAACGATGAAAGGTTTTATACCGGATATGTACCAGATTACTGAAAAATATCTAATGACTGACATTTTATATTGCTTTACAGAAAACGCGGAAACTCTGTCTAAATATGCATGGAAACGGCGCGTTCGTCATGAAATAGCGGAACGTGAACAAAGATTATGGGAACAGCGTATTAATAGCGATTTCGACTTTACTCTATTTAGGCGAATACATACATCTATAAGTCCGGCAGTTGTTTGGTCCTTTTTAATAAGAGAAAAAAATAATAGTCTCTCAATATTCATTTCAACTATTTGGGTTCAAAAAGCTGTTAGAAGCAATGCAGTGTGTAAATTCTGTAAAAATGTTTATGTAAACAAATATGTGCATATTTTATCAGAATGTTTAAATTTTAAACAAGCAAGAGAGACGTTAATTAACGATATATCTCGAACATTTGGAAGGGAAAATGCGATGCACTTAACTAGGCTAGGAAAAGTAGATTTTGCTTGTGCATTACTAGGCGCAAAGCAGGAAAATATTTCCATCGAGCAGAACTATGATTTTTACAAATGTGTATTCACATTTGTGAGAACCACAGTATCTGAATATGATTTGCAGCAAGTTATTGTTGATATATAAAGCTCTGCTATAATATCATCACATCATAACCAGTATATTTATATATTGAATATCAGACTCGGCATGTCGCTATAAGCATTAGACGCTGGATGTAACTATATTTTCTTTTCTTCTTTCATATTGTGTATGTATTTATTATATTTTCTTTTGATGTTAACAAATCTCCCACGAGGAGGATGAATAAATAAATAAAATAAATAAATAAAAATGAACTTTGTTTATAACCCGTTACTTCCTGAACAATATTTATGGTTGTTTAAATGAAAACAAATCCGAGAAATAGCTTTATATATATGATTATCTTTAGAGTGCTCTACGGAAATATTAGTGCATATGGAAACTTTGAAATATAGTTTTATGAAAGTGTTGAAAACATTATGGAAAATAAATAAAATGCTAGTTTTGAGCGATTGCTTCGTTTCCGACAATTCGCCTGCTGCAGATACATCGTAAATTCATAATCCACCTGCATCAAAGTAAAAATATAAGACAAATTCGGATTCTGTTTGTTAATGGAAAATTAAAAAATCGTGAACAAACGTGAACAAATGAGCCGTCCCGCGAGAAAGCCAACATTGCGGCCTCTGCGTAATGTAACGACCCAGATCAGCCTGCGCAGTTCGCGCAGACTAATCCGGGCCGACACATTTCGTCTCTAGGAGATATAGGTATAGAGGAATGATTCCTGAAACAGAAAATCCACAGGGGGCGTAAGGTGTCTTTCCGAGTTAGCCTTTGCATGCTTAGACTGATCCGGGTCGATATTTTACACAGAGTCCATAATGTTGGTCTTCTCGCGGGACGGCTAATATACCATTTATAAACTGCCGAGCAGACCATTCATCTGATACAGTCGACCTTCTGAAGAATTTGCGCCAGTCGATATCTGAAAATATTATGGCAAAATAATTATTTTGCTCATTTCCCACGATGTTTTCGACTCCGAAAAACACGTTCCTTATTTTAGAAGTTTATCATCAGGCATGTTCAAAGGAGACGACCCAGAAACTATGATGTAAGTAAATGAATTACGTAGATAGGTGTTTTTATCTAAAGATCGCTTGATAGAAAGAACAGGCGCTTTGCCTTGAATCTTTATCTGCTTTATTGTACACACGTGTTTGTATTCTTAAATAAACTTTTATCTTGATGCACTTATTTATAGTTCGTGAGACTGATATAACATCTGAATTCGCACAAATAAACTTGTAAAATTGACTTGTTATGATTAAACAATAAATAAATCAGCGTTGTTGGTTATATTTAATTAACAACTTTTCTTTTACGCGTCATTGAATGTCGTTTTGTTGTATTAATAAACTTTTAGAAATATACAAATCTGCAGCAGACGCCTTTTAAAATATCTGGGCAAAACTATGGAAACTGTATGTAAATATAAGTGTACAAATGAAATGAAAACGTTGTGGTAAAAGGAGAAATTGCTTATTCTTTAGCAAATTCTCATTTTGCCACTATGTTTTCAAAAGTCATCAGCTGCAGATGCGTCAACATTAACGTACAAGGACACATCGAAATCGTCTTCCCAGTGACCATGGCGGACCTGCATCGCCACGCAGTCTGGTCCGGCTCGTGCCTGTTAGCGATCCAGTCATTAAAACATGCATTTATGTTCCCGGGAAGCATTCACCTCAACTTGACTCAGCAATAAACTCAAAACCTCCGAATGTCGGTTTTCACAGGTCCAGATAAGAAAGGGTAAACAGCTCTTTTCCCCAACAATATCTCTCTTATTATCCAACCAAACCCTATGATGTGGGTACTCAAAAGAATCGTCTCGTTTGGGTTCTCAAAAGAATCGTCTCAACGAGACGATTCCTTAGAGTACCCATATTATAGGGTTATATTGTCTAATACAGATTTTGGAACATGCAAAACGCCCCTTATCTAGAGCTCCGGGTTTTAGTATGGCGTGATCATTAATCAACTAATGATTCCCTGGTTGAAAACACTTGACCAAACAACGGAATAGAAACCTCTCTCAGGTATTATAACCTTATCCCGGAATTGCATTCACTCACGAACCACGATACATTCATGGAAATGCGTAAACATTTCAATTACACGTTACGCCGTCTACAATCTAAACACTTAGGCAAAACAAATAACATCTGGTAACTCATCTGGGGATTCTAATTATACAGATTTAAAACTCATCTCAAAATGTGTGTGCAGCATAGAAGTCTGAAATCGATTACAAAAGGGAAGGGATTGCGGAAAGATTATCTCCCGATCTTAATATCACCTGCCACGTGTTAACGGTCAATGTCAGAACATAACTGTCTGAAAATTGGAAACAATTAAGATATATTTAGGAAATAATTTACGATTAATTTCGTTGCACGGGGAATGCGTAAATAGAGGTTACTGTTCCGATAATTGACATATCTACATTATCCCCTATTCCAGAGACTTCCGTAACTCACTTTACCGATTGCGAACTTGTAAGGTTCAGAAAAACTATTTGTATAATAATTATAACAGAACGGAAAACATGTTTGGAAAGAAAATGCCTGTATTTATATTTGTCTGTAAATTTAAAGGCCGTAAACTCAAATTTAAAATGATAAGGCACGTGCGTTTGATAAATATTGTTCTCGCACTGCACAGTTTGATTGTCAGACTTTATCAGTGTCGACTGATAAAATAGTGTTGTGCTGATTTCAACTGTTTTTATCACATATCAACAACCTTGCAAATGCCATAACTTTTATGCACACGTGCTGTATTTATCTTACTTTTTCGAATGGTTTGCAACTCAAGAAATGAGAAGAACGATACTGTCATAGCGAATTAACCCTTGTTCCAGCTGCTGACGCATCTACAGCAGACGAGTTTTGAAACTCATAATGAGAATTTACTGCTTTTGAAACTCATAAAGAGAATTTACTGCTTTTGAAACTCATAATGAGAATTTACTGCTTTTGAAACTCATAAAGAGAATTTACTGCTTTTGAAACTCATAATGAGAATTTACTGCTTTTGAAACTCATAATGAGAATTTACTGCTTTTGAAACTCATAATGAGAATTTACTGCTTTTGAAACTCATGAGAATTTACTGCTTTTGAAACTCATAAAGAGAATTTACTGCTTTTGAAACTCATAATGATAATTTACTGCTTTTGAAACTCATAATGAGAATTTACTGCTTTTGAAACACTGTCTCCAACTGAATTCAATAAATATACTTTATTTATTGAGATTTGTTCATATTTTTGCCCAGACGTTTTCGAAGTCGTCCTCTGCTGACTGATTGTATGTGGGAAATGGTTACATGTACCTGACTGATTGTATGTGGGAAATGATAACATGTACCTGACTGATTGTATGTGGGAAATGCTCACATGTACCTGACTGATTGTATGTGGGAAATGCTTACATGTACCTGATTGATTGTATGTGGGAAATGCTTACATGTACCTGAATGATTGTATGTGGGAAATGCTTACATGTACCTGAATGATTGTATGTGGGAAATGCTTACATGTACCTGACTGATTGTATGTGGGAAATGCTTACATGTACCTGACTGATTGTATGTGGGAAATGATTACATGTACCTGACTGATTGTATGTGGGAAATGCTCACATGTACCTGACTGATTGTATGTGGGAAATGCTTACATGTACCTGATTGATTGTATGTGGGAAATGCTTACATGTACCTGAATGATTGTATGTGGGAAATGCTTACATGTACCTGAATGATTGTATGTGGGAAATGATTACATGTACCTGACTGATTGTATGTGGGAAATGCTCACATGTACCTGACTGATTGTATGTGGGAAATGCTTACATGTACCTGACTGATTGTATGTGGGAAATGCTTACATGTACCTGACTGATTGTATGTGGGAAATGGTTACATGTACCTAAATAGCTAAAGGTAATGGAGAAGGATGCTTACTATCAATCCTAAATACCGCTTACCTCATGCAGTACATTTTGAGATCTCTGCTTTGGTAGTCAATGACAACGAAAGTGTAAATTCTACAAACTTTGAACTACACTATATTAATTTGATATAGAGTTGAAAATATTGTGAAAAGCAGAAAACGGCATTATTTTTAGCAATTTACCCCGTTTTTCCAACAATGTTTTCAAAACACGTCAGTTGAAAAGGCGTGTCAAATCGATTATATTATGGTTAGCGCAATATCAGGAGAAAACAAATCGTGAAAACCTACCGTGTTTGTATGGTTATCACTAGTACTGTAAACCATTAAAGACAATTAACAGAATCTTCATTCGACGCCTGTCGACTTTTTTGTTACGGATGTTGGAATAAATGTTTTTTTCTTCTAAAAACGGTCCACATCGACGTAGGCCTTATGCTGTTGTAGTGTATCAAAGTGAAATAAAGGTTTTCCAATAGTAATACAAGTGAAGGAACGACCGTGCCTGTTCGGTCTCTAACATCGCCCCGCGCTGTTGTATCAGACAAGGAGTTTAGGTTGCTTCCGCTCTAGGTCCGGATTTACTTTCATTATTATTTTATGGATGGTGGGAGTTTAAGCCCTGATCTGCAGTTGTAATAGCAAAAGTAAGTGTGATTTTTACTGGTATCATGTCTGTGTAATTCCATGAATGTTGTGTTTGAATTTCACAACGAAATCATAGTTTAAAATATTTAGTTTTACTGTTTGATAAATATTTTATGATTCCATCCAAATGTTGGTTTCATATTATTGTTATTCAATATTTTTTGAAATCCCCTTTTCTTTTTCCAATCAATCGGCATCTTTTTTATATAATCTATGATGTCTAGAATTCAAAAGGTATATATATATTTATTTTTTTCAGAGACATAACTAGTTTTGTAGTTTTTATTTAATTTGCAAAATCTTTTACATTTTCCTATTCGATTTGATAAAGAATGACCATACAAACTCGTACGTTTGTGAGCGAATTACTTTTTATTACGAGCTTATGGAAACAATTGTGTTATTTTTAGCTATAAATTCTTCTCATATATTTAAAAACTGAAATCGGAAGCAATGCCGATGCCCTTTCTTTTCAATTAGAGGGGTGATTTGTTTTACTGAGTCCGTTTGGCGGGTGAAATACACGGATTCATCATGCTGATGCGGACTATGTAAGAACAGAAACAGATCGAGGGCTTGGTGTGAAACGGTCGTAACTAAAAACCTATTTTGAAAACCCTGGTTTAGGGGCAATTTTGACCCCTTTGTAAACAATGCAAATTTAGATGCCATTGCTCAGAACGAGCAATGGCACCTAATTTTCCATTGTTTACCAAGAAAAGGGATTTTAATGCTTATAAAGACTTTATGGCGAGGTGATTAACCTTGGTAAGAAAATACACATTTTTAGCAAGCCCTCGAGATGTGTTCGTTCGTTCGTTATCGTTGTTTACTCCTCGCACTCGGCTGTATAGTCATTTGGCGAGCACAGATCGAGGGCTTAGTGTGAAACGGTTGTAACTAAAATTGGTATTTTTTTAACCAATGTTAATCACCTCGCCATAAAGTCTTTATAAGCGTTAAATCATTTTACTTGGTAAACAATGGAAATGTAAATGCCATTGCTCGTTCTGAGCAATGGCACCTAAAATTGCATTGTTTACAGAGGGGTCAAAATTGCCCCTAAACCAGGGATTTCAAAAAAGGTTTTTAGTTACAACCGTTTTTACGCCAAGCCCTCTCGAGATGTGTTCGTGATGAGCATATAAATGCTTATCATGTGAATGTAAATGTTAACTGATGTGGATTTAAATTATCTTTTGTTTTATCGTCATAAGCCTTTTCACACTCTCTATACAGCATATCAGGGGGAGCGTTAACATTCATCTATCACAGTGGTCGTTAGTTATTACACTTATCTTATCGTACTTATTACGTCACTGGGCGTATATGTATAGCAGTACAATTCGCAAGGTTTGCCAAACGTTTAGACTTTAATCGCTTTAATCTTTTCATCGCCGAATTGTTTAAAGTGGACTCTTCCATGTTCAAACTCGGATGACTCTATTGTCATGTTATAGGATTTATGGAATATATTTATAACTCACAGCCAAACAATGCAGATTTCAGGTGAGACAGCTCGTTACGAGCTGACTCACCTGAATCTGTATTGTTTGCAAAAAGCTCAAAATTGCCTGAAAGAGTTAATCTTTTCCCGTTTACAAAAATACCACTCATGAAACGACTTTGAAACTATTTTGGCAAAAATGGTAAATAATCCTAATAAACAAAAGTGTATTAATTGGTTAAAGATGACAACATTGTTGCAAAATGAGAGATTGCTCATAATGAGCAATTTCACCTTTTTCCTCAATGTTTTCATAAGTCGTCTACTGCAGATGCATCTGAAAATGGGAAGGGGTTAACAAAACGTTTTACTGTTTACTTGATGTTAGATATTAAAATCAGTCTGGTTTGAACTTCTGAAGAGAACATGCAAACTCAGGCAAGATGGTAAAACATTTTTGGTACAGAGTGGGAAAAGTCCTTTCGGATTGGAAACAATTTTCACGATGTTCCAAAAGCGGCCTACTTCAACATTTTCAAAACCCACACGTTTCATTGAATTGATTAAACTGTTTCTCCTATCAAATTGAAAAGGCTAATTATGGTCGTATTTGATGGCCGTGTTTCATAAAGATAGACGAAATGGTTTAAGAACTAATGGGTATGATTTCCTCTGGGATATGTCGAGATTGAAAATACCTTTTTGATCTTGTTACCTTTCGAATGTTAAATTCCCTTAGTGAAACAACAACAACCCGAGGTTGTTTAGATGGTATCGATCACTATTTAACCCTTTCCCTGATACGACAATTCTGCAGCAGACGACTTTGAACACATTTTGTCAAAAAATAGAAAATCTTTATAATTGAATGGATAACCTATGACTAAAAGTGGCAAACATTGTGGCAAAAGGAGAAATTGCTCGTTTTGAGCAATTTATTCTTTTGTCACTATGTTTTCAAAAAGCCGTCTGCTGCAGAGGCGTCAGAAAGCGTCTATATGAGGGAAAGGGTTAATTAAGGAGTGATTTATGTGTGGTTTTGTTTCGTTGAGTTTCACGCCGTTTACAACACTGATTTTACTAATATTATTCATCACCCCTGAGTGACAAACCGCTATCTAGGAAATGTCACAGGGCCCTTATACGCAATGACAACATCGAACAGCGATCGAACCAAGGGCAGCCCCAGGTTAACCACGCGGTCACGGCCAGGGGCGTAGCTTGGCAATAATCAATGTGTAGGCCGTCTCGTGAGATAAATCAACATTGTGGACTCTGCGTAAAGTATCGACCCGGATCAGCCTATTCATGCCACACAGGCCTACCCGGATAGACACTTTTCGCCTCCTGTGGATTTTCTGTTTCAGGAATCACTACTCTATATATCCCCCCCTTAGACGGAATGTGTCGGCCGGATCAGTCTGCGCGGACAGCGCAGGCTGATCTGGTCGATACATTACGCAGATGTGTATCGCCGCAGCTGCATTTTGAGGCATTTTTTAGAAAGAATGTGTAGGCACGTGCCTACAGTGCCTAAAGGGAGCTACGCCCCTGACGGCATATTCCCGTACGGTGTTTGAAAAGATTATCATAGGGATTATTTATAATATGAATCATAACACCAGTAGTCCTAGCATCTTTGATTTGGAACGGTTATTATCAGTTCAGCCTCATATTTGTTCTAGGTCTATATACGATACATGTAAAATATACGTTGTGTGTTATTAAAATATGCACACACATGAATTATAATGTATTATGTTGTGTACTCATAAACATTCAAGGCATTTACCTTTTCCCTCTAGCCTAGTACTGGTTTGTTTACCAAGGGATCATGAATAAGTGAACTGTCGCCGTGATATAACTGAACTAATGTTGAAAGCGCCGTAAAACCCCAATAATACCAAATACCCTTTCCCTCATACAAACGCTTTTTGACGCCTCTGAAGCACTCGACTTTTGAAAACATGGTGGCAAAAGAAGAAATTGCTCATGATAAGCAATTTCTCCTTTTGTCACAATCATTTCCACTTTAGTCACTGGTTATCCATTCAATTATAGAGATTTTCTAGTTTTTTTACAAAATATGTTCAAAGTCGTCTGCTGCAGATTTCTTGTATGTCAGAAAGGGTTAAAACGATTCCTAAGAATTCAGGTAATTGCTGCATGGCACCGCATAGCGAACGAGGTGTCGGATTAACTTACGTTATAATTACCTGTTTACCCCTTAACTCTCTCGAGCTCTTAACAACCGGTATCATCAGCCATGGTTTTTGAAAACATTTTATGAAATTTCATTTATGAAATAATATTTTTTTAATTTAACCCTTTCCCCTCATACGACAATTCTGCAGCAGACGACTTTGAACGTATTTTGTCAAAAAATATAGAAAATCTCCATAATTGAATAGATAACCTATGACAAAAAGTGGAAAACATTGTGGAAAAATGAGAAATTGCACGTTTTGTGCAATTTCTTCTTTTGTCACTATGTTGCAAAACGCCGTCTGCTGCAGAGGCGTCAGAAAGCGTCTATATGAGGGAAAGGGTTAAACATAATAAAAATAATGATTCGCGATCAAGTCCGACTTATATTAGGACTACACGAATTTGAGTCGGTCGATCTTGGTCATCATTTATCTATTCAAGACAGCGTATGACAGGATACGCAAATATGTTGTAAAAGTCTGCACCAGACGTCGTTTTAAACAAGGAGCAATTTCTCCTTCTAATGTTTTCAACTCTTTTCAGTAATTATACCATCATGTATAGAGAGTTTCCGTGTTTTGTCAAGCGTTTTCTTTTAACTCGTCTGCTGCTGATTTGTTTTCAGAGGGAAAGGGTTAAAGATAACTGTTAACGCTAGCGACGGTCATTCGCCTGTTTTTGTTAAAAAGAAAAAAATCAATCAATCCTACCATGACATGGCTTGGTGTTGGAAGAAATGGGAGATCACTCCAATGGTGAATGAATCTCGGTTTATCATTCGGTTCATCTGTCTGGAGAAGTTTTTATTGCCTAACTATGTATCTAAATCTCATATAGCGATACATTTATCAGATTTATCACTTTTAAGATACAATCATGATCGTAAAGCTTTCCATTATATTGGTTCAATAGAGAATGAAACGTCGAGTTTTTTGTGTCCACAGTATTCGTCCGCATCATGATTTGATTTTGAATTAATGAATGCGAATATGGACATTTTTCCTTCTGAATTGACTTACAACCTATGTTCAATTTAATATTGCAAAACCCAATGAGACATACTTCATTTATAATAAGTATGCATGTAGGCATTAAAGTTAATGAGATATTTTGAGAACCTAAATACAATATGTTCTGTCTAGACTTCAACGAAAAGTTTGAACAAATGCCAAAGAAAGTGCAGACCTTCATCTGCACATTAAAATTCTTAGACATGAAAAGAACGGGAACTTCTTGGAAAAAAAGAATTCCATTCGTATGATTGGTAATTTACCATGTAGCTATTATTATCATCACACTGACAACGACAAGTTCGTGTGATTGGTAATTTACAATGTAGCTATTATTATCATCACACTGAAAACGACAAGTTCGTGTGATTTGTAATTTACAATGTAGCTATTATTATCATCACACTGACAACGGCAAGTTCGTATGATTGGTAATTTACCATGTAGCTATTATTATCATCACACTGACAACGGCAAGTTCGTATGATTGGTAATTTACCATGTAGCTATTATTATCATCACACTGACACCGGAAAATTCGTATGATTGGTAATTTACAATGTAGCTATTATTATCAGCACACTGACAACAACAAGTTCGTATGATTGGTAATTTACAATGTAGCTATTATTATCATCACACTGACAACGGCAAGTTCGTATGATTGGTAATTTACAATGTAGCTATTACTATCAGCACACTGACAACGACAAGTTGTTTGTGTGATTGGTAATTTACCATGTAGCTATTATTATCATCACACTGGAAACGACAAGTTCGTGTGATTTGTAATTTACAATGTAGCTATTATTATCATCACACTGACAACGACAAGTTCGTATGATTGGTAATTTACAATGTAGCTATTATTATCATCATCACACTGACAACAACAAGTTCGCATGATTGGTAATTTACCATGTAGCTATTATTATTATCATCACACTGACAACGGCAAGTTCGTATGATTGGTAATTTACCATGTAGCTATTATTATCATCACACTGACAACGGCAAGTTCGTATGATTGGTAATTTACCATGTAGCTATTATTATCATCACACTGACAACGGCAAGTTCGTATGATTGGTAATTTACAATGTAGCTATTATTATCATCACACTGACAACGACAAGTTCGTGTGATTTGTAATTTACAATGTAACTATTCTACTGTATCTTCATACTTGTGGACTTCATATTATTAAATAACCACGATATATTATACAAAATGCACTGCATTTCATGCAAAATGTACCACGTCAAATGAAATATGTACCTCGTATACATGAAAATGTACTGCGTATAATACAAAACAACATAGTAAGACAGTAAAGGCGTTCCATAATACGCCGTTATATAATTGTGCAGTTGTTGAAAGCGGTGTCGAACATGCTACTATTACTGATTGTGACAAGCAAGAACGCCATATACGGATCTGTTGACTGGTCTGAATTTCCACTGGTCGCAAATGCCTTAAGGTTTGGTTTACGCAGAGCACTGTTTAAATAGTGATGCTATCAATTAAAATCGGATCAAGTCAATACAGATTTTGAAATTAGCGATAAGTTAATGCACAAGGTGTCTCTCATAGCGGCGATGTATGGATCATTCTTATTGATCGCAGTTTTATGACTCCTAAAACGGACATCAGAACTAAATTAGATCTACAATACAGGAAGAATTTCCATATCAGTCGTCATATTTTGATAGAATTAGAAATACCCAAAATGTGTTCAGGTGACGTGGGTAAAATGTAATTTCGCCCTTCCATATCAAACCATTAGTCTTAATTACATAATTATTTCTACATACAGCTTTTCTATATATATATATATATATAAACAATTGTGCACGCATTAGAGATAGTATTACCCAGTTATTATAGAAGATAATAACATTTTACTAATGGCTTGGTAAATTAATACTTTATTTTATATCTCATAGACTATTGTATGAGATTTGTTCTTAAGGCAGAGAAGTAACATATGCTATAATAGACTTTCTAATGGATTGACATAGAAAGCCTATTCCGATTTGATTCCAAAAACATATAAGATTTTTATTTATAATATATCATATTATTCTACCAGCGCCTGTCTGTCCCGTTATGTAAAAAGAACGAAGAATATACATGGTATTTCATAAGCGCTTACGCCCTGCTACTGGGCTAGCTTATGTATTCAAGATTGTTATCAAGTAACCCTCCTCTGTGTTTTCAATACTTTGCCTACATGTTCCTTTTAACATTGCTTTATCTTATCAATGGTATAAGTGCAGTACCGTTCTTAATATAGATAACGATTTATTGATGACATAAATCTCGATCAAAATCACTGACGCCCTGAGATAAACGTCGAACTCTTGTTTTATATATCGCCAAGGTCAATCATCATCAAATAACTGTTCGTTCAGAAACCATACCCTGTTTGCAATGAAACATACTCTTCTTACTACAGAAGTATCATGTTTCAAAACCTTGACCGATGTATACAACATATTTTCTAATCTTTCCCATATACTCAAGAGGATATACTTGCCAACATAAGATGCGTCAATTATAGCGTACGAGATAAAGTATGTCTCTAAAGACACCTGGTCTACAAATTGACAAACAGACATAATTGAGCATAGCGTGACTATAAGCTTAAAGTATTTAAATGAGTATTCGTGATACTTTTTGTATTTCTAGGAAACTTTGCAATATTGTATATATGTACATCATTTAAGCGCCATTTATTCGTTAGTCATTGATATTCAGTCAGTTATCTATCCCTGTCTTTAGCTGGTATTCTATAATAGAAACTGACCAATAGAGACTTTGAAAATATAACGTAAACATTATAGCAAATCTTCAATTTCTCACACCTGGTGTACAGAAAAACACTGCAGGTAAAGGTTAATGTTTACAATGTCAATACACACTTGGTTTTGAGGTCAAATTACGCAAAATACATCCGCGCACATGAGTGCACATGAGGGTATACCATTACCAGAATGCATTAGATGACATTGAGTTTAAATTCATTATAAATGTGAACAGGGTGCACTGGAAATATTTTATTAGTTTACTATAGTAGTTGGACCTTGTTTGAAAATGAAAGTAGAGAATGCTAAACACCGGTTTTGTCCGGGCCCGATTTGGTAAACCATTTTCGCCTGGTGAATTCTTTCTTGCAATATGCATGACCTCCCATTTTTTTGCATTTATTTAAAGCTTAGAGGTTACTCTTTCCAATTATATTGGTGTTCTACATGAGAATCGCTAAGGAAGTGTGACAATTGGAGACTGAAACTGGTCGATTGTATGGAAACAAAGAACGAATTTATTCTATTCTAACCTAAAGGTCTTGTTCAAAATACATGTAATGACATTCCTGGCTACACATATATACACCTTTAATATGATATTAGCACGTCTTCATAACAACAAAATACCATTAACAATTAAATAAAAAATTTAATCAGAATATAAATTTCAAGATTGATGTATACATCATTATGGATTAGTTTTTCAGTCAGTCCCCAAAGACTACTTGTAACACACCAGATCATAAGAGAACAACTGACCGTTATGCATTCATACAGCACACCCAATATCTATCACTTATTGATAATTCATACAGCACACCCAATATCTATCACATATTGATCATTCATACAGCACACCCAATATCTATCACTTATTGATAATTCATACAGCACACCCAATATCTATCACATATTGATCATTCATACAGCACACCCAATATCTATCACTTATTGATAATTCATACAGCACACCCAATATCTATCACTTATTGATCATTCATACAGCACACCCAATATCTATCACTTCTTGATCATTCATACAGCACACCCAATATCTATCACTTATTGATCATTCATACAGCACACCCAATATCTATCATGTATTGATCATTCATACAGCACACCCAATATCTATCACTTATTGATAATTCATACAGCACACCCAATATCTATCACTTATTGATACTTCATACAGCACACCCAATATCTATCACTTATTGATCATTCATAAAGCACACCCAATATATATCACTTATTAATCATTCATACAGTACGCCCAATATATATCACTTATTGATAATTCATACAGCACACCCAATATCTATCACTTATTGATACTTCATACAGCACACCCAATATCTATCACTTATTGATCATTCATACAGCACACCCACTATCTATCACTTATTGATAATTCATACAGCACACCCAATATATATCACTTATTGATACTTCATACAGCACACCCAATATATATCACTTATTGATCATTCATAAAGCACACCCAATATCTATCACTTATTGATCATTCATACAGCACGCCCAATATATGTCACTTATTGATAATTCATACAGCACACCCAATATCTATCACTTATTGATCGTTCATACAGCACACCCAATATCTATCACTTATTGATCATTCATTCAGCACACCCAATATCTATCACTTATTGATCAATCTCTTATTTTGTCTTGTTGATCAAATGGTCACCCCATGGGAGCGCTACCGGATATTGGTACTTTTGAAAAAAACGTGTTTTTAAGATTGTGACTTTGATTTTGCATCAAACCAAAAACAAGTAATATCTTTGTAATTGTAGATAATGATGAAGGAGAATCGACAAAACAGGCAGGTATTAGATATAACGCTAAAATAAAACCGTTTCACAAAAATGAAGTTTACCGTCACAATTTTGTATCGGTTCTAGATATCATGCTTTACAATCAATTAAAGATATATTACGTTGTACCGGAATAATTTAAGGTTTATTTGATAGCGGAAATCGTTATGAATTTAAACATACATGCTAGTTCATGTGCTGTTCGTAGACATGTAATTATTTCGAGAAAACATACCTCTGGTGCTATTCGATTTCGACTGTCACTCGCCTCGCTTAGTAGCAATGTTCGGTTGCGCTCTCATACGGTAATACTGTTGAAGCATAAGTGTTCTTACTTTTGTGCAAAAACATTGTAATAGATTGTTTCTACAAAGCAATGTTTGCTTCTACAGCCTAAATAATGATTGCACTTTGTTCTTTGTTGAAAGATATAACATGTCCTATATAGCTTCTATAGAGCGGATATCACACATTATTGATTTATACAGATGTTCAAATCTTGAAAATCTTCAACGATGGCATTTCCAGTATTATCCCTCAAATGCCTTATACAAAGACATTCCATGAACTTGATGTTTTTTGTACAATAACGGTTAACACATGGAAGGGTATGGGAGAACGGTTTGGTTTGGACTACCGTACAGAATTTATTGAGAGGATTTCCATTATTGTCAAAGAAGGCATTCGAATGACAGAAGTACATTAAGGCCGAGTTTTTCCATTAAAGGAAATTGCCCTGACTTGACAGGTATGATAAATATGATATATATCTGCATCTAGACAGGCCTTCTTATTTTCTATCTCTGCTCGGGGTGTTGACTTTATTAAGAGTTTTCTGATTGACTGTTCTCTGTTCTTTGAAGGAAAATAGCACAGAATACTCGCAATTAGGCAAGTGATGGACGGCCTTTACCATCTCCATGTGAATTTAAACCTTTTCATGGAGGGGAACACTCAGATGTCTATCACTCTTGTAGTTTAGAAAGTTTGGTTAACGGCATTTCTTCGGACGTTTGACCCTCGTGCAGATAAAGATCAGCTCATACACTCTTATAGTGTTGCCAAATTTCATATGAATACAAGTTGACATTTCTGAACAGTGTCGGTTTAGATCAGCCTGTCCATTAAATATGTCTTAAGCACATTGACATAATCATCTTACAAGCTTGTGCACGTAATTTTAGAAAAGCGTTAATCTTGATCAGACTGTGCGGATTTATAGGCGCGTTCAATGCACGTAAGGAAAACAATTGTTTTTGTTTGTTATTTAAATATATTACAATAAGGGTTTCGAGGTGAGTGATATTTTAACAAATTATAGAGCATGGTTTTGTAATAAAACACATGTTGCTTTAGTGCTGTATTCTTGATTAAGAAAACGTGACTGTTAGAAGTTTTTACAAAAATGCTGTCCGAACTTGACATATCTTCATACAGAACAAACTTGTGGGCAAAGGACAAAAATGTACTAAGGGCACAGTTTCCACTTTCCATAACATTTCAAAGTAGTCTGCTTCAGGTTTGTCGTTTGTGAGAAAGAGCTACATACCGCCTCACTGGTATAATGGTTTAGAGTTCGCCTCGGTGCTGGAGCTCGTGAGTTCGATCCCCGGCCTGGTGATACCAAATACTTTAAAAATGGAAGTAATAGATGCCCTCCTTGGCGCTCAGGGTTGCGGAGTTATCATTTCAACTTACTGACTGGTGTCAGGATAAATGAACCAGTAGCACCAGTAATTTACCCAGGAAACAACGCCGTGATATAACTGTAGACGTGTAGAAAGCGGCGTAAAACAACAATAATTCAATACATACACCATCTTTGACTTCCAGCTTTTCAGATATGTTATAATCTTTTGAAATGAATAATATCTGGTACACGTTAGGACTTAATTCATCTATGGCGTTTCAACATTCTGATACTGTATAGCGTTAGGTCTGTGTGGAATAAACCAAGGGTTAGACAACACTAACAATTTATGGAAATGTTTTTTTCTATCGTTAATGTTTTCGGGTAACATTAGTTCACAAGTCTTAAGAACATTTAGAAACACACTCGGTTGCACTTCGTTACGTGTCAGTAAAGACATTCCATAGAATTGCTACTTATATTGAGCGTCTGCTATGTTTACGGAACGAAGCAGGAAACAAAACAGAATCACACGGTTTTTTCCTATCAAGACAAACACACTTATATTTTTACTTTACCTCTCTGTAGCTATTAAAGAAAAGAATGCACATGTATTGTCATGCTTATTTAAGCCGTCCCGCGAGTAGACCAACATTGTGTACCGACCCGGATCAGTCTAAGCATGCCGCGCAAGCTTACCCGGATAGACACTCTTCGCCTCATGTGGATTATCTTTAACAGGAATCATTACTTTATACATCTATTCCCCTGAGACTAAATGTGTCGGCCCGGATCAGTCTGTGCAGGCTGATCTGGGTCGATACATTACGCAGAGGCCATAATGTTGTTTTCTCGCGGGACGGCTCATTTGTAGCGAATATTGTATGGATGATGCATACATTCTGAATAAAAAAAAATTCACATGTGTAAACTAATATTTATATATCTCACACAGAATATGATATGGTATGTGATCATTATTTCTTCGGAACTGACTCATACATAGTAACAATTCATTATCATATTTCGTGTTAGGAACAATTAAGTTTAAATAGATTCTACAAACATCCTTTTACCAAAACAAACTTTACTACATGTATATACCGAGGCGACACTCGGAGATCAAGATCAGACTGCACATCCAAACGGTCTGATAAGATCTACCGCGATCCCACAGAGTTACAAGTATCATGGAAGCGTGTGGAGAACAGTTTTCTGTTTATATTTAGTTCGGGATGAGCTTTTATGATCTCTTACCGTCCCCGAGGCTTTCTTGTGTTATCCCTTTCCCACATACAACACATCTGCAGACGACTTTGAAAACATAGTGGCAAACACCTGAACAATCTCCAAAAAAGATAGATATGAGTAATTTCACCGTTGGCCACAATGTTTTCAAAAGGCGTCTGCTGATATTGCGTCAAAATGCGTCTGCAGGTGGGAAAGGGTTAAACTATAGGTCTGATTTCAAAATAATTTGAAAGAAACGTTCCCAAGCTATCAATTTGGTCAATAGATTCCGCTCCACTGCATAGGATTACCACCAGGGCTAGACTAGAAAACATATCTAAACTACTGACCCAATTTCAAAATAATTTCACAAAAATGTCTCCCGAAATTGGTCAATCTGATTCATTGCGCTGCTCAATGTGTGTGTTAAAGCTAATCATTTTAAAAAAACCTATCTTTTTACAAGTCGTCTGCTGCAGATTCAACATGATTTCACAGAAATGTCTATTTTGTATCTCTCCAAAATACTGATAAAATTGTGCATTATTACAATTAATTATTTCTTACTAAAATACCTAGGAATAACACTTATTGACATAGTAGCCTATGCCTTATATATAAATAACAACATCACGTGTTTTCAGTTTTGCATCTCAGTAGACATGTGACATGTATAACTGTATACAGGAATACCAGTAGTGTATTCAGATTGACTTCAAAGAAAGTGGTTGAGGACTTGGAATTACTCTAATCAAAGTACAGTTAGTATCTAGTATACACACGAGTACTCGGTGTGTTAGCCAATTACTTTAATCAAACTACAGTTAGTATTTAGTATACACACGAGTACTCGGTGTGTTAGGTAATTACTCTAATCAAAGTACAGTTAGTATCTAGTATACACACGAGTACTCGGTGTGTTAGCCAATTACTCTAATTAAATTACAGTTAGTATCTAGTATAAACACGAGTACTCGGTGTGTTAGGTTATTACTCTAATCAAAGTACAGTTAGTATCTAGTATACACACGAGTACTCGGTGTGTTAGCCAATTACTTTAATTAAATTACAGTTAGTATCTAGTATACACACGAGTACTCGGTGTGTTAGGTAATTACTCTAATCAAAGTACAGTTAGTATCTAGTATACACACGAGTACTCGGTGTGTTAGGTAATTACTCTAATCAAAGTACAGTTAGTATCTAGTATACACACGAGTACTCGGTGTGTTAGGTAATTACTCTAATCAAAGTACAGTTAGTATCTAGTATACACACGAGTACTCGGTGTGTTAGGTAATTACTCTAATCAAAGTACAGTTAGTATCTAGTATACACACGAGTACTCGGTGTGTTAGCCAATTACTCTCATCAAATTACAGTTAGTATCTAGTATACACACGAGTACTCGGTGTGTTAGGTAATTACTATAATCAAAGTACAGTTAGTATCTAGTATACACACGAGTACTCGGTGTGTTAGCCAATTACTTTAATTAAATTACAGTTAGTATCTAGTATACACACGAGTACTCGGTGTGTTAGGTAATTACTTTAATTAAATTACAGTTAGTATTTAGTATACACACGAGTACTCGGTGTGTTAGGTAATTACTTTAATTAAATTACAGTTAGTATCTAGTATAAACACGAGTACTCGGTGTGTTAGGTTATTACTCTAATCAAAGTACAGTTAGTATTTAGTATACACACGAGTACTCGGTGTGTTAGGTAATTACTCTAATCAAAGTACAGTTAGTATCTAGTATAAACACGAGTACTCGGTGTGTTAGCCAATTACTTTAATTAAATTACAGTTAGTATTTAGTATACACACGAGTTCTCGGTGTGTTAGGTAATTACTCTAATCAAAGTACAGTTAGTATCTAGTATACACACGAGTACTCGGTGTGTTAGGTAATTACTCTAATCAAAGTACAGTTAGTATTTAGTATACACACGAGTACTCGGTGTGTTAGGTAATTACTCTAATCAAAGTACAGTTAGTATCTAGTATACACACGAGTACTCGGTGTGTTAGGTAATTACTTTAATCAAATTACAGTTAGTATTTATTATACTTACGAGTACTTGGTGTGTTAGGTAATTACTTTAATCAATTTACAGTTAGTATCTAGTATACACACGAGTACTCGGTGTGTTAGGTAATTACTCTAATCAAAGTACAGTTAGTATCTAGTATACACACGAGTACTCGGTGTGTTAGGTTATTACTTTAATCAAACTACAGTTAGTATTTAGTATACACACGAGTACTCGGTGTGTTAGCCAATTACTTTAATCAATTTACAGTAAGTATCTAGTATACACACGAGTACTCGGTGTGTTAGGTAATTACTCTAATCAAAGTACAGTTAGTATCTAGTATACACACGAGTACTCGGTGTGTTAGCCAATTACTTTAATCAAACTACAGTTAGTATTTAGTATACACACGAGTACTCGGTGTGTTAGGTAATTACTCTAATCAAAGTACAGTTAGTATCTAGTATACACACGAGTACTCGGTGTGTTAGCCAATTACTCTAATTAAATTACAGTTAGTATCTGGTATAAACACGAGTACTCGGTGTGTTAGGTTATTACTCTAATCAAAGTACAGTTAGTATCTAGTATACACACGAGTACTCGGTGTGTTAGCCAATTACTTTAATTAAATTACAGTTAGTATCTAGTATACACACGAGTACTCGGTGTGTTAGGTAATTACTCTAATCAAAGTACAGTTAGTATCTAGTATACACACGAGTACTCGGTGTGTTAGCCAATTACAGTTAGTATCTAGTATACACACGAGTACTCGGTGTGTTAGGTAATTACTCTAATCAAAGTACAGTTAGTATCTAGTATACACACGAGTACTCGGTGTGTTAGGTAATTACTCTAATCAAAGTACAGTTAGTATCTAGTATACCCACGAGTACTCGGTGTGTTAGGTAATTACTCTAATCAAAGTACAGTTAGTATCTAGTATACACACGAGTACTCGGTGTGTTAGCCAATTACTCTCATCAAATTACAGTTAGTATCTAGTATACACACGAGTACTCGGTGTGTTAAGTAAATGGGAATGTACTCTGAATGTATACTATTAACCTCATAGGCTTCTAAGTTGCAGTTTCATTTCTAGTAAATTAAAGTATCATAGAACAATACAATTACTTACGTTCAAAACGTTTATTTTAACGAAACACTTTAATACTTCATTTATTTTATATGACTGTTAAAATGATCTTAAACATTACATTATAAAGAGACAGCAAGACATAATATAAGACAGCACACTGTAACAGTTAATTACGCATACAATTTAAGGTATTATCCATCACTTATTATAAATAGAAATATCAGAAACATCATACATATATCTACGATCAGATAAGGTCTTCTTACAATTGTAAAGTGTGGCATACAGGTCAACAATCCCATTCTCGAGAAAAGTCGGGGCCAATCTCATGCATGTATCGACATTACCAGTGACAGTTATGGTTGAGTAACTTTAAAGGAGATATTTATTAGAGTTTTGAAATTGTATGTACTTTCCTAAATTGAGATGCAATATTTCAGTTTAATAGCAAAACTTAACTAACATATATTTATTAAACTGTGATTATATGTAGTGTATTTCGGATATACTCGCGAATCCTTTGTGTAATTGAAATATCACACCACGTAGTGCTGCTGGGTTTGCATGACAAGGACACCTATTGAGACCTTCACTGATAACAGTTTTAACTCTACTCAAAAACAGAATTATATAATAGTTCTGACTGCCAAATGTATAGATGCATAAGACCATGACAAAATGTTTTTTTCTCTGAAACACCTGGTTTAATTGCGTAGCATTCACAGTATTGAATGTCCCCTTTTCTGAGAGGTTCTTATAGTGGGGCAGTCAGAAAGACACACATCGAACTAATTATGTTTTTAATTTAATCTAAACATATAACAAAATATTACAGAAAGCCTGTAACCACAAGTATACTAAACATGTTAACAATATAACAAGGACTTAGTAGATCATAATATTTTACTGCATAAATTAAAACTATATCATTTTTCTGAAAATGCTGTAGCTTTCCTCTCTTCATATCTATCAAATAGAAAACAGCTAGTTAAAGTAAAGAATGAAATGTCAAACAAGCTTCCAGTTACAAGCGGTGTTCCTCATGGTTCTATACTAGGTCCGCTTTTGTTCCTTCTTTACATCAATGATATATCACTTTCTTCTCATACTGGGAAAACAGATCTTTATGCGGACGATACCACTCTACATGAAGCTGGTAATGATATCAAAAACATCGAATCTAACCTGCAAACTCGCTTATCATCTATCAATGACTGGTGTAGGATAAATAATATGGCGTTACATCCTAATAAAACGAAATGCATGATTATTGGTTCCAAATATAAAATGAGAAAAGGCCACCAAATGAAACTAAGCATTGATAATTTACATATAGAAAATGTGACATCGCAAACAATCCTCGGAGTTATTGTAGATAATACACTCTCATGGGACCTACACGTGAACAGTGTACGTGCGAAAGTAAACTCTAAAATTAATCTTCTTAAAAGAATATCATTTTACGTATCCCATGATATGAAAGTACTATATTACAATGTGTATATTATGTCTACTTTTGACTATTGTTGTACAGTATGGGGTGGGATTTCTAAAGTCCAAAATATTATATTTAAAACCCAGAAAAGAGTTGCTAGACTTATATTAAACAAACCTGTACAAACCAGCTCTAAATCAATGTTTTCTGAGTTGCAGTGGTTGACTTTTGAACAAAGATATTACTATTATATCAAGTTACATTTGTAACCTTGTGTCCTTTGCAAACAACGAACATTACAATTTACGTTCTGCTAGTAAAAATAATTTGAATGTCATGAAATTTAAAACAAATAAGTTGAAAACAAGCTTTACCCATAGCAGTGCTAAAATCTGGAACAGTCTGCCTTCAAATATTAAGAACATTACTAAGTTACAAACTTTTAAATACCAGTGTAAAAAGCACTTACTTAACATATCGAAGTTATAAGAAAAGTATTTACAACATTGTTCTCATTTGTTTCAATTTATATATGCTTATTGATACAAATATGTTCTGTATGAATGCTGAAATATGTGATATAATGTTGTTTTTAAAATCTGTATTTACTATTTACTTTAACATGATGGTGCTTGTCGTATAATTGAATGAATGATTTGTTAAAAATGTGTTTTGTTACAGAAGACCACATTGTAAATATGACTTTCTACATTTGTTAATTTGTATAAAATGCATAATGTGTTATCTTCTTAAAATAAAGAATTTATTATTATTATTATTATTATAATTGAAGTGTTGGCTTGAGCCACGTCCGGTTTTTTAAGATAAAAGCATTTTAACGGTCGCTGTACAACCCAAATCAAACGAGACGATTCGTGCAAAACAATAGCTCAATTCTTCTCTCTTTGGCGGATTTATGTTTCGACTTAGCTACTGTGACAAACATATTTGGTGTATCCAGAGTGTCGTAAAATACCAAGTGCTCGCCGAGTGTAAGTCTAAAGTTGATATTTAATTTGTTGATGCTGTAAGCATTTATGCAAGGACTCAGTGTGTTAGGACAATTTAAATAAGCCATATATTTACGATGTCAAAATGTCAATAATCTAAGTTACAGTTATACGAAGTAATAATACAGTTCCGCTCGTTGTAGGGCCATTTCTCGTATATTGAGAAATACCTCATTCAATATGTCAATATAAGTGGCCCCTGACCTCATGTGAGCTCTATTCATTACAGGTCAACACATATAGTAAAGGATATGGAATCGAAAAAAAAATATGAGGATTCAATTAGTGATCTTGTTTAGCAATACCAAATAGTTCAATGTGGTGTCAAAGAAACCGTTGAAACATTCTTCAATTTGGGTCCCTTATCAAAGTCTACCATCTGCTTTGTGGCATCGAATAAACTGAGAATAGTCCTCTTCTATTTGAATAGCCTATGTCAACTAAATGGCTGAAATGTCCAGCGATCAGCAAAAGGGAATAAGTTATACCGTCGCATAAGAAGAGTCATGTTTGTCTTAAGAATGAATGAAATATATTTCTTAAAGCAAATGATAATTAGTCTAATATTGAGAAACGATTTAACGCGGTTATACACTAAAGCCTGGATTTGGACCGCGGGTTGCAATATGGTTCTGAATGTGTTATACATTTAATAATATCCCGTTGAAAAATTGTTTAAAGAACACACGATCCTATGTTAACAAACGAAGAAAAACATTCGGCATCTTAGCTTGTACAATAGAAAATAGTTGAATTGTCAATTAACATTTGCTATTTTATCTACTTAGAATCGGATGACATTACTTGACACCCAAGGCAAATGTTAAGACATTACCCTTTGAATACACTTGCTTATAAAATATAGTAATCTTCAGGAATCTCCCTTGACCGAGCTTGGGGATTCATAGGTTTGATCCACACGCTTGCTGAGGTCATTGTGGAGCGTCCTTTAGCAAAGCATATTTCATAGCCTTCTAAGTATTTGTCACTCAGATAATAGTTGTTGGAAACGTCGTAAAACTTCGTTCAAACAATCGCATTAGGAATTTGACAAACTTCGGTAAAACACAAACATGGTAAGCGGAATCCAGTAGAGTTTTAGTAATTGTCCCTGGAACCGGCATCAAGTCGTACACACGAACTAGGCTTTCGTGTTTAACGTCAGTGTATGTTTAGCATCAATTACACGAAAGGCTTCAGAGAACTTTTAATATTACGCTAATTGTAATGACTTACTTAACCCTCTCTCAAGGTTTTGCACCTGTCTCCTGTCATTGAATATAATATAACGTCCATTGGAAGACTACAGTTAACAGCTGATATAATAGTGAATTGCCTATGAGTTTGATCCAACCAAAGAACGTTTAAATAAAGGAATCTATTTGGGAAGATATATTTTAGATAATTTGATAACTGTAACAACATGATTTTATCAGTTGTATTAATTTTTTTGCACAACAAGCATCGAAAACATATAACTGTATCCAGTAAATTTCAAAACAGAAACGCATTTTTAGAGTCGATTATAAAAAACAATATATTTACAACGGACTACTTCATCGGTATTAAAGAATGGGCATTGCGCTGGTGTACCCCTTAATATAGTTCGGATGCAGACGAATATAACATTTACATTGAACTTAAGCTACATTTAACTGCGTAAAGACAACTAGCAATATTGCTCAACCGAAAGGGTGTGCGATTGTAGTGAGCTTCATATTTGTTGCAAAGAGATCGCATACTCAATGATATGACATATCTTCCAACGTCATACACACACTTTAATCAAAAAGTATACTTATCAATTTCAACTCCTGAGAGTCACTTTTGTCCCTGAAAAAATCAGACACCCGTAGTGAAATATACCGCTTGATGTGCCGAATCATTATTTGATATGACTGGTAGAATAAAATTGTACATAACCACGTATGCATTTGATCAGTTGCCAGATCATATGCAAATTTCCCTAAAGATTGGCGATTAAATAGATTTATCTTGGAACTTATCGGGAAGCTAATTTGTCATTTATAGGCTCATAAAAGTACAACATTCATCTGCGGAGAAGAATTAATGTGCCTTAAAATGAAGTGCCAAATTAAAGTTCGAGATATGTGCGTTGTGATTAACTTCAACAGCTAAAAGAGAATAAAACCCATCAAATCACTTACTAATTATGACACTTCTTGAAGCCAATCTAGCCGAACGAACAATACATGACTTTATATTGAAAAACAAAAATACAATAAACTGTTCTTACTATGATAGTCGCTAAAGTGTATCAAATAGAATAAATACATGAACATACCAGTTATCAAACCATTAAATGGTTTAACAACAAGCATTGCGAAGTTCAAAGCAATTTTGATCAGTATACGGTCATCAGTCAACCTTTGATTTGCTTATACCAAATTCCTAGTATTACCGTGCGTTATTACTAGACAACATTGCCGAGATCCTGGTCTTTTTGCAAATGTATACATACTTCACATTCTGCTCTTCACTTAAACCGTCACGTTTATTTCCATAAAAGGAAAGAGCCGCACCACGCGTGGAGCAACCTAAAGGTATATGCGTCCAGCGTTGTAGATCAATGTGAGTATTCTGTTCTGGCTCTGTAACACTCGAAAATAAGTCCTGGCACTTTTCAATAACCATTAGAATCCTTTTGCATAGAAACTATGGCAACTCTTTTTCCATAAGAGTAATAATTGTTCTTAAGTCATACTGGTCATTGTTCTCTGAATTTTGTTTTACAAAGTTTTCCATTAGTTCTTTAGTTGTATCACGGCATTAAATAAATATTAACAGTTCAATGAGTTTGCTTCATTGACACTGTAGAAGATAATATAACATCATACACATAGGAAGTATGAATTTGACGCAATGTTTAAAATATTTTGAGAAAAAGAAGATATTGCTTACTTAGAGCAATTTGTCATTTTCAACGTAGTAGGCAAAATTAGCCTGTAAAATTGAGAGAGTGAATGGTACTGTTAGAGAATGTGACATGAGTATCAAAACGCAATGAAAAAGTTGTCAAAGTCATATGTAATTCGTTTGAAATATTATGTAGTGTCATCATATATGCAATCAATCCAGAGTCGTAAAATACTAATTGCTCGCCGAGTGTTAGTCGAAAGTTGATATTTAATGTGTTGATGCCCGACGCACTTATGCAAGGACTCAGTGTGTTAGGACAATCTAAATAAGCCATATATTTACGATGTCAAAATGTCAATAATCTAAGTTACAGTTATACGAAGTAATAATACAGTTCCGCTCGTTGTAGGGCCACTTCTCGTATATTGAGAAAGACCTCATTCAATATGTCAATATAAGTGGCCTCTGACCTTCATGTGAGCACTAATCATTACAGGTCAACACATATAGTAAGGGATATGGAATCGAAAAAAAATATGAGGATTTAATTAGAGATCTTGTTTAGCAAAAGGAAATAGTTCAATGTGGTGTCAAAGAACCCGTTGAAACATTCTTCAATTTGGGTCCCTTATCAAAGTCTACCATCTGCTTTGTGGCATCGAATAAACTGAGAATAGTCCTCTTCTATTTGAATAGCCTATGTCAACTAAATGGCTGAAATGTCCAGCGATCAGCAAAAGGGAATAAATTATACCGTCGCATAAGAAGAGTCATGTTTGTCTTAAGAATGAATGAAATATATTTCTTAAAGCAAATGATAATTAGTCTAATATTGAGAAACGATTTAACGCGGTTATACACTAAAGCCTGGATTTGGACCGCGGGTTGCGATATGGTTCTGAATGTGTTATGCATTTAATAATATCCCGTTGAAAAATTGTTTAAAGAACACACGATCCTATGTTAACAAACGAAGAGAAACATTCGGCATCTTAGCTTGTACAATAGAAAATAGTTGAATTGTCAATTAACATTTGCTATTTTATCTACTTAGAATCGGATGACATTACTTAACACCCAAGGTAAATGTTAAGACATTACCCTTTGAATACACTTGCTTATAAAATATAGTAATCTTCAGGAATCTCCCTTGACCGAGCTTGGGGATTCATAGGTTTGATCCACACGCTTGCTGAGGTCATGGTGGAGCGTCATAGCCTTCTAATTATTTGTCACTCAGATAATAGTTGTTGGAAACGTCGTAAAACTTCGTTCAAACAATCACATTAGGAATTTGACAAACTTCGGTAAAACACAAACATGGTAAGCGGAATCCAGTAGAGTTTTAGTAATTGTCCCTGGAACCGGCATCAAGTCGTACACACGAACTAGGCTTTCGTGTTTAACGTCAGTGTATGTTTAGCATCAATTACACGAAAGGCTTCAGAGAACTTTTAATATTACGCTAATTGTAATGACTTACTTAACCCTCTCTCAAGGTTTTGCACCTGTCTCCTGTCATTGAATATAATATAACGTCCATTGGAAGACTACAGTTAACAGCTGATATAATAGTGAATTGCCTATGAGTTTGATCCAACTAAAGAACGTTTAAATAAAGGAATCTATTTGGGAAGATATATTTTAGATAATTTGATAACTGTAACAACATGATTTTATCAGTTGTATTAATTTTTTTGCACAACAAGCATCGAAAACATATAACTGTATCCAGTAAATTTCAAAACAGAAACGCATTTTTAGAGTCGATTATAAAGAACAATATATTTACAACGGACTACTTCATCGGTATTAAAGAATGGGCATTGCGCTGGTGTACCCCTTAATATAGTTCGGATGCAGACGAATATAACATTTACATTGAACTTATGCTACATTTATCTGCGTAAAGACAACTAGCAATATTGCTCAACCGAAAGGGTGTTCGATTGTAGTGAGCTTTATAGTTGTGCAAAGAGATCGCATACTCAATGATATGACATATCTTCCAACGTCATACACACACTTTAATCAAAAAGTATACTTATCAATTTCAACCCCTGAGAGTCAATTTTGTCCCTGAAGAAATCAGACACCCGTAGTGAAATACACCGCTTGATGTGCCGAATCATTATTTGATATGACTGGTAGAATAAAATTGTACATAACCACGTATGCATTTGATCAGTTGCCAGGTCATATGCAAATTTTCCTAAAAATTGGCGAATAAATGGATTTATCTTGGAACTTATCGAGAAGCTAATTTGTCATTTATACGCTCTTAAAAGTACAACATTCATCTGCGGAGAAGAATTAATGTGCCTTAAAATGGAGTGCCAAATTACAGTTCGAGATATGTGCGTTGTGATTAACTTCAACAGCTAAAAGAGAATAAAACCCATCAAATCACTTACTAATTATGACACTTCTTGATGCCAATCTAGCCGAACGAACAATGCATGACTTTATATTGAAAAAACAAAAATACAATAAACTGTTCTTACTATGATAGTCGCTAAAGTGTATCAAATAGAATAAATACATGAACATACCAGTTATCGAACCATTAAATGGTTTATCAACAAGCATTGCGAAGTTCAAAGCAATTTTGATCAGTATACGGTCATCAGTCAACCTTTGATTTGCTTATAACAAATTCCTAGTATTACCGTGCGTTATTACTAGACAACATTGCCGAGAAACTATGGTAGCTCTTTTTCCATAAGAGTAATAATTGTTCTTAAGTCATACTGGTCATTGTTCTCTGAATTGTGTTTTACAAAGTTTTCCATCAGTTCTTTAGTTGTATCACGGCATTAAATAAATATTAACAGTTCAATGAGTTTGCTTCATTGACACTGTAGCAGATAATATAACATCATACACATAGGAAGTATGAATGTGACGCAATGTTTAAAATATTTTGAGAAAAAGAAGATATTGCTTACTTAGAGCAATTTGTCATTTTTAACGTAGTAGTCAAAAGTAGCCTGTACAATTGAGAGAGTGAATGGTACTGCTTAGAGAATGTGTCATGAGAATCAAAACGCAATTAAAAAGTTGTCATAGTCATATGTAATTCGTTTGAAATATTATGTAGTGTCATCATATATGCAATCAATCAATTGTTTTCTTACTTTGCAAGACTAAATGTCTAGAAAACATCCGAAGTGTTAAACAGAAACACCGAGGGGAAACACTTCAAGCCAATGGTTGACATGTTTTCCACATTAAACACTTTTTTAATCACAATTCAAACGCAATTTACACATTCTCTGTGTTTTTGTCTTGAAACTTCGCAACAAAACAAACCGAGAAATCCCCATGGAAGTCTTCTCTGGAAAACCGTAATTTGAGAGGCTTTGTAACAATAAACAGAAATTGAAATGCTCGATAAGTGGGGTTTCAATTGTCATAGTTGAAAACTACGCTTACAAATTACTAGGCTAAGAATAATATTGGTGCTATAAACAACATTCCTTTGGTGATTAAACGGGGATAATCTCAAGGTTACCACTTAAAAGAAGATTCTTCTTTATTCAATTTAAATCAACAAATACCAACCATAATAAGGAATCAGATAATGTAATTAAATTATGTTTTTAGTGAATAATATTGATTGACGTTAGAACTGATTACTTGCCTTCAGATCCGAGAAGCTTCCAACTTTGTGTCATTTGTGAATGATATATATATATGAAGTACCGCTGAAATTCAATCAAGATTAAAACTATGTTTATTTTGTCAACTATTTTTTAATCAGGACAGCAGAACAGGATAAATGTCCTCATAAAACTCAAATAATTGCGCCAGTAAAAGAGATGTAATCTTGTAAAAACATTTCATCAAATTGTGTAAACACAATCCAGTCATTAAATGTAAATCCTCAGTCTATGAAGATGTTGCATTCGTACTAGTTAACACATGTGTGGTAAAATCTAAAACTAGTTTATCTTCACACAGACTGGATCAAAGACTTTTTCAAAAATAAATTGTGTGAGCTACTGTTACTGCAAATTTGATACTATATTAAGTCAAGATTAACTCGATTAACCCTAAACATTACCTCCTTATATGTGTTCTTTTCAGTCGAATTGAATTCGTCTCAGGTATATGTTGAAACGGTGCGGAATCGTGGCTTGTATTGGACACGTAACACCTTTGCAAAGGGGGGCAGGGAAAGATTTATATTTGAGAAGCCATATATGCTCAAAAAATTATTGTACAAAATGTATAAGCCCTAAGTTATGGTGTCATACCAAGTCATAAAACTATCAACGATACTTGATTTGTCATAGGCTGAACATTTAAAAGTCGCAAGAAAAATTGCGCTCCATTCAAGAATCGGCCACAGGAATTCAAATGAGTATATGTGGCGTTTCATCTAGCGCCTATGATTAATTGAAATTACAACCAGCTAATCGGGATGTCCGTAAAGTACTACCTCCACCGGGATACACACATTGGAAAATAATGGGATCATTACATTTAGTCATGTTTGTGTTGGCTGCTTGCACCTAGCCGTATTCACTGAGTGACACGGGTTCTGTGACCGCCATATGGCCGTCAATAATTATCTGGTCGAAACCAAGACTTTATAGCAAGAGATAAGAAGATATGCTAGTTACATCGTGTAGTAAATCTTAGTCAAAAAATAGTCACGAATGACTTCTTGTGAGAGTAAGTTTGGAGCGTCTGTGACATACTTACCGTGTGACCACAGCATGATTTGTCATAGGAGTAGATATGACAACCTTAGCTTCTACTACCGTTTGTGTTGGCATAAGGAGCTTAGAGGAGACTAAGTTGATACTAATCTTCTCGAATTCTTCACTTGGAGATCGGAGCTTTTTCTTAAGCAGCCAATAAGTTTGTTACTACAATGAACTATAACATTATTGAAGCAAACCGGACTCGTGATAACGTGCATCAGATATACTAAGTTTATAATTTGATGGTCATGGCGTTTAAGCGATGCTGAAGTGTGGAAATTCCTTCGAATATCCCGTCAACGGGTTTTCGTAAGCCTTATCTATAGCTTTTCAATAACTGAAGCATTCACTTTGCTTTATACAATTGACACATTTCACATTCGAGTGTTGCTAAAGTAAACGTATATTGTAACAGCAAAACCGCTCTCAGACGGAGACCTATTGCTTTTTCTTGTACTACAATGTAGCTAGCAGAAGTAACGTTATTGTATATCTAACAGTCACCACACTCTTAAACTTCAGAAACCGTTCAACGAGAAAACAAACATTATGGACTCTGTGAAACGTATCGACCCGGACAGACAATTTCTGTTTCCAGAATCATTACTTCATACCTCTATCCTCCTGACGGAATATGTCGGCCCGGTTAGCCAGCGCGGACTGCGATGGCTGATCTTTGTCGATACATTACGCAGAGTCCATAATGTTAGTTTACTCGAGGAACGGTTCATATTATTCAGTTACATGATTAATTCACAGACACCTGCAAATTGACACAATCCGGGTTTGATATTCACCTTAGTCGTGTGTTAGTTATACAACGAAACCCATTTCCATTTCACAAAGCTACTTCTTTGATTACATAACCGTTTAACAATGTAGAAGAAAAATATTCCCCGGCAAGACTAATTATATGATAATGGTAGGGAGAATGATGTATATAAAACAAGGATAAACATAATTATTGCAACTCCCACGGGGCACTTGTTCTGTTTGTAACTTGTTTAGTTTCCGAAACATCTCATCCTATTACCCAATGGACGGCACCTTGTTTCCTTATGATGTCGAATTTAAATATCCGGAAACGAGATTTAACATATTGGAGATTTATCTCGTCAAACCAATGTAGCCAAAATCTAAATTATTACAAAGATTCAGTTTTTCAATAACAATGCTGTTTTGTTCAATATGATTGTTTTGGCATTTCCGTCAAAAACTTACACTCTCACACACAATCTTTCCAAGTTTAACATTTTTTCAGATATTTTTGCCTTATCAATAACTTCTCACGGGCCACCCCTCCTCCGCCGAAATCCTGCAACATCAATGAAGTGTAACAATAACTTACGTTGCATGCAATGATGTACTTTGAAAGAAATATGTATCAATTAATAGAGAATAAAGTAGATAACGTACAGGCTACTTCGCAAATGTTTGTTAAATCAGCAAATACTACTAGCAGGACAGAATACATGTTATTTATGTTGTCGAATAAGAATGATTGATGATACGCTCTCAATTGATTATATGAAAACTATATGTTCATCAGGATTTAAGGTGAAAGTAAATAGAAGTATATGTGCCATTGTCTGTGAGCAGGCTCGATATTGGTAAACACTATTACCAAGCATAATCCACCACGAAACCAAATATCCTCAACCAATTCTATGAACATGGTAAATCATTGTTACGAAATCAATGTTTTTCTCCAAAATATATATTTGGTTTTCCGATGTTTGCCAATTGGGATAAATTAATATAGGATATTGGGTTAAGCTGAATGATTTCCTTTTTGAAAATGCTAATACATTCTTTAAACAAGAACTAGATAAGATTGCCAAATGTCATGTAACATCCATCAACATAAATCATATCCCCATGGTATAAGCGGTTGCAGAAATTCTAACAGACATCATCACCTTCAGATATTTTAAACGCATGTCAATGGTTTGGCAAAGAGTATTCCTTTTCAAACTTATGTTAGACTCGTGTTCATAAGTCAGTAATAACATATCAGTTGGAGTGCTCGATATACATCTTAGACTTAGCAACTGTTTTAGAGAATTAAACACATTTTGCATTAGTAATTAAATGAAAGCACTGCAATGCTGACGGCATGGGGGCTGCTGGAAGCTTGGATTTTTCGACGTACGGGCCCTACGGCTTCCGGTTAATCCGCCACTGTATATTTCACATGACTTCTTTCGTTGGGTGGGGGAGTCGGGCACGGGCCCTATGGGCTCCCGCTAAATCCGCAACTACATTTGCCACGCTTTTTCTTTGTTTATCATTAATTTTTCCTACGGCCCCCGGTTAATCCACCACTGTATATTTCACGTGACTTCTTTATTTTTTCCCCCTCCTCTTCGCGAATGTTAATAATGTTAACAAGCGTCCATATTTGACCTCTCGGCGCATTATTTTCTAAAGCATTTCTTAAACTTATATTGGAGTACTCAAACACAAGTTTTTCACTGATGTTCCAACAACATTAAAATTATATTTTTTGGGGAGATCCCAACCTTTTAAATGCAGTTTTGTTGAATCCATGATGAACTATTTTCCTCGCGCAGTTTCTCATGCGTTGTTTGGTGCTAACACAGGCTGCCAACCCCGAATAAAAATTGTATTACTATGAGATAACAAAAAAAGTTTCCATTTGGCCTGTTTCTAATTCTTATAACAAGAAACCATTTCATCGTTGGACCTAGTTGTTCGACGCAACATGCCTCACAATCTCCATAATGTCACCAAACGAACTCGATGCAACGATAACCTCACAGTACATGGTCAATTACCTATAATATTGTATACCTGTGCATGTTCAAATACATTCATTTGGCGAGTGTTACATTTGGTGTTAATATGAACTCACCAATATGTTCTAGTGCTTTTATTAAGAAAGAGGTTATATACTGTAATCACACTATTTTATTCAGTGAACATATGGGTAGAGGTTAGATTTAGATAAGTTGAATGGTCTCCAAAGCAATATAATATTGTGTTTCAGCCTGAAACTTTCAGGTCTAGCAGTCTTATAGCACAGTTGTTTTATATCCGAACATTTCGTCACTCCTTCAATAAATTATAAACTATTAACGTGTGTATCACAAACAAGAATGGAAAACATAAATGAGCCGAGTAAACAATATAGATAAAATGACTATATGAAATGAGTTGAATTTGCTAAAAACTAGCGTAAATAGTGAATAACTGCTTCTTTAAGTTTTACTTTAAACATCTTAATGCAATTATCATTTAAATAAAATGACATACTTGTACTTAAACGGTTAAGCGGTTAAAATATGTTTTACCAGTTTTGGGTCATCATTATTCTTTCGACTATAAACCTTATACATTCTTGTATTGTTTATTCAATTGATTATATTGTGTTTTGCACCGCTTTCAATAATTATTCAGTTATATCACGGCGTTTCTGTGGTTAGTTACCAGTGCTTCTAGCACATTTATCCGGACACCAGCAAGTACCATAATACTAACCCCGCAACACTGAACGCCAAGGAGAGCAGCCATAACTACCATTTGTATAGTATTTGGCATGACGCATTAGAGATCGAACCCGCGACCTCCCGCATTCGAGGCGGACGCGGTACCATTACACCAATGAGGCGGTTGTTTATTCAATACTGAATCAAATACTTGCGCTCTCGTAGTGTGCGTTTATGAACTAAGATGTGTTTCAACCCCAAACAAATGCTTAAACTGGAGTGCCGTCACTGTTATACAATACTAGTTATTCGTGCTTTTTATAAGCCTTAAGGAGGGAAAAACGATAAACGAAGCTTTAGTCAAAAATTCATGCAGGACTTATTCAATTCGAATACCTCCATCATTTGCCACAATGTTATCCTTTATTTGTTATCAAATAGATTTCCTAAAAGATACGTTATAACGGAACGGGACGAACAATGAGCAATCTTCCTGTGTGTGGCAGCTGATCCCCCGATTGGAGTATTCTAATCTATCTATCTATCGACGATGCTTTCAATTTATCACAATGGAAAAGAGCCTTTTTCAGACATAGAGAATGCAATCAGACTCTGATATATCAAATACTCTGATTTACGCTCGGTTCTATTGTTGATCATCCTTATGTAGAGATCTATTCAGAGTAATGAATAAATATGTTTGTTCAATCGACAACCCTCGTGTGTATTAACCCTTATCCAATATATTTTATGCAAAGATTTTTGCGTTTGTATATTATTTGTCAACATGACTCCATTTAATTATTATTTCTGTATATCTTCGCGTAACTGAAGTGAGCACAGCTTTACCATATTTGACAAGACCTACATACTACAAACCGTTTAGGTTGTGTTTTCTGGGCTAGTTGTTTACAGTGGCATAAAACAGGATTTATCAAAATATTAATTTTACTTGAAGTCAAAGGATGTCAATTCGATGACGTTCAAGCTATTTCAGCAAACTCAAGCGTTTGGGTAAAAAATGAACTAAAAACTTAAGGCAACAAAACACTTGAAAGTCGATTTACCAGCTTTGTACACATTTATACATATGTTTTATCCTCAAATCTATCGAAGCCTCTTAAACTTTTGCCAAACAGTGTTTCAAACACGGTTATAAAAGACAACTATTTGATTAGAACTAAATAGACGATGATTTCCTTTGTTTTAATAACTCATGAAACGTGATCATATTTCCTCTCTCCCTTCAACAACATATGTTTGATTTAAGAAAGAACAACAACACTGGTACACGTATGTGTGGACGTTCCTGGGCAACGTCCGCAAAATATGTATTACTTTTTTTCAAAGACTTTCTGGAAATATCTACTATTGTGTTATTTCGCTCGCCTGATTTAATATATTGTAAAAGTAGTTTCAATGTTTGTACTCTTTAAATATAAGAAAAACGGTTCCCGTGTCCGTCTTTTTAAATGGATCGGAATGATCTGAATACTCTTTGTAGACGACCACACAAAGAGCATGTTCCAAATTGTTTAAAATCGGGCCCGAACTTGTGTAGACGAAGAATGTTAATGTTTGTATATACATATGGGGTAGACAAGCCCTGTCCACTTTGGCAAAGTTTATCAACATATTGACACAAATTTAACAAACGAGGAAAAGCATCATTCAGGATCCATATCATTTTCAAATGGGGCCAGTACTGTAGGACAAGAAGATTGTTAAATATGTTACTATATATCTTATAAGGACCATAAGCGCCACCCCATCACACAAATGTACCCAGTTATTTCAGAGATGTAGTTTTAAGAAGTTGAGGACAGACGAACGCCGGGCGAATAGTGCACACAACAGCTCACCCCGCACTTTGTGCTCAGATAAACTTAAAGCATCTTGATTTGTATGAAGAATTGCGGCGGCAAGCCTTATATTACAGATAGCTCTTAGCGCACATTGAGCCCAGATAAGTTAAACCCGGATAATCAACCTTTGATTTTTATGAAATTTATTTTATAGTGGGCCTGAAGCATTATATTACATTTTTTTTATTGTATTTAATATACGACCTATGGTATTTATTTTAAAATATCCGAACATTCTGTAGCTAATGATGTGGCGTTTTCATCTATACAAATGTACCTGGGGATATACTGACTGTCAAAAACAGTTATACTGTCAAAATTCGTCAATTTGTAATTTCACACATTATCGCTGCGACATCGTTTTCTCATTAGATATGAATGTTTGATCATAGTTATGTAATAAAAAGGTTCATATATCTCATGCGACACTCAATGAATCCACACATAATCAATTGGAGTGTCTTATTCAATATAATGATAAGTTGACAAAGGAGTATATATTTATCTGTTGACAGTCTCCGATCAATGGTTTGGTTACACACATGAATGAGAAGACTCTGTTCAGCCTGAATCCGTAATATGCTATGGTGCACTTATCTATCTATTCAACATAACATTTAAAAGGATACATTTAAATGTATTTCTCAATACGTGTATACTCCTGACAAGGTATCATATACTATCTTTTGTATTTACTCCACTCTAACCAATGGACACATAATACATGTATACGATATATTTAAACAGGCGATATTGAAACAGCATATATCATAGAATACCGTGTAAGAAACACATCGTACAGGATTTGACGGATTAAGAAGGATTAATACATATGCAAATTTGCAACTGTTGCACTATTGTCTCTAAGCACCAATCAAACATTTGCTGTTTCCATAATAGTATAATGGTAAGAAAGGGCCACTGAACATAGACATACATACTTGCATAGTAAGCTCCGCAGAACAATGTCAGGTACATATTTAATCATTCAATATTAGTTAATAATTTACACATGATAAAAAAAATACGTTCTCCAATTCACTACCGAATATGTTGCAAGGTAAATAAATTCATCGAATTCAATGCATTTTCTCACATATATGTTTATGTCATTTAAACTTCTTGAATAACCACGAATTCTGTTGTATTATCGACGGATTAGCAGGACTTACTTGAGTGTTAGTTGCATGCCAATGTATGAATGCCATGGTCTAGAATTGAACGATCTAGACCGATTAATGAACGTTTGACGTTTGCCAGGTCAAATGATGTTTATTTCTATATCGCTGAAATGTGTAAAACATTGGGGCTGTTACGAGTGAGTATATTAAAGACGTTAACAATGCTTTACACTATTAATCTGTATATGTATTCTATAACCATGCAAGACATATGTCTGTCGAATAATACAGTGCTTATGGCGGTAAATGCTGGGTAAGGTCGCTGACAAGAGTATAAGCTTTGTAAAATACTTCTATTTCATGCTGCAGTTACAATAAGTAGTTTGTCCAGAAGAAATCAATTGTGTCATCTTGTGTTGATTGTTTAAACGTTGGATTGTTGGATGAATGAGTTGTTGGATGATGGATGTATTATTGGACGGTTGGATGTAATGTTGGACGGTTGGAATTTGTGAATCATTATGTGAATAAATAGTGCAGTCATGCGTCTTGCCTTGTTATATACGGTACTATCAGAGAACCTTTTTTCGAAGTATTTAATTTCCTTTGTAGAGTCAATAATTTATTGAAGTAACGTAGTCTAGGTTCGAACTTGTTAAATGAGAAATGTATTTGATCCGCCTACTTAAAAAAAAAAGTCCTGCCTTCTGTATTCTAGGCTTTGCGCTTGTTCTTTCTAATACAATCTAACTTAAGGCATTGTTATATAAATTTATTTTCTAAAACTCGATTGTATATTTATATTGTCTTGAAAATATAATGTGTAGGCCTAAATACTTCATGACATAAAATATATATTTATAGCAATTTCAAAAGCTCAACGAACTTCTAATATAGTTCCAACCCTCTTCTAGGCCATCCTAAGACAGTAAACAATTACATTCTCCATTCATGTGACACAATTCAATTTGTCCTTGTTCAAAGATTTTTTCTGACACACAGATCTGTTCCAGTTAATGGATTCATATGACAACACAAATGGATGCCCGGTAATCGTTAAAGCATTTGTTTCGACTTAAAATACGATTGATTGGTGTGCATTGCTTTAAGGAGGCTGGTTTTGTTTCTTCACGATTTGTATGCGTTTTTGTTTTGAAACAGAGTGACGGGTCTCCCTTAAAGAATATTTCAAATTAAAACATTTCAGATTTTGTCACGATGGTCAAAGATCAGGACATATAGAAAGTCATAGCCCGTTTTATCGTAGAAATGACACTTTTCCAATAATGTATGAATTGGACGATACCAATTGGTAAAATTGTTAGAAACACATATACAAACTGTTTATTACGGGGTTTGTCTACATTTTCACTACCCAAGGTTGTAAGGTTAAGTGTGTTTCTATACGTGTAATATCGCATCGTTTCTAGTAAAGAACTCAGTAATCGTCTATTGTTATTTATGGATTCGTTGATTCATTATTGGCTTGTCATGAAAATAATTAGTATATTCTTCATTAGGCACTGTCCATTATAACTGCTTGTCATGCAATATCACAAATGGCTCGGACGATTTACATTTAATTATAAGCAGTTCATAATACCGCCACATTCAACCCTAACAGGTCTAATCCTTCGGAGAAGGTGATAAAAAAAAGAATGCAACAAAATTCAGTAACAAACTATTACATTAATTCTTCAAAAAGGTTCAAATTGATACTCGTCTATATCTAAAAGTTTCTCGGTGTTATATTGCAGATTTCTTCGATGCAGGTTGATTTTCCATTTGATGCGACATTTTTTGTAAATGGATTAGCAAGCCAAAAGAAGATTAATGTGAACTCGTTACTTATGTGACCACTAGTAGCTTATGGGCGTAATCTCGAATATGGATAGGAACCGATTTTATTAGTCGTGGGTCGATTTTGGCCAATAATAACATTACTTATTATATGTTGTAGATTGTTAATTGTTGAGCTGATAATTGCTTTTAACGGATCACGGCTATGTTATAACATTTGGGCGATTGTAAAGACACATACCATAACACATTTTGTTTGACATTTTGAGTTACTTTTAAAACAACGTGGGCCAAAAAGCAATGATTTCAAGAACGTATTTACGGCTTATTTGCAAATTTGCCCTCTGAATGGACACTGTGTAGCAGATGATTACCACTTTTGATATGTTTTTCAATATTAGCATTCATGTAATTTTTACAGAAATTATTTTTGAGACTTTTTCGTTCCCATTGCATCGAGACTGGTTTGGTCAGACCGCAATGCAAAACTACATGAGAGCAAATCTGTTCATAAAAAACCGACAGATTAGGGGTAAATAATACCAAGTCAACTAATTGCGGATTACAAAAGACTGACCATCATGCACGTTGTTTCCCTCCGGCAAATTCAGCTTGAACACCGATTGGTCAAATCAGTTACAGTTCAATTGGAAATTAATTTGATTGTATTCGTGCAAAAACAAATTAAAAACTTCCTTAACACATTTCTATATCCTATTTGCGGAAAACGTTTTAAAAACCTTTTAAAATACGATTTAATCCAGAATTAAATTGGTCAATTTCGAATTGGCAAACATAACAAATGTTTATGCGATTTTGAAAACAGCTTAGCATTAATCCCTTGAATGAAATGCATTGAATAAATAGAGTTGATAACATCGTGGGAAAAGGAGAATTTGGAGCAATATCTCATTTCTAACAGAATGTTTTCAAATGCCGTTTGCTATAAACGCGTCAAATTGCATCTTCATGTGGGAAAGTGTTAACTTAATGTCAGTGGGAAAATATTACGTGGACAAAGATTAGCAATTAAATCTTTTTTTATGCCATGTCTTTAATCAACAAGTTTCATCCCTCAATTGTCACACTTTCCTAATTGTTTACAAGTAGAACACTCGCTATAATAAAATAGTTAGCACGCCTATCAACAATAATTTGAATAATAGGGGGTATGCGAGCATAGATCAGGTCATTGTGGAAAGAATCGGGTTGGGCCAAAACTGGATTTACATGTACCACATACATGTTCTCTATTTTCACTATAAGACAAGGTAAAAATACTAAAACATATAAAAATAAACTGTTCCAGTGCATGCTATACATATTTAAAATAAAAGCAAAAACATAAGTTGATATAAGGACAGTTAGGTAATTATTTTAAAAAGAAAATTCAATTTTCCTATGACATCCAAAACTAGATTTTGCGGCTTGAGTTTGGCTTGTTTTGTGCCATGTGTTTAAGACAAAACAAATACGGAGCGTATCATATTAAGGTTTGACTGTATCAAATTGTTATAGAATTGATATTTATGTATATACTCAACCATTTGTCCTACACGTGCACACAAAACATATTTAACCGGTGATTATGTGGAAATTTAACCTACAATCGGCAATAATTAATGGCTAAATGCCTACATGCCTACATGATCCGCCAATTCATTTCAAGCAACCATTTTCATCATTTATCCAGCAGTGTTACTGTATGCGACATTTATAAGTGAATCCAGAAGGCTCCCATCTCTGCAGGCGACACAAATTTGAACTTTCATTTGTGTTGTTTTTTGTTTTTAGTTCACCTGAGCACGAAGTGCTCAAGGTGAGTTATTGAGATCGCCAGTTGTCCGGCGTCCGGCGTGCGTCGTGCGTCAGTCAACATATTCTCATCAGTAACCAGTGGGTCAATTGGGATGAAATATCACAGAAAGCATCCTCTCAATGGCCTTACCAGAATCCTTTCAAATATTTGGGATCCATGTAGAATTCTGGTTTCCATGGCAACGAAACGAAAACAACTTTAAAATTCTTCTTCTCCCAAACTGATTGGCAGATTTTCAAATAATGTTGTAGAAATGTTCCTTGGATGACCCTGTATCAGATTCCTCAAGCCATGTTTATTGGTCGAAAAACATGGCCGCCAGGAGGTTGGGTTATAGAGGCCTTATATGGCTATAGTGAAAACTTAAAAAGTCAGGCAGATTTTAAAATAATTTTGTAGAAATGTGTTTTGGATGACCTTCTATCAGATTCCTTCAAGCCATGTTGATTGGAGGAAAAACATGGCCACCGGGGGCGGGGCTATTTTTCCTTATATGGATTTAGTGAAAACTTAAAAAAGTTTCTACTCCGAGAGTGTTTAGCTGATTTTTCAAAAGGAAATTGAGAAATATTCCTAGGGTAACCCTCTATCAGACTTCTTCAAGCCATGTTGATTGGTCAAAAACTATGGCCGCCGTGGAGCGGGGCTTATAGACTAAAGTGATACCAAATAAAATCAGGTGAGCGATCCAGGGCCATCATGGCCCTCTTGTTTACAACAACCATATATGTTTTCCAAAAAGTGAAAAATGCCATACAAAACTCCAGTTTAGGGATTTTGCAACCAGCGAAGATCCAGATCAACCAGCAACTAAGCGCAATCTAATCAATGTTTTCCCTGTTTTTCATCTAGTCCTACAATTATCGAATCCACTCGATAAAAACAATGACCGAAAATAATAACTGTACTACAAGTTCAAAGGCTTTTATTTGTTTCTTGAGAATGTAAAATCAAAACGCATACATTCATGTATGTTTTACAGCCGTTTAGATTTACGTAAGTTCTTTACAAAATTAAAAATGGATTTCCACAATTTTAATGTTCGGATTAATCCTAATTAATTGAAGGGTTAAGTGTATACCAAATCTCCAGATATTAATGAAATTGAATAGACTTCGTCAACAAATGGAACGTATACTAATTTCCTTTTGCTGTTTCTATTACGCAGATCACATTTTTTGCAACATTTTGGCCAAAGACGAAATGCTTCTTTTTTTTCACAGCCCTGCAACAATGTGTTGAAAGACGTCTGAGGTTTAAATATGTTTTTTTTGTAAATGGAAAGCATACGGAAGACAACTTCCTTTGTCTCTGTATAAGACTACTTTGAATAACGTACATGTGCGTGACGAGTAAAAAGTATTGTATTTCACTTTACCTCAATGGTGTAGAAACAGACGACACTAACACATCACATCAGCCCTGTGTTCCATAGTCACAAAACCCAAAACCTGTTTTGCGAAACCTATATAGGTTTTGTCGATATACCGTTCCTTAGTCGGTTAACCAAACATGTTCTACCTGTTTTCCATCATAAAACAGCCCTGTGTTCCATAGTCACAAAACTCAAAACCTGTTTTGCGAAACCTATATAGGTTTTGTCGATATACCGTTCCATAGTCGGTTAACCAAACATGTTCTACCTGTTTTCCATTCATAAAACAAGTAGGTTTCGTTCCGTTTGATAGGCATAGCTTAAACTGTTTATGTTGTGTTTACTATGGAACACAAGGCAGGTAGGTTTCGTTCCGTTTGATAGGCATAGCTTAAACTGTTTATGTTGTGTTTACTATGGAACACAAGGCAGGTAGGTTTCGTTCCGTTTGATAGGCATAGCTTAAACTGTTTATGTTGTGTTTACTATGGAACACAAGGCAGTTAAACAGTTAAAAACATGTATGCACTTCTTATAATATTTCAGTAATTGTTGTGAACAGAAATTGACAACGGACGAAGAAAACACTATAAGTATTAAGATGGTGCCGGCGGTTGGTTTCTGAGTTAACAAGACTCCTTATATTTCTTATAGTGTCTACATTTAATATCTATGTAATGGCGAAAGGACACAAAACTGACTCTTACATCTTGACATGTGGTCAACAGTAGTACTTTAAGTGAAAAAAATAAACAATCGTTCAGTATTATTGCGAAAAGTAATCGACCATCGACAAGTAAATGCACTATTTGGATAAGGACGAAGAATGAATGAAGAACAAGGGTTCCGTCTCCCATTATACTCTGTTATATTATATATGTATAATGTAAAATAGAAATTATGGTATTTACGAAATTATAAATGTAGGCAAATGTATGAATAAAGATTTTATAAAAAAAGAAGGCATTATATAATTCGTTGTGACGCCGGCGGCTTGTCATTTCCAGCTTCATGTCTAAAAAATAAGTGAAATATGCATAGAAGCTTATAATGAATAAGCCCCTCATAAACAGTGTCGATTAGGTTAAGATTCGTCATTATCAGTTCATTTTCTTCGAACAAGTTAGCATTGTATTGCGTATGCATGTAAGACCCAACTTCAAATACGGATAGCTTCATGGATTTGCTTCGGCAATTAGAAGCATAGTCAGAGGTTTTCTAAAGATATTGTGGAAAGGGTCGATATATAATGATGGAAGATTATGAAACGGAAATTAGTGTCGCAAAACCATATTCTGCCATTAAAACTAGTTTAATTGACACTTTACTATCTCTGACAATATAGTTTTTTATCGAGGTTTGGCAGTCTCGGACACTGAAAAGGTCAGCCGTTTGAAACGGTTATATTTTCTTGAACTAAAAGTCAAATGGTGGAAATAATATGCCACCTAACTATTAATCAAATATGCAATCCAGAATGTTGATGAGGGTTTCATATGAATTTTTAACAAGTAATTGAAACAGTAAAGCGTATGGCAAGACATATGTGTGTCGCCCGCGCTAATTCCCATTGTTAGTGTCTGAATGCCATGAAATGCCATCGTAGATGCATTGTCAATTAAATTTTGTTAATGAAATATCCATAAAATGACATTTTGATTGTTTCCAGAAGTGCAACTCTTTTCACTTCTTTTAAAATGTTTCTTTAAGTGAATAACGGTGTAACTTATAATTTGATAATTTGATGCTCTAATTCACTTAAGCAAATAGAAGTTTAGAAGCTTTCAAAAACGTTACGCGCACCTGTATGTCGTCTTAACGTATGCTATGTTCCTTATATTTATACGGTGTAATATATAGGCAACTGCTAGTAATATGTATGTTTAATGTAGTTCATGGATGATAATATATCTGATTTAATGTTTATTTCATTGTCAATGCTTTGTACAGGATATTGTCAAGAACATGCTGTTTGATTCGAATATGATATCCATGACGAATAAGTGAAGGACTATGTGGAATACTACGTTTAATTGCATATAAACATTGTATGGAAACTATCTTCTGCAGTAGGATATAACTTTAACGTGAGTTTAAACTAGCGTTTGTGGTAATCAAAATAACTTCTGGTTTATTCGCAATGCAATTTTCTGAAACTTTATTTGTTAACCTGTGTGTATCTTGGAGACTGTTATATGTTAACATAGGCTGTTTGCATGCTTATTGAAAACTCGGTGACAAAGCTATATCATTTTGGTGTCTTCAAAATCCGATATAGTTTCCATTATGTGCTGAGGTACTAATTCATATTTTGTCGCTGTGCAAAGGACATTTACATTGGAAATCAATTGTAAGTGATAGATAACGTCATCTACGACACGTTTCTCTTCTGATTAAATTAATTCCGGTCGTAGTCGATTACAGAAAATGTCGTTTAGTATTTGCACGTACACGTTTACATTCAGAATGTGGCCGTTATTGTTGCATAAGAGCATTTTTCGCTAAACTGGAGTCGAAAGAACTGTAAAACTTGTAAACTGGTGTATCATCACCACGACCAAGCTCGTGTGTATCGACGCTTTGGTTAGCAGTTCACAGACACATGCTAAAAACAATCACTATTTTGTCTATGCGAAGTGATGTCAGGACGTCATCCCTGCTTAGGGGAATATAATCACTTTTGACCATTGTTTGTATTTTGACTTTAACCCTTTCTTTTATAACATGTTTCTGTTTTCCAATAGTATGTGAAGTATTTATTTTTTATAAACAATGATTAACATGATTTTTAAAGTGAGAACTCTTATCATGTTTGAGGATATACCAATACCCAATGATTATTATGTAAGATATTTACAATTTAATGATCGGTGTAGTTAAAACGTGACATGACTATGGCTTTAGTCTTTCCAAATTCAACTTTTATTGTAAAGCATAATTATACCTTGCAGCACTTTTGCCCGTAAGTGTTGTTGTATTCTCATGACTAACACAGACCGAGAATGATCTTTCTATGTTGATGCATGTTTTCATGAATGTATCGTGCGGTGACGGATGTAGATAACTTGCCCATCTCTAACAAAACTGTACCTTAGTTGTCTATACTTTAATACGAGATACTTCGATATATAGTTTAGTTATTAGATTTACATCTCAGAACTTACACTGCACGAACATTGGGATTTAATTTAGAAGTAAATTTCCTTAAATTTCCTTAAATTCTGAAATTTACTTGCACATCAAGTAAATTTCGGAATTTAAGGAAATTTACTTCTAAATTAAATCCCAATTTTCGTGCAGTGTTATAAACATGCTAATGATTGTTTTATTTGGGCTTTGCCTGGTGCATCGTAGGAATTATCTCCTAAGACTAGCGTCAGGATACGAAATAGCTCTGCCTAATTCCCAAATAACACCATTTGATTCTCACGTAGAGTTTCTTTAACATGAACCAAATAAAGAACATTATTTTGAATTTTATTCAACTTTGTATTTAGTTTTCTCGTTGGTGTGACAACTTTAATAAACATGATTTTTAGTCGGAAATAAAGATTGTAATTTTCATTATCCAATTGGTATCATTCCTGCCGTAATTTAAACGATTCACACAGGAATTCAGATATCAAGCGTATTATGGATATTTTGACCATGAGACATTTCAATTCAATAATTTTCCTTTTTTGACTTATTCTGGTCAAATTGTTACGCGAATGACGTACACCAATCAAACATTAACAGCTTAGTATGGATGCAATAACGGCAAATCGTACACTTAAGCCATAGATTAATCACTGCCTGGATTATAGGATATTCCTTTCGTTTCCAAACATAATGCTACCAGGTATAGGGATGTACATGTATTTGCAACAAGTTCTGCATAAGAGCATGCGGAAGGAAAGTTGTACAGATGTTTAAAGTATGTGTAGTTTATTTCTTATCAGGATGAAGAAATGAAAGCATGAACCGTGTCGGGTTCAGTCAATGCTTTTAGTAGCGTAATATATATATTGAACTATCGCATGCAGTTAAAGTAACAGCAAAGTATGTACACTGTCCTAACCGTCCCGCGACGCTTCAATGTGTGTGGATACAAGATAAACATTTCTACTCAAAACGAAAAATCAAATGAACCTACTGTTTACATTTTGTTATCGTTATATCGCTGCTGTGGTATATAAACACTTCGAAAACTGCTTATGTCATGACTTGCTATAGAAGAAGTCTATTAAAATGTTAACATGAATGGTACGATGCATGGCATGATTTAAGTTGATCTCGATGTGAAATAGGAGTAAAATCGAATTCGGATTAATGTAAACAGCTCTTACTTTTTTATATTGAATTTAGATTAGAAATTCCATTATGAAACATTCGTAAACATATCATGACGGTACACTTCATTAGATTCTGTTTCAATAACGAGCTGCCATCTAGTATCATCAAAGGCTGATATGATTTTCCAATTTGCCGTACAATGGACTTATTACGGACACACATTTCTTTTGAAATACAACCAACACGGTACCATTGGAACTATTTAAGAGGATCACATACTAGTAGTAGACAGTTTAAATCCAGACAATATGAATTCTACCCTGAATGCTATTTATTTCAAAACATTTCTGTAAATATAAAATAGTCTGTAAATATTATATTTAGTTACCTAGTTCGTCTTTCCAATTCGATTCAACAAACAAACACAATTTTATTATTTCAAAGTAGTCATTAAGATGAAAAACGGTTCAGCCACATTTTAAAGTTGAAATAATTATACAATGTTATATGTTGACTTTTCTCTTGAGCCGTTATATATATTGAAGTTCGTGGAGATTCGAAATAAATATGCATATATTCAAGACTCCGATAGATCCCCATGGAATGGACAACATTAAAACCACTCTTACCAAAGCGTTACCTTTCGACACATGTAATTCAAGTGATATGTAATAAACTGTATCTTTAAGCGTGCATTCAGGCCGTTGGGTGTATGTTGACATGAACACCAAACGTTAATTTAAAGTTTTTTTCTTTGCAAGCACTATTTATATGTGATGTGTCATATTTTGCCATGTATAATGCTCCATGACATCTGCTGTTCAAGTAATTTCTTCTGTTCAATGTTCGTTCTACTATATCAATCCGTTTTCATTTAACAGTATTCACCTCGTCTTGTTAATCTTTATTTTTTATTATGTAAGAGACATATACTAAATTTTTAATCATACATATCGAGTAGTGCTTTCACTAACTGCTTATTGATAGTAAGTTGTCATATTTGGAGTGTAATCTCCTATATTTTTCATATTCTTGTATTTGGTAGTTAGCTTTAATTATTAGACTATGAAGCCACGAATGGCATTCAACTGAACCATCCGTATTGTTAATACGACATTCCCAGCCAACAACACTATTCGTAAATATATACTTTTTGATATATTTCGTTTGTGTTTATCATCAAAAGTCCAAAATTGATAATACTAAATTAAATATGGCGTAATTTAAACCCAATTAATAATGAATAGTTCTTCCCTAAAAGTGTTGGCGCATCAAACAAAAGATTCGTATGATAATGATCAAGTTGTGCGAAATATGATAACCTCTCAAATATCGTAATATGGCACGAATCCCGAAAGTAACCCTTCGCCTTAACACGTTGACTGCTGGAACTGATTTTGTGAAACATGTGACACCTATATTAACCCATGTAAATAGGTACATCCGCATCATCTGACCCGGCTCTTCATTATTGACATTTTAACTCAACGTTTGTTATCTTGATTTTACTAACATTGGCCATAACCTCTTCCAAAAATAAAAGTAAATATCAAATATTCCACCTTGGAAGGATAAATTGTGCAGACAAATCAAAGTCAAGCTGTGAAGTCTACAGTGCGCCATATAAAAGCGTCTTAACAATCAAACGCCAGACTGTAACTTGCGTTTATTCAAAGACACACCCTTGGATTTGTCTTTAGCGGATATATTTCTTTTGTTTCTTGTTTTGACACATTCTTTAATAAATAAACCAAATGATAAATGTTTTGAAAGGTAGGGCTCCACACTCTTGTTTTAATACCATTTACGGATGTCTAGGGATATTTTTTTTATTGCAAACGAATATACTTTTATAAAACAGAGTATCAAAACCGCCGTTATTCAGATTGGATCATTGAATACATTTACGATTAATACACATGTCATGATCATTTCTCTGTAATAACCTTTCCCTTTTTAACAAAACAGGAAAGATTACTTGTCATGTTCTTTCATGAAATATTGACTATTCATACTATTCATACACAACGCGGTGTGTGGTTGTTCATCCGTTCGTCCGTCCACAGCCATATCTAGGGCATTGCTGGACGGATTTGATTAAAACTATATAGAATGTTAATCACAGTTGGAAAATGTCAGACTGCAAGTTTCAATAAGATTTGAACTTATATTGGTTTTGTACTATTTATCATTGTTTATATAATATCTACTATTCAGTCCTAATTGAGCCGAGTCCCGATAGCTAAGTCGGTAGCGACGTGGGCTGATAACTGGGTTTGTGAGTTTTAACATCCGTCAACATTCTTTTCGACGTTTTACAAAAGTCACTACGACAAGTTCTATTCGAATTCCACCAATGGGCTAACAGTCTATGTGGAAAAGCAACCAGTTGCTTGGAACGTATATATATAGGAGTACTGGTGTGAGAAAGCCAGAAGATACATGAGTAGGTGAACTGGCCGCCGTGATATGACTGAACGATTGTTGAACATGACGTTAAACTCCAACCAATCAATCAGGCCACATTAAACATCAAATATCCATGAAAGTTCATCAGAATGATCATCTCCATCAAATTTCTGTCAAACATTAAATTCAAATCATGTTTAACTTAGCAAAACCTTGTTAACACACTAGAAGCAATATGTTGCTTTGCTTTTTGATTAGCTTGGCTTACATATGAATACGCTTCATGCCTTTAAGGGCAAACCTTGTAGCACGACTAAGTTGGTTTTATGGAATATATTTCTCTGAATTCTCATATCAGCGAGAACTTCGATGTAAGGCTCTTTTTTTATTTTCAAATGTTAATACAAACTGCGACAAAACTTAGTTTACCATAATAGCATTGCTTTGCAATTTGGATAATGCCTAGACATTGCAATCATTGTGCAATAAATACCAGATTAGGCTTCCTGCATATCAACAGTTTTATATGACTTTAAAAGTAAGAAGTCGTCAGGTCATATATGGTCGTTCCAGTTTGTAAATATAAGTTCTTATACCTCATATTTAAATACACGTTCTTTATCCAACGTTGAAATACAGACATAAACATTGTTTTTAAGATTCATTTATGAGTCTTCGAATGAAGAATACGGTTGGGTTTGAATATACCGGGGAATGGTTGATAATCTTTGATTAAATATTGAGTTTTGAAGAAAATGATAAAAACATACAATTTAGTATGAGAAGATATTGTTCTTGATGAGAACATTAATTATGAAAAACATATTCTCTCTGAGAATTTTTATTCGAAATAAATATACAGGCTTATGGTGACAGGAACAAGGTAAAATAATTCGCTGATGTGAACAATTACACTGCTTTGAAAATCATATGCCTCATTTGGAAAGCAATTTTGACATTTAAATTCATTTCTAAGGGACAATTTAGAACAAAATTGCAACGTATAATGACAAGAAAATATGCCACAGCGTAACAGTGACTGTGGGCGTTCTTCGGATATAGTTTATGTGCTACATCCAGATTGCGTAATCCCGAAAGAGGATATACCATTCACTTTCGATATAGTGTTTTCTAAACAATAACAGGACGAATTTTGATGCAAAGCATCAAAGACGTCGCATATGATTTTGATGCACGACTTAAAGGAAGCAGATGCAGTTCAGTACATTTAAATAACGTGTGCAAATAGACAGGGTCTAAATATTTTGAACAAAAAGGATTTTAAACAAAAAGGCCAAGATGTGCCTTTATTGCTCATCTGGCTACCATAGTCTACAATAAAAAGTTATAAATAGCAGAATAGGGGGGGGGGGGGGGGGGGGTCTATTCTCCTTCCAGTTTAGCAGAAGTATGATAACAAAAACGGGAGTATATAAACAAAAAATACAAAATAATTTTAAAAAGTTTAAATATATTTATTATCGAAATTGAGCATTTATGAAATTAAAAGCAAAGGTTAACATGTATAGTCAACATATAGTAAGCATACAATGGTCTGAATGAACACACTGTATAGGGAGGAACATTTTAAGTTAAGAAATACAACTGAATTTTATAAATAGGCAAAAACATCCCCGACACTTTTTTTTACGGTTGTACACCAAACAATTAAAAACGCGTAGCCTAGGAAGTTGGGAAAGGTGAACCTTTTTTCTGAGCTTTGATGAATCGGGTCAGGGTCGTAAACCAAACTATTAAAAAATTAATAGTATTTTGTATCTGTTTATTTCTTAAATCAGTTAATACAATTTATTGATTCATATTTTTTTTTTTTTTCTTAACAATAATGATATTGGTTCCTCCCTTTTCGATTACGTCACCCATGGTAAACAATTAAAACCTATTCAATACTGACGCCGCGCTTTCAAGCGGCGTCAATGATCATTAATTGAAAAAGCTAAATCACAGTTAAGAAAAGGTTGTTCATGAACAACATCAGTGGGATGAACTACATTAATTACTAATGAAGTATACATAGCCTGGTATAAAACAAGTTTATGTTTTATTGTAAGCAATACAAAAGTCTACTACCGGACGAAGAAGACCTTTGATCTCTAAGTGTGTGAGCTTGACCTTTGAGGTACAGGCCTGTGTCTTGTGTGCTACATGTCACCTCATCATGGTGAATATGTGTGCCCAGTTACTTGAGATGTGAGCCGGACAAGGTACAGTCCTATCAAACAGTACTCAGTTTGACCTTTGACCTCTAAGCGTGACCTTGACCGTTGAGGCACATGCCTGGGTCTTGTGCGCAACACGCCACCTTATCATGGTGACGATGTATGCCCAGTAGCTTGGGAATCATATGATTCATGGTTAAGATGTTATGCGGACAAGGTACAGTCCTATCAAACAGTACTCATTTTGAGATTTGTCCTCTATGTGTTAACTTGACCTTTGAGGTACAGGCCTGTGTGTCTTTTGTGGGACACATCACCTCATGTGTGTCTAGTAAATCATAAATACATGTCTAATTATTTCTTAAAATGCAAGTGTGATTAGGGAATCTAGGGAATCATATGACGCATCGTTAAGATTCGGGCTGGACAAGGTAGTCCTATCAAACAGTACTGATTTTGACATTTTACCTCTAAGTGTGACCTAATTATATCTTAAAATGTAAGTGTGATTAGGAAATCTAGGGAATCATATGACGCATCGTTGATCTATGGAATCATATGACGCATCGTTGAGATGCGGGCTGGACAATGTACAGTGCTATCAAACAGTACTGATTTTGACATTTTACCTCTAAGTGTGACCTTGACCATTGAGGTACAGGCCTGGGTCTTGTGCGCGACAGGCCACTTCTTCATGGTGAAGATGTGTGTCTAGTAAATTATAAATGCATGTCTAATTACTTCTTAAAATGCAAGTGTGATTAATTAAAAAACATGTCTACAGTACTCTCTTGTGATAGTGATGGACATCGGTGAAACAGTATATATAAATGCACAAAGATTAAAAAGAAATGAGCATCGCAAAGAATATATATAAAAAGAAATATGTTTGAAACATTTGATCGCACTGTCGAAACACGTATTCGATAGATTATCAACTGTTGAGCGGAAACATTTCAGAGAGTGCTCACCCCCATCTCCATTTTCTACTGCAATGTCGTGTCAATTACTTTCCAGTCTAAACAAAAATACATTCTTGACAAATTAATTTTGATGAATGTTACAATCATCAATTTTATTTGTCAAAAGCGTTTATTTGGTAGACGTTATATTATCGTTAACATAACGGAATGATGTACCTTTCCGTTGATTAGACCATTTTCTGTCTCATCAAAACCTCATTCAGCAAAACAGTGTTCATTTTATTCGAATTGAATCGCGAAGTCAGTAACCAGAAGCGTTTTTTAGGCACCATATTGGACATCATTCTCAATCATAGCCTTCGAGATATCAATCATTTTAGTAAAAAGGCCATGTATTTTTGCATTCCAAGCAATTCAATAAATCAAGAACAAATTGAATTTTTTTTTTAGCTAGCTCGATTTCGACGTGATCAGGGGGATTAATTAGGATCCTCGTTTGTCCTTTATCCTCTTGCGTGAATTACGCTAACATTGCTATAGTATGTGCTATCAGTTTACTTAAAATATGACCGTATACGCAAGTCAGTTGTTACCATATACACATGATGAAAAGTTATCACGTGAGCCATTTTTTCGATGCCTTATAAGGAATACATAGTATTTTACTTATTCGCTACATAGTACTAGTAGGAGTAATAGTAGTAGTAGTAGTAGTTTCATATTTTATTTTAAGTGACACGTAATACAGGTAATATATATATATATATATATATGTATATAATATACAATTGTTAAACAAAACAGTTTTACGTTCACATTTCGAGGGCTTGACGTGAAACGGTTGTAACTAAAAACCTATTTTGAAAACCCTGGTTTAGGGGCAATTTTGACCCCTTTGTAAACAATGCAAATTTAGGTGCCAGAACGAGCAATGGCACCTAAATTTCCATTGTTTGCCAAGAAAAATCATTTAACAATTATAAAGACTTTATGGCGAGGTGATTAACCTTGGTAACAAAACACCGATTTTACATACAACTGTTTCACGCCAAGCACTCGATTTGTTTACAGTAATCGTACATGTTGAGCGTACTACCCAGCCATAAATGGCTCATGATTTAATAGACATAAATCAATATAAGTATTAAAAACCAAGTGTTAATAAACGATAATGTAATAAATTTAAATAAATATTAAACTTGATTACAGAAAATAAACTATATGTAAACGTGTATCTATTAATAACAAATGTATGCTAGAAGTTAAACAAGACGAATTTTGATGAAAAGCATCAAAGACGCCGCGCATGATTTTGAAGGATGACTTAAAGGAAGCAGATGCAGTTCAGTATCCAATAATAAAAGGTTACCAAGAGCAGAAAGGGTCAATTTTGACGTAGAGATTAGACGTTGTATATGCTGCGATTTGTGTGATATTCAGCATGTGAAGTTTAGTCGTGAAATAACAAGTTTAGTCCTGAATTTTATAAATAGGCAAAAATTAAAAAAGCGTAGCCTAGGAAGTTGGGGAAAAGCGAACCTTTTTTCCAAACTTTGATGAACCGTGTCGTGAGGGCTGTAAATCAAACTATTAAAACAAGCGTAGCCTAGGAAGTTGGGGAAAAGTTATTTAATACAAATTAAAGGTGTCTAAAGATTTGTAATAACGGTAGAAGACATACGTACTTTGCATCTTGATGTTCTTTTAAATCAGTTAATACAATTTATTGATTCATAAAGGTTGTTTTTTCAAAAATATTTCATAGTTTTTCTTTACAATAATAATGTTTGTTGCTTCCTTTTCGATTACGTCAACCCATGATACAAAAGTAAAACCTATTCAGTACTGACGCCGCGCTTCCACGCGGTGTCAATGAATAGAGAAATAATCCCGGTTAAAAAATACATTTCAATTAAGGATTTTCCAGAACACACCGAGCCTGAGAACTCGGTGTGTTATAGCCTTGTATCTGAATACACCCTTGGAGAAAGGTGCCGATTAAATAACACATATTATTTTGAATTCGACCAACACCTATACAAATAATTCTTGTCGTGAACATGCGAACTACTAGAACGGTTTAAAGAACAGAAAAAAAGACAGTTCAATACACGTTTACACTTCTAACTATGGAGACAAACTTTACTATCAAAAGCAATCTTGGTCGGATTACGATATTGTCTATTTAATCAAGTATTGCGATTTGTGTAAGACTAACCTCACTGGTTTTTTTTTATTATTATTATTATTAATAATTTGTATTTATATATTTTCAATCTTTCTTACGTAATCGCTTTGCTTATTGTTGTTTGAAAAGTGACATGTCGTGTGAATATATTTTAAATTGTGTGTAATGACAAGAAGCTGTATGTCAATACAATGTTGTCTTGACTTGTGTTAAGAAGCATTTCCATAGCTAAGGTAGATTAGAGCTAATTGTACTTACATGAAGATAACTTAACGTTCTACATGTGTAAGACTGAGAAGCGTCTGATATGTCAAAGCCCACTCGATTTCGAGGTTCCTTGTTTATTGAAGAATCCGTTTTTTCTATGTCATTTGGTAATAACGAGCGCAACTAAAAGCTCGTTATTAGATAGGAATTTTCATTAAAAGTTATTTATTTAGCAGAGTTCAAGTTTTTGCTCAAATTCAGTACGGCATTTCCCCCCGAAGTCGTTCCGTGGAAGATTTCAACTCGCAGACACTCACTTATTGGATGTTTATTATTCAGTTTATATATGTTCTGTATGTTTATGCCTAACTAAGACAGATTGAGAATTTAATTTGTATTTTATAAAAGTTATTATTGTTATAGTGAACATATGTTGTATCTTACATACTTAAATGCAGAGCTATGGCATAGCGAAAAAGAAGTTATTCAAAGAATTTATAATACGACCGAAATATATTTTTAAACGTATTCTAAGTGAGTGTATCCAAATTATAGGCGATGGCTTCAAACTCCGTTTCTTGTGAAAACTATTAAACAAATGAGATAAGCACATACGTTATCGTCAAATCGTTAATGTGCATGCTAATTGAACTGAGTGTTTTTCTGTATGTATACATCTTATCACAAATCAAACTTCTATCATTATACAAGGGTAGTTCCGATATTTTAAATGAAACTCAATTTCTGAAACAATTGAAACGTGTAAGTCTCATTTGCGAATGCGTTTAACGTTAAATAAAACATGATGTAAATATTAAATATGTTGACCTCATGATGGTTCTGCAAACAGTCAACTTTTATTTCCGTGAGTGAGTTTCAGTTACTTGGTCTCATTGATGTGCTTATCTGTTGATATTACATAAAAGTATATATCTTTATTATATATCATACTTACAACTAATAAATAGTTAACATAATACAAGGTTGTGTATAAAAAAAGTAAGTATTTTCTGAAAAGTTGGGGATGAAATATGTGGAATCTTAAAGTCGTTTTTGAGATCAGTATAAATTATATTTTTAAAAGTGTTGAACACATTATATCTTACTATCTTTCCAGGCAATTCGTTTGAGCATTATAACAACTCCATTGCTGTCCGGGGGTGGTGTATTTCCCTGTTGGAATTAACAAGGTACTTTAGAAATGGTTACATGTATGAAACTACTTGAATAATTAGTTAATCCTTTTCCAGATACAACAAATCTGCAGCAGACGTCTTTTGAAACATCTGATTAAAGTATTGTTACAAATCATTATGGGTAATGTCTCCTTTTGTCACAATAATTTCAAAAGTCGTCTGCTGCAGACGTGTCAGAAAGTGTCTGTACCTGGAAAAGTGTAAAACGGAAATTAGAACACTTGTTAAAACCGGTAAAATAATTTAAAAGTCTTGAGCATACAGTTTGTGCAGCAATTACTTTAAGAACACGTGCGAAAATGAAAACGTGTTATTCCTTTAGTTGTGTATCACAATGTTATATTTTATACAAAATATAAAGATTGTATTTAATATACTTATTCGATTTCTTAACGCATTTGATGTGTTAATATTACAATATGTTTCTACGGAGAAACAATTCAGATGGTCAAAACATCCTTTGTTTATATGTATACATGTTTATAAGTTACAAGCTTTTTTAGAAAGAGATTATATATTGGGATGAAGACGGAAATCATAAAATCCCTTCTGCGTGGAACATATAAGTACTGATATTTAAAAAAAGAAATGTCAACTTTGATAACCAACATTTGATTTAACGCTTATCTAAGAATGAGGTATTCAATACAAAGTTGGTCAGAGTCAATTTCGAAGAAAATCATTAACAGACATTACAGTTGAAGGATTTCTATAATATTACAAGTTTGATATTGATATCCCAGTCATATGTCGAATTACAGTGTCCATTTAACTGTGGAAAATGACAAATGGATTTAATATTTGCCTTCTTATTACGAATTCATACCGCAAATACCATTGTAAATCATGCATGTTTAAGTGTTGCATAACAACTATGCGTGTATGTGTGGGAAGGGGGAGGGGGAAAGGTTGGAGGGAGTGTTATTTGATAGCATTGCAAATTGTACACGCATGTGTAAGGTTGTTTATAAGATAGTGCAATGAAATTGCAAAAAGTAATTAGATGCCGTGATTAACCGGAAATAACGTATGTAAGTTAGTTCTTGTTTACTTGTTTATGTTTACCTCTGGTACATGTTTGTATGATGCATTTCCTACATATAGAGGCTTTTAGACGCCTCTGCAGCATACGACTTTTGAAAACATTGTGGCAAAGGTTAAATTTCACCATTTGCTAATTGTTGTTGTTTTTTTAACTATATTTATTAATTAAACTGTCTTTAATGGAGATGTTTCACATTTTTGATAAGATGTTTTCAGAATTGTCTGCTGCAGATTTGTTTCATGTGGGAAAGGGTTGACAACATTAAGTTAGAGCTAAAAGCCTTATGCTATTTGCAGGCAGTTTCCATACTAACCATGTTAACATTCGGGAGATAATTGACTTAAAATTTTAATGTATTATTCAAGGAGTTATACAGCGTTTTTTATTTGTATGTAAACAATTTTTTTTTTGCATTTTACCTACCGCCGGATGAAATTAGTTGGCTCTCAAATATAGTACAACTGATTATGGTAAAAGTGACGACTAAGACGTGGTGGATAACATAACTTATTTGTATGGTTAACATGGGGATTTTGCACGTGGGAGGAGGGTAGGGAGTGAAGTCTCAAATCAATGCATTGACTTGGTAGACTTGTTTGTGTGTATATCTGTTCACTTATTTCCATCTTATTTATAAAATTATATAATAAAAGGGGCGCTTGACAGGTTGAGCACGCGTGTTGCATACACGAATGATACACGTTTTGACGTTCGTAGTAATAATCTTCAAATATGTGTTGATTCCCAACCCATGTCGTCCTTTTATATGCAGAGCATCCAACAATTATCAGATATTATCAGTTTGATAATGTTTTAAATAAGGATATTTTAGTTTGAAAGGGCGAGTCAAATACAATGGTCTTAATGCATCTTCAAAATAGTGATAACTCAGAGGAACATGTGCAACCGGTCAGTCTAACCAGAGTGTTCAATGGTCTACCTATTGCCAGTAAGCCCTAGATGCATCGTTTGTAAAAAGGCCACAGCTGTAGTAACATTTGTCTTACGCCAATTTGCCTTCATATGATACCTATTCGGAGATTCAATGAGAACCCAGATCGCCGGACGCCGCTCATTTGTGTGATATTTTATGTGAAGCATAAGTCCGGTTCCATCAATTCATTCATAACCCCAAAACCTTCAGACTAGTGCGATAGTAGCTGTCGCAAAATCCGTTTTTGTATAAATCATTCCTGTTGTTAATATAAAACATACATCAATTTGTGGACCATAAAACAGACAATCGAAAGTTTAGGCACAACTTATAATTAATTACTACAAGCCAACCGTACTTAGTTTATGAACAATGATTCCAGGACTTTTTCTTGGAGTCTATACTATCTTGGTGTGTCTTATAGTTATGTAACAATGAGCCACATCGAACGACAGAAGATATTAAGTACGAATTTAGCATTTGCAGAAGACCTGAATTTCGTCTGATATTTGGGATGCAAACGAAAAACAAGATAACATTCTAAACAGGAATGAGGAGTCAATAAAAAAGGGACATTATTTTTCAAAGATGACAAAATATTCAAACATTTTTAATGAGATCACATTTAAAAGACGGTAAAAGAAATGCAGACACAGTTATACAATTGTTAAGTATGAATTGTGCAGTAAAAGTTTAACTGGTATTGTTATAAAAGCAAGAAAATTGCAGCATGTTATGTTCCGTAAGTAAACGTTATTATGGAAAATAAATCACCTACAATTTGGACTAAATGTTGTTTAGTTGTAGTCTAAAAGTATGACTCAAACTGAAAGAATACCTTAATCAATTGAATAGGTATTTGTCATTTACAGTCGAATGTCAAATTGAATATGATCCATCTATTCAGATATATCTACTTCCAATCCAAATATAAGATTATCTATATTAGTTATCGAATAATCATATCACTATTTAAAGAAGTACACCCGAATAGTCCGTACCGTTCACTGGTATAACTGAAAAGAATGTTGAAGGCGGCGTAAAACCCCAATAAAACAAACATACTGACCCTACTCATTAGTGTTCAATTGTTTTGTTGGGGAGGGGGGGGGGGGGGGGGGGGGGGGGCTGTACGCCGTTTTCAACATTGTTTACCTGTTTATGATCCCTGTGTAAACGACCCAGTTCTAGTCTAGGAAATGTGCCTTGCCCAAGGGCATTCCAGATAAGTGTTCAAACATGCATTACTAACTCGATGGATATTCATATTATCGTTGGATAACTTCAGTATATTAATCAGACTTTCCAAATGTGTACTTTAATGCTTGGCAAAACAGGATTCGCGACAATCCATTATTGTTCCGCGTTTCTTCAGTTAAACTGTCTTCGTTACGCTGATCGGATATCTGAAGTGATTGCACCAGCCGTTTGAATACAATGATGTAATATCTTGGCTTTACAAGACTAATCTATTAGGTTTAATCGAAAGGAAAAAGTAATACTTCCTTCAAATAAGCTTCCCTTTGTTATTGCGATAGATTGGAAGACAATGGTGGAGTGCATCCCGGGTTCCATTACTATCAGCTTAAATCCTGAAATAAATGTTCAATAAATACGTTTCAACTTATTGCGATATATTAAACAATGAAATTCGAATGTGCATAGGACATATATTTACTTTTCAGGGAAACATAATATTCATTTTCAATAAATATATAAAGCTACATTCTACGATAAGTAACCATTAGACATTTGTGAAAAGTATTAATCCATATCTGCCTGCGTATCAACACAATATGTTCTTGTTCTGCAATGTTTGCTTATTAAGCATAAAAGGCGCTAATACTCTTCTGGAAAGCAGTATCAATTTGAATTGTTTAATATAGAACAATAGGCAGGTCTCATTTCCCCACTTGTAATAGTTAAGTTAATGACTGTTTTGTTGCCCAAATAGATAACATTAGTTTTAATTTCAAACTAATCATTGTACACATGCTTCGGTTTCAGATACCGGCTGTTAAGCATCGGTTACAGAACAGCAGTACCATTGTAAATTAGCATCGAATTTCATGTTTTAACCTGCTATAGATACGTAGTGCAAGTTATTTTAATTATGTGTCGGAAGTCTTCAGGTAACCTTACACATGATTTGTTTTCGTTGTTAAATAACCCTCATGTGTAAGGTAACCGGAAGATATTATGCAATACAATTTTAAAAACTTTTCTTCAACTCATATTTTTGGTGAAGGGTGTATTCGTAATGTTCTTTTACACCAAGCACTCTAGCCTGAAAACCACCAATCAAAATATAGCTGACGTCCGCATGCTTTATGACAATCGGCAAAAACCACGAGGACAATCGGAATACATCACGAGGTTTCAATAAACTGCGTAATGAGACGATATTTTACAAAGCAACACGTACGGGTTATAGTTTGATGCTGGAATAGTTCATGTGTTGATATTTGTGTTTGTATTGCCTCTCCGGCTTAGTATTGATGCTATATTAAAGTCAATTCTTATTCTTTTGCAAGATAACGCATAAGCATAAAGCATATAGACGGACAGAGAATACACAGATATGCACATGCGCTCGACCAAGACTACACTATACATAAATGCAAAATTATATATCCAAACAGGTTAATAAACGTTCAGTCTTTACTTACAAATTGTAAGTTAGTATCGCATTAATAAATATGGTATATTCACTGGAAACAGTATACAAACTATCTCAAAGGTTGTCGTGAAACAGGGATTTAGCCGCAAAGTTATATCATATAATAGTTTGCTTTTAGCTTTTAAGCTTCTAGCCACTATGTCCCATGCTCTATTGTGTAATACATGAAGGCAGAAAAGAAACATTCAACAGGTTTAAGTCACTATGTTATAGTATGTAATAAATGGCAACATAGAAGCCTCCCGCAGTTTTTCAAGATTTCAATAAGCAATAAATTGTCCATGCAAACATATTTAAAGCACATTATAAACGTTTTTAAAACTTTTTTTTTATTATTGTAATCGTTTTTCTACGACTTGTATTGAAAACTGTAAAATTATTGAGTTCCAGCTCACTGAAAATATCCGAAAATATAGGCGTGATATTGGTTCAAAATATATCAATGACCAACATTTCAGTTTAGATACTTGTAAATAATGTAGGATTTAAGCTATTCTGTATTATTAATTTGGTATTAATAAATGATACCTGTCCTTTAATAAATTTCATTGAAATCATCGCAGTTTTACGTTGCCATTTATTTAGAATCTGTTGTATCGTAGAGTTTTACGTTTCTCTTCAAATGACACATTTACATGTTATTATTAGACGAAAAAGACTCAAGTAATTAATGACAGAATAAACTGGTGGAATAAACTCAACACAAATATAAGAAATACATTTACTGGTGAATTAATGTTGTTAACAATCATAGGCATGTCAGATGTAACGATAGTCCACAAGTCTAACAGATTCCTACGATATCCTAATCGGTGGAAAACCATTTCTTTCCATCTTTGACAGGCTATGAGCCGTTCCACGAGAAAACCAACATTATGCACTCTGCGTAATGGAGCGCTCCAGATCAGCCCATAGTCCGCGCACCGACACATTCTGTCTTAGGTGGTAGCGGTATAGAGTAGTGATTCCCAAAACAGAAAAACCACAGGAGGCAAAAATGTCTGTTAGCCTGCGCAACATGCCTAGGCTGAAACGGGTCGATACTTTACGTAGAGTCCACAATGCTGGGTTTCATATGTTCAATGGTAGTATGTTAATAACCATGGAACTAAATGAATGTAGCACTGCTTTTGTATTATCGACTGCACCTGCTCTGTCAATTATATGAAGTGGATAAGAAGAATTTAGGTCTTGAACAACGAAATACTTAGCTGTGTGAACCTCTCTATACAAACAACATTTACCGTCTATGGTCAGTTTATCAAAGCTGAAATATGCTTCTCCAATATTATTGATATCTTTCCAAAATGGGTATAACAAAGTACGTTCTCTGCGTATATGGTTCAATGTGCGCTTTCAAAATCCTCAAAGTATCCCATTTAAACGATAATTTGACAATAAGAGGACGTTGTTTGTTTCCTTTGGGTAAGTTCGCTCTTTTGAATATTGTATCGGTCTAAATCTATTTCTGTTGAAATGTATCGAAGAACCTTGTCATTGTCATTGTAATAGTGACTGCTTGATCCCAAGGTGTCTCGTCATGGCTGGGATTCCATGGTATATCATGTAGCTGCAATGTATCGACTTTACAAGTAAGTACCTAGTTCTGCTCGTGTGAAATTTCTGCAAGGATTTTGAACGAATTTGTCGTATTTCCTGTCTAGATTGAGAACTCTCGTTTGTATGTCTAATACCACTACAGAGAAACTCAGGTTCGTCTGATCGACATCAGAGGTTGTTGTTTTCACTAGAAAGAAAATCGTCATACATGTCTGACGCCGCTGTTGAGACTTATTCATTTCATAGCGAAGCTGGTTGTTTGCCAATAGATAACTTCGATCGTTGGAGTTGCAAAGCTAGGCTTCAATCTTAAATCTGACGTGTGTAGATCCATTTGATTTAGTTAGATAAAGTTTGAGATTGTTCTTTTGAATCTGCCATGTAAACGTGGAAGCTTTAGTAGGGAACATCTGCTTCTGGCACCTCTCCCCGCGCCTCTTGTTTGAACATGCATTTGTATCGTGCCCCTGTTCTCTTAAGCTATAGTTCCTGGCCCTTGGTTGATATCAATACATACAGCAGTCAATAGTAGGAATAGGAAAATACGTTTGCTGATCGATTAATTGCTTACAAACGATATTTTAATCTTTGACATGGAACAGCCGCCGATTCTACAGTGCAGTGTATAAATAGTGAAACCAATAATGCGCTCACTGGGAAATAAGGGTATCGTACTATATACTGCAAGCAAGCACAACATACCTGTCATGCGAGATTGACCACTACTTATTGCATACAGTTTATAAAACAGTCAATCAACAAATCCTATTTTTTATTTATTGTTTACGGAGTAGATACATGTATCTGATACTTTCGTAAAGGCCTTGTTAAGGTTCTGTTTATCTAGCGCCGTATATCAGCATTATATCAACGAATTTCGTTTTGGATTTCTCTCCGGTTCAAATGTAAATATCTTTCCCCGTGGGTCTTAATCAGATTGTATTCATTAAGTTTGGAAAGCATTCTAACATAAATAGTGAATAATGTCGTTGGGCTGGAAAATGTCTTTATAACAATGAATCCAGTTAGCGTAATGCATTGGAAAGAAGTTTATTTTATCGAACAACTTTATCCGGATGTTGACTTACAAAGCTATTATATTTGAATAGCGACTTTGGACCCTCTGCTCATTGCATTTGTTAACTGTTAGACTACATAAAAGGCCAATTTGTTTTCTCATATATTGTGATATTTGGTATGCATATGTTCATACTTCCAACCAGACATTTTAAATACAGCTTTTATTTTTAATCCGCTTAAAACTCATGTCCTCAAGTATTTTTCCCGCGTTGTATGTGTTCTGACATATGCTCGAAATGCAAAAATATTAAAAATATTTGAATATTTCAAAATGAAAAATATACATATAAAAATTATAATTAATATGTGAATCAAGAGATACACTACTAGGGAATTAATTGTTATATATGAACACTAGTCATGTTGTATACATAAAAGGGAAGATAATGTCGAATGTTGAACACATATTAACTGTGAGACAGTGCGGAATATATGCATTATATGTTGTTTATATAGGACTCGAAATGTCATTTTTTCACTTGGATGAACACGCTAAAGGAACCGAATAAGATATGGATTTTAGTAAAATAGGTGTTGGATTTTACAACTAACTGTAGGAGTGTTATGAACAATTTGCAAAGGTATTCTTAGTCTTTGCTATTAAAAGTGCAATGCATACAGTAGATTCGCATTGCAGGCATTACTATTGTAACAATGTAAATTTTCATTTGTTTGAGAAAAAACTTAATATATTTCGAATCACTTCTTGGACTTGCAGAATCAAGGCGCCAGGAAACTGCAGATATAAATGATGAACTAAACCTTTAAAGCACCAATCGAATGTTATTCTTTATGCATAATATGTTTCATATATGACAAAGTTATTACAAATCATTCTGTTATCTTTTGCCCTATAAAACGTGTTAAACTGCCTTTAAATTTCGCCAGCATATAAGTGTGTTTTGTAAATGCAAATCTGAGTATATTGTGCTGTAACATTGCGGAACTAAAATGGCAAGTGTTTATCGATTCCAAGGCCCTAGAAGAAACATAAGCAATAACTCATGCAATATAGAAACAAAACAAATATTACTGGCAAATGGAACATAAAGTGCTACAGTGAAAATTACACAGCCCTGGAAGAAACATAAAAAAGAAACATAAGCGACAGTGTAATCAACATAAAATATCAAAACACGTGTGACACTTACAGACATGCATCAATCGTACATGACTACACTTAAAAATATATGTCAATTCCCATTGTGCGTGTAATTTTATTTTTAGTGCAGTGGACTGGATGATATGTGCTCTTGTTAACGGGCAAACAATTTTCACAATAATACCTAATAAGAAATATTGTGTGTGCGTCTTCCAAACATGCAATGTTAGGGGGTATAGTAGAACTATTTGTAATAAGTTGTTAAAAAGGTAGTTGTCTACATCCTTTGCCCAGATGGTATCGGCAGTTATTACAAATTTGAAATCGTTATTTGTTGAAAAAAGATAAAAAACATTTTTAAAAAAGGTTGTCAGGAGGAAGAAAGCGCCGTGGTAATCAGATAACGCATTTAGTGCACAACGATGTAAAGGTGCTTTGAGTTATGGGCGATTCATATGTTGATAACGGCAATATATGCAGCAAGTATTTAATAAGCGATAGAGGATTCAAAATTCATTTTGGAATATATCTAACGCAGAGTAATACGAAAAAAAATCAAACAGACACGTTTGGATTGGTGGACTTGGTTTTTGGATACGCAGAAAAGTATTTTTTTTTTTTTTATATTTACGTGCATTGAATAAAGAAAACAAGTAATAGTGTGTTTGAACATCTTATAAGGCAATTTCTGCACTATTACACAATACTGATTTTGTTTTCTAGCAATAGAGGAAATTTGTTTTTATATATATTTACACTCAGTTGCACATGAAATTGTGCACTTTTTCCCAGGTTTTATCTGACGCATCTTCCTCAAGTCGTAAACTACATGTACCTTGTGTGTACATTTGCCATCGATCGACCATTTTACGACCGCCATGGTTTGGATGAATTTTAATTGAAATGGTATAAATTAATTTTTCACAATTTTCATTTATAGTCTATGTAAAATGTACATGCTACTAGACACGTGTATGGTGTCATTCCCTAGACTTTCTATGAAGGGAAAATAACATTTAAGTTCACATCAGTGCTCTACAAACATCCCTAGATTAAGCGAAAAATCAGCGAATTCAAGTATTTATGATGCGTAAGTGAGGTGACAACGAAGCAATCGTTAGTAGGGAATTGTGATGCCATAGAAATACAATAATTCGCTTGCGTCAGAGTTTCCAACAAACCGGTGGTGTCGCAGATCTGGTATACATAGAATGACGAATGCACCTGATACGCCTATTTGAAATAGCGACTAGCACTGCAAGGCAGTACGGTATCAGCAAACACGCCGTATTGCGTTGCTTCGCGCAAGGTCGTGTTCTCATTCGGCCATACTTGGAATCCGTATTGTTAGCACATCATATAATACTGATCGTGTGCAGTATGTTAGACTCGTTTACGTTGAGGACAAGGGAAATGGGTTCGAGTTCAATTATCTGATAAGTCTATATTTAATCTCGGTTATCATAATGATCGTATTCTAGTTTTTAGCCCCTGGTCATAGTAGTAATACCATTTGTTTCGGAGTTGGCAGCCTGCCAATTACTGTTAGCACCATAGATTCAGCAAAACTGCATTTTAAAGGTTAGGATCTCCCCCATAAATATCATTCTAATGTTGTTGGAACATTAGTGAAAATAATATAAGTTTAAGAAATGCTTTAGAAATTAATGCGCCGAGAGGTCAACTATGGACGCTTGTTAACATTATTAACATTCGCGAAGAGGAACGGAAAAAAAGAAAGAAGTCACGTGAACAATACAGTAGGGCCCGTGCTTCGAAAATTTAATGGTAAACAAAGAAAATGCGTGGCAAATGTATTGGCGGATTTAGCGTTTTAACCCATTACTTATATATTAATTCATAAATACCCAATATTATAAGAATAAGCAATGACAATCATTTATTTAGATGTACTTCCTCAAATTATAGTTGTGTCGTACGATCTTTAAGGAAATCACGGATTTGATAAGATTAGTGTTTTTAATGTACTTTTGTATATTCCTAGTGGTAATTTTAAGTTTTAACTGACGTGACAAACTATTTTACGTGTTTAGAATTTGTTTGAAAGTTCTATTTTGTAGGGATATTAAATATAAATAACAATAAAACCACTCTTCGCCCTATGTCATGTTTCAGATGGACACAACAGTGTCTGTAAAATTCTTTGGGAAATCCCGTAGATAGATCGAATCAATTGGTGCTCTTTAGCAAAATTTCTGTTTTAACGATTTTTGATAAGGTATTAGTTAGATAGATTTCTGATTATTTCATAATTACAGTTAGAGGAGTTTTTGCTTTTATAAATAGCTCTGCAATAATTGCAAACCAGATGTTAAATTATCCCCCATGAAATCAATATAAGAATGCCGTTTTCTATTCTATTTGCCTATTTGTTTATTCTTAACACGTGTGTACATGGGATGCACATATGAAATGTTTAGCTGACAGTAGATACATTACTATGGGTTAACAATGGTTCACTTCAATATTTTATTTGACATTTTGTTTTTTTCTCAATCATGACCTATTGTTGTACGACTACACATGTACCGAGAGATTTATTAAAGTTATGTTATGTTATGTTATGTTAAGATTGCTGCTTTCCTTTTCGAAACAATGAGTGTGCCAACCCCACTGAATCACGATACGTAACACGCGGCCATGAAAAAACCCAGAACCAATTTAAAAGCGGTTGATGTAACACCACGTTGCTTGCCGCATTAATCCTAGTGACTAGTAGTTTCCTTATTCAATATGAACCAAGTATTAAGTATTTAGATTATAAACACAGTAGCAAGTCCTAACAAACTACCCCTTCAACATATATGTCAGCACCTACTCAAAGAAGTCTGCGTAATCACAAATAAATAAACATCGTGATGCAAGATACTTCACGTTAATGAATGGTATTGCCTAATGCGATCATGAACTTGCTTCGTTTATATTCGCGATCACAATGTCAAAAATGAATAGTAAATATCGATCAAAATGTTCCGCAAAACCATTTAAAAATGTACACTGAACTAATCTATTGTCCAAATAGACAAGCGCTTATAATAAAAGAAGTCTGCAGTATACCATATCACGTGTAGACTCGTTGTAACAGCTCACAAAATAAAACAATTTGAAACGGTATCCTATAACATTGTTTTAAAATATCGTATTGTCTTAGACCAGATGTTCTGGTGCAATATCAGCACCGTAGGATTATTTCAAACGAAAACAAATAATCGCGGTTATAAATTGATTAATTGAGTTTTTCTTCAAATAATGGATATTTGGATGAGTCCCTAGTTCCAATTATCGAAAGTAATTTATCTGACGTAGGTTTAGATTACTTTATTTTTTTCTGCTTTAATGGATTCCCTTGATAAAGGAAAGAAAATAACATTTCAACTGACTGCATAGCTATCATGAGTACACACTAGTATCAGCATTGTATATGTGCAGGATGACTTCGACTTTAGGAATGCGAACTATAAACAAGTTATTAAAAGAATACATCTTGCTACTGATGCTTATCATTATCCAACAGCTTGTAAACGACATTGTGTGTACTGCTAAATGTACATATACTGGGCATGCCATTTTGACGTTTAATGGTTGCTCCAAGCGTCGAAATGCCCTTTCTCTACATGAGTTAAACAATGCAAACACATTAAACTTGTAAGTAACGTAGTTGTCTGATATTCATCAAATGATGTGAATGGACTTAGTTACTACACACATCAGATATGTTACCGAAAGTCTCTATTAAGATAAATTACATGGTATATTCACGAAAGCAGATGTTTACATATAAGAATGCAAATTCGTGTCCCTTGTTCCCGGCCACATATTTAAAGTCTAAACAAACACTCAAATCTGAGCACTTGAAGTTCATTAAACATGACACCGTGTTAAGCTACGCTAGACCAGAGATGTATTCAGAGTGTTAAGACAACCCGATTTCTCCAGCTTGTGCTAGTTAAAACCTGCATGTATTCCGCCAGTATTCGCACCGTGTCTTTAGAATGTAATTACATATTTGAATATACCCCTGATAACCATTAATGAACATACGTATAGCCATGGTGCGAAAACACTTAATGTACTTAGGATTTATCACAGACGAGTGTCTCGTAACAGGACTTATATGCGATCAATTGGGAGGAAATTAAAAGATATCGTGATCAGTGCGTAATGAATTTAATGTTAAATATTACTGTAAAACATATACATTTTTAAATAACTATTTTTGTCGTTCACCAAATAATTGTAAAGATATAATTAATCATGAATCAATATAAATTGACACCGTCGGTGTATATATATATACTACTGTCAGTTAAAGAGCTCAACCACTCCATATGTGGTAAAAACAAGAAACCCATATTTGCGAGTCAAATTTTCACTCATTTCAAATAAATAAAAAAAACAAGGGTTTAATTCCTATTTGGGGGAACGCACTAACTTGCATAGTAGTGCATTGCTGTAAAATCAATGTTCTTTATTTTGACGTTTTCTTGTATTTGTAAGTTACAGCTTAAGTAAATTTGTACCGAGTTCCAATTACCCTAGCTTTGTGATTCAACATCTAACACGTAAAGGACGATACATTGTGCTAATCTCAAGGGGAATTATATTTGACTGAGTTTGTGAACACCATTTCATTTATGTTGTTTGTGGATCCAAAAATTAGGTTGTGTCCATGTTCTCTCTCTCTCTCCCCCAAGGTCGTTTTACATTGAACAAAACTCTAAGCCAGGTTATGAGATTTGTTAATGGTTGACATTTGATAGAGATTGGGTGTTGTGAATTAATCTATACAAATCTGGGACTACTTTTCATTACAAAACCTACTAGGAAAAGATTATTGCTGGTATCAGCATATATTTGTTCTTGTTTAATCGGAATTCACTATTCTGTCACATATCTTATTTGTATTAGTCAAATGTATCAAATTCGGGAGATATATACACCTGGGATTAATGATGGAAAATGTTCTGACAAAGGTTAGGTATAGTAACTGTTATACAAATGTCACATCATGCCATTCATTTTACTTGTGATAACACCATTGCAAATAACTGCTAGAACCATACAACAGTAGTCAATCAACTTGCCTGTATATTGCTATTCTAGATTTAGTAGTTGTTATCATAATTAAGTATAGATAACTTAGTTAGATGACAGTAGACAGTTAAGACATTTTAAAAGCACATAATTCAAATGTATTTGAACAGATTGAATAGTGTTCACCGATCGATTGAGTCCATATTTATTTACGCAAATTCTTTACTTGTTTATATTGCCTCTATACAGGAGAATATAAGACCTTTACCGCTTTAGTATTGTCACCTGTTGATGTAGGTTTAATTCAGTTACAAGTTCTCGTATTAGGTGTAAACATGATAATCACGCCTACATGCAAATGAAATGTTCTCTTTCCGAAATGCATTTATTTACAATTGTAGCAATGTCGACTTCAGCACTAAATCGTTCCATAAACTTTCGAAAAGTTCAAAAAGACAATAAAAGCGCAAACTACTGTAAAAGAAAGCCAAGGCAGTAATTTTTTGTTCACATCTACTGTAAATTCGTAATGCTCGCATGCGCATGTGGTTTTGATGATGTTATCATCCAACACAACGGAAGAATCGTGCTTGTTGATTTATTATCTCAAAACATCTGCAGTAAAGACGACAAAACCCTATCTATGCGATGTCTACTCATCTGTTATCTTGAATATCTTTAAAGAATTCGTGACTTGGAATAAGAGAATTTCGATATTGTTAAACCTAAACTATTTATTTATTTAAACAGAGTGAGGTAATTTTGGGAAGTGTTACGTTACTGAATTATAATGGTAAATACGACTTTATTATTCCAAATCATTTCATAAATAGAACATTTCTTAATTGCATGTAGTGTTAAACCACGTTAAATTAATTGTGTCAAAAATAAAATACATTATTAAAATATTTGCTTGTGAATACATTTGCACGACATCGGGTAATAATTGCTAATTCCTTGCATGTGATATGTATTTTACACTGGATAAGTTTACGATAACTTAAATGATTTATGAAATTCATTAGGATCTGACGTTTATTGATAAATGTGTATTTAATTTCCATATATGAAAAGGCAATGTACTTTTTATAAAAAGTACAAATTTTATGTGTGTGATGCTTTGTAATGAACCCGTTGTCATACTATTTTAAAACACAGCTACTCTGGAAGATAAACCAAGGATATTTGAGTCGACTAAGGTATTCCCAAATATATGTTAGAAACCAGTAACGCATTAATAAATTGCAGGTATCTTTTCCTAATCTTCAGCAGAAAAACGGCAAAATTAAGTTTAAATGATTCATTAAGACTGCCTGGAAAATTGAAGCAATGAGCAAACGGTATGATAAACTAATTTATTATCCATTCTTTATTGCCACATACACCAGCAACTGCCTGCTTGGAGCAGTAAACTTTATCAGTTAGATTTGTTTAAGAGTCCTCAGATGTTTATGATGAAAGACAACCGGATGCAGTGAATAATGCGTGTTTATGAGTGTTATCTTTACGCTATTCATATAAACTATTCTTTCGAAAGCTCTGTCGAAGTTTCAAGACGTGATTGTCACGGGTGTCATATAATCTAATCTTTGTCGCGTGTGCGTCTCCAAACACATTTCAAACATTATACTTTTAGAAATATAGACAGGGTACATTGCACTTAATGTGTCGCAATGCCGTGAGGTATTGGAATACAATTTGTTTGTATGGTATTTTCTTCGATTTCAACTATGTTTCCGTTATATTACGACGTTTCCTTAGTAAATTACCACTGCTACTGGTTAGTTTATCCTGATATTAGCGAATCTGTCGTAATGCTAACTGACCCCAGAATCCTGAGGGAAAAACCATTCAATTAATGTATACATTCTGTGGTATGAACCGGTCTGGAATCAAACAAGCGCATCCGGTCCGGACCCTCAACCACTACACACCAAGGCGATTAACATGATAATATAAAATAAGCCTTCCGAGAAAAACAGCATTATGGCCTCTGCGTAATGTATCGACCCGGATCAGCCTGTGCAATCCGCGCAGACTAATCCGGGCCGACAAGTTCCGTCTCAGGGGGACTGAGGTATAGATTAATGACTTCTGAAACAGAAAATCAACAGGAGGTGAAAAGTGTCTATCCGGGTAATCCTGTGCGGCATGCTTAGGCTGACCCTGGACGATGCTTTACGCAGAATCCACAATGTTGGTTTTCTGGCGGGACTGCTCATATGAGTTCGTAAATTGATATAAATTGCGATAAATATCAACTGTCATTACTGCTACATTTATTTAAACTCGTATTATAACATCTGTTTGAGATTAGCAATTAGAAATAGCATGCAAACCGTACACTTAGCTGGCAACTATATGCATAATCCAATAAACCATAGCACATAAATATGCCATTTTAAAATTAACCCTTTCCCATATGTAGATGCAATGTTGCGCATCAGCAGTAGACGACTATTGAAAACATGTTAGCTTATAGTATTAAGCAGTTATCCTTTTACAATAATGCTTTAGATCCATGAAATAAGTACATGGTAAACTATGGGTTTTGGAGATTTTCATTATATCCACTGCTGCAATTGTATATCGTGGGAAAGGGATATAACGCGGTTTTAGGTGTAAAAAAGTACAAATGTATGGCGGACATGGGTAATATAACAGTCACCTAACGAGTATTTAACACAGATTGTTGTAGATTTCTCGTGTGAAAGTTCCGTTTCCCACGGTTTTGAGAGTTTGCGGCCCATGCAAGGGAGCAATGGTTCGAACAATGACTGTGATCTCATAATTATGTCCGGCGGTGAAATTGTATACGTTGCAGTGTATGTAAAGTATCTACTTCGAATGTAGGAGACATGGCCACGTTCCTGTTTACCTAGAATAAACGTTGTTCGACGAACCCACCAATCAAATTACAGCTTTTAACTAGTAGACGCCCGAGTGCTCGGTGTGCTGAGGTACATCTGAATACATTCTAGAGAGTCCCCCCCCCCCCCCCCCCCCCCCCCCCCCCCCCCTCCCCCCCTTTCGCCTGCACAAACAAAAATGAAGCGCATACGAATTGTTAAATGGTTTGATGCTATATGAGAAACTTTTTCTGTCTCTTTTATTTTTCGCAAGAATTTCCCCTGATAGCTATGCTCACGCGTCTGATGCTACATATAGATATTCAAACTTCTTAAAATGACATCTCCTTAACCACATGGGCCTTTTTTTCCTAAACTTCACAAGAATGCTCCGTGGATGATAGTTTTATCAAATTGCTTAGATAATAAAATTACATGAAAAATTAAGATTGCAACGATAATGTAAAGTAAAAACTTCTAAAATCTTTAAATTACTCGTCCCTTCGGAGTGCCAAAATAATTGCATCCCATGCAAAACTCTTGTTAGCATAGCAACACAAGTGGTTCTAAAGTCTTTAAATTAACTATTCGTCTAAGCTTCTTGGCAAATCCTGACCACGCTTCACAGGCATATAACTTAGGAGTAAATCATTCGGAATTGGTAAATAATATCGTTTCATGGAACTCTCTAGTTGCCATGGCATTGGAAATGAAACACTTTTTAAGTCTGTTAGTCAAAAAGTACTGGTTTGAAATATGAAATGTGCCTTTGGTGACCTTTTACCAAGATTATTCAGATTATTCGATATGTTGAACAACATGGCCGTGAAGGTGCGGGTCCCATTTCCTGATAAGTATAGAGTAAAATCAAGAAAACTGTTCAATATCTGTTAATAAGATGAGCGATAGTATAGAGTAAAATCAAGAAAACTGTTCATTTTCTGTTAATAGGATGAGCGATAAAGGGCCGTCCATGGCCCTCTTGTTTTATTTCGTTGTTTGGACAGTTTGGTTATTAACGTCTAGATCAACCTTCCATATGTACATGTAGTCCGTGAACTATCAGCACGAAGTAATAGGTATTCCAGGAGGATATCAAATTCGAGACACTAGGTATTGGTATGAACAGTAATAATCAAATCATTATGTCAATTTTTCACCGGCATGTGCACAGCTAATTGATTCATATACATTAAACATTTATAATGATTCTCTTCATTAAACTTTATTAATTGAAGAAGGTTTTATATTGAAATAAATGTAAAAACCATAAAAGTGCATACGTATAGAAGTAAACTAATACTACTAATTTGGCACAAACCCTTTCATCTACCCTTAACTAAAATAATATAAACGTTATGCGTTACTTTAATGCGATTCATAAAGAAATGTAATTTCGTATGCAATGAGTGATTAAAAAGAAATTTAAATGCATCGTGGTTAATTTAAGCCATAAGTAATTAGAAAGTTATTCTAGGGGGAAATCATAATTGGTTCGTTCTTTTTCTGTTTTTATACCGATTCACGCGTAACTCGAGCACTTTTATCGGCATACTAGGGTTCTGCGTAATCATCAGGCAATTCAATAATTCTAAATGCTGTCTCTTTGTGATTTAAAAATGATAAAAGCTTAAACATTGTTTTTTGCTAATACCCCCTTTACACAGTTAAGAACATTACCAGATCTCTAAAACGAGCTTTCAATGTGCGCCCAGCAAACGCCGTGGTCATTCAATGATCGTCCAGTGATCTCCACGGTCGCCATGGTCTCCCCAAAGTTTTAACTCGGTCCAAAATAATCTCTCAACATATCAGCGCTCAACGGTCTGATCGATATCCCAATGATCTCTCAGAGCTTTTTCAATGGATGGCAAATTGTTCGGTCTCTCATTGATCTCTCTTGTATCGCACTTGATCTCTCAACGATCTCTCAGCAATCTATTAGATCGCATTGCAATCTATCAAGGGTCTTTCAATATGCGCTCGATAAGCGCTCAATGAACGCCATGGTCTTTCCAAGATCTCTATAGATGGCCATGGAAGTTGGAAAACAATTGCATTTTGATCGCACAACGAGCGCACAAGCATCTCCCAAGCATTTTTGGGGGCCTTTGAGGGATCGTCGATAGATGATCGGGCTAATTTGGCTAATTTTGGATCGCTCAATGGTCGCCCAACGATCTCCGTGTGTATAAAGGGGGCTAAAGAGAGGCACGTCGGCTTGATCAGGTCACTCAGTCAATTGCTTTTGTCAATAGGTAGCCACGGAATAGTGTGGAGTACAGAACGGTAAGCATGGAATGTTGATAACACCGTCCAAAACAATTCTAAACATAGTCATTGGTGTACATAATGAAAATGTTCTGGTTCTCCCGACTTGGAATTTACTCTAAGAAACTAAAGCATGCACACAAGTTCTAACGCTCATTTTTGCATTGAAAAGAATGTCATGGACTATGGTACACATAAAGATTTGATTCGATATGTTCCAGATTGTATCGAGAATAATTATTCCGTTTTGCAATGGAATAATTAGCATTTTCGAGTTTAAATTCAATACTTAGAAAAAACAACAACAAAGAAACACGATTAATTGTAGAACAAGAGTGCCTTCCAAATGCTTAATTAATATATGTTCCGCACTTCTGATAGATTTAAACAGTGTGCTCACCGAGGAGAAAATTGATCCTTTTTTGAACAAGTGCTTTACATTGATTTATTGTGTCTTTGTTAATGAATTCTCCGGTACCTTCAGAGCAATTCAGAGTTCCACTGAAGACTGTAAGTAAATGTGTTCGTAAAAACACGGGTGTAATTGATGCTTTATAATTGTGAATTCTGCAACAATTGTATTATCTGTAGACCGATATGAGTGCTTAACATGTTTTATTTCATCATTTAACAGCAAAACTAATTTGGAAAAAAACCTTAGTGTAAGATTAGTGTTAAAGTCATTATTATAGGTATGTGTGGTCAGTTAAGGTATTTAACGAATTAATATCGCAAATGTTAATTCATAGTGATACAGAATAGAGACACTGTCTTACATTGCTGTTAATCCTATAATGTATATGATCCGTTCCACGAGAAAACCAACAGTATGGTCTCTACGTAATGTATCGACCAAGATCGGCCTGCGCAGACCGCGCAGGCTTATCCGGGCCGACACATTCCATCTCGGGGAGATAGAGGTATACAGTAATGAATCCTGAAACAGAAATTCCACACGAGGCGAGCAATGTCTGTCCGGGTTAGCCTGCGCGGCATGCTTAGGCTGATCCGGGTCGATCATTTACGCAAAGCTTACAATTTCTTTTTCTCGTGGAAGGGCTCATATATAATTCTAGGTTTAATTTTATAACGAAAAACATAATCGACGTCTGCTTTAGTGATGACTCATTGAATAGTATGAGTAAGAGTTATAGCCGAGCCTAAATATACCTTTAGGTGAACAATAGAACTGTTTTAGTTCTCTTATGCGATAATATATTAAATGGCAGTACGGGCAACGTTAATAAGTTTCATCGTTAAATCCGTGAGACTTCTTTTCACTCACTGATATATGTGTAAATATTTTACTACTTACATGAAGATGCGATTTCCAGAATTGAATTCTTCTAAAGTTTTGGTAGCTAATAAAACGTTTACATAGAAAAAATAGGCAAGTCTCTCTTTCTACATTGACTTGACAAAACAAGCAAATGGGAACAGTATACGTAGTATTGAATATGAACCAGGTGAAACAGTAAGATAGTACTTTTACACAACAATTTCAATTTAAGAAGTGTTTTATTGCATCATTCTGCAACGCTCGGCAATATCCGGTCTGTCTTCAACGTTATTCCATGACGACCTATCGACGTGTGCTCGAGTCCAGTCAATGTGGTCAAGGAAATCGATATTTGCATTACAGATTTATTTCCCCCAACACATTACAAATGGATTTAATACTTTTGGAGTTTTACGCAATTTACAACATAATGTCAGTTATATCACGACAACATAACACGTATTCCCTGAGTAAACAAAATAATTCATGACGAAAATAATATGCTTTGTCCAGGGTAACTCAACGATAAGTGGATCTAACGGGTGGTCGAACTATTGACCCCGGTAACGTATCGGAACACCCTTGCCATTCGGCTTCTTTTCAAAGATACAAACCCAAAACCCTATTAACGCTAAAGTTGAAAACCAACGTTCGATGTTCAAATGGTCATTACTAGGCGTATTAAAAGTGTAGTGTTTTGTTTATTAGCAGCACTATTGTTGCAATCACTCCAGGATAATGTATTTGGTGATTGTCCCATAAACGCAACGATAGATGTCATATTATAATACTGTTGGAAATGGCATCTTACACTTTTCAAACAAACTTAGATATAATTAAAATCATACTATAAGTCATTTTCCTCATGTTTGAAACCTATAAATTGTAGGTCCTTTCAGTTCTATTAGAACTAATATTTTTCTCAATTAATATGTAAATGAACGAGCATTTATGTCTATCTTATGATCAAGTAACTAATATCACGTAGAAAATAGTGTGTGTAAGTTTTGTAATTACGAACAATGTCGTCAAAGTTTATTCTCAAAGTCTAATCTTGGTATGAATCGTTTAATATGGCTTAAAATCTACTATCTACATCAAATAGAAATGGAGATACACGAGTTGCATAAACTCAACAGGGATGCAGTTAAAATAGAACATACATTATAATGGCCATTAAACATACAAGCTCATAGTTACATAAACACATACATATTACAGAAAGGGCATGTCGTTTAATGCATACATATACATAACATTATACATTTTTTATTCAGTTAGGCTTGAACGTGAGAATACTTCTGGAACATTTTACTTATTCCCAGAACACATCAATCGAATGCCAACTGCAGCAGAGGTGTAAAGTAGAACGAATACCGAGCCAACATATTCTCTGAGGTATGCCTTTCAACAAAATGACGGCTAATGCAGAAAATAGGCACCTGATCTGTCACGTGCATTTCTTTTATCTGTACCCACATACAGCAAATCTCAAATGTAAAATATGTGAATATGAAAGTTTAATCAAGAAAGGAGTAGAAAAGCAGATTTACCCATGGAACTTCTCTGTTTGCCACAATGTTTTCAAACGTCGTCTGTTGCTGGGGCGAACCGAAATGCGTCTGCAAGTGGGGAAGAATTAAATTATTGATTTACGCTAAAAGCAACCAATCAAACATTTATTTGATGCATTTAATTGGACAGATATACTTGATAGTTGAGTAAATGTATTACTCGTGTTAGATATTAAGTGCTATAACTACTGATTCCCTAAAATGAAAAACAAAACAAAACAACAACAGCAAAATTGATAGCTTTATTTTGAAGGCGATATAAATAACGTGAAACCAATACAACACTAAGATTTACTTGATGAGACGCTAATTTTGCTCTTTTGTTATATTTGAGCCCATCCATGGGAATTGGTACAAGTTGGTATTAAAGATCAGCGTATAGGATGATCTGTGTGTGTATCGCAGTCTCATCGAGATTTGTACTGTTCACATAATACTATCATAAGGTTGTTAGAAGCGTCTGTCAAATTGCGTAGATGCTGATAAGCCTGATCGGGTGGATAATCTGATCTGAACATAAGATCCGTTCCGCGAGAAAACCAACACTGTGGACTCTGCGTAAAGTATCGACCCGTATCAGCCTAAGCATGCCGCGTAGGCTAACCCGGACAGACACGTTTCGCCACCTGTGGATTTTCTGTTTTGGGAATCATTACACTATACCTCTATCCGTCTGTTCGTGCGCCCGTGAGTGCGTAAACTTAGTTTAAGCGACTTATCATGTGTAAAGACAAGGCGAATTGGGATGAGACTTAATTTTAAAAATCTTCTCAACAAAACGTGTTGGCTAATTTTCAAATAATGTGGTAGAAATGTTCATTGGACGACCCTCTCTGAGATTCTTTCAAGAAATATTTGATTTGTCCAAAAACATGAGCACCAGGGTGTGAGAGCGAAAACTTTAACAATCTTCTCCTCCTAAAGAATGATTCTGATCAGCAAATAATTTGGTTGAAATGTTTTTTCTTGGGTTTCCTTCTCATTCAAGTCATTTTGATTAGTCAAAAACATTGTTAATGTAGTTAATTACTATAGCCTTATAAGACCCTGTTTGCGACCAATCAAGGAATTTGAAACAGACAGGTTCACGCAATGAACATTTCTACAACATTTATTTTTTTCGTCCACATCATTTTCGGATGAGACAACATTTAAAGTTTTCACCATAGCCATATAAAGCAAAACGCTAATGGCTATTCCTCGAATCAAGCTTAAATACGAGTGCATGGAATGAATTGCATGTACATGTAGTCTATAGAATCAAGAGTGATATATAATTAATGTATGTACAGCTGATATAGACTTGTCAGTTAACTCTTCCCCTTACACACAAAATCGCAGCAGACGACGTTGAAAACATGAAGGCAAATATGGAAAATCTCTATACAAATAAGTTCATCACAGTCATTGTACCGAGTTGAAAGCAGTGTGGTAAAGTCGAGGCATCTCCTTTACTTTGTCACTTACCACATTTCAGTATCAAAATTTGGTATGCACATGTATTTTGGGAAGATGAAATGTCTCGTACCAAAATCGGGTCACCCTCGTCTTGATAACCCAATTTTTAAACAAAAACTTGTCCGGGCTTTATTTCATATAATGTCACGAATAGACTTGCACATTTTGGTAAGACGTTGCATTTCAGAAAAACATTATATTACGTACCACAATTGGGTCATTTTGATCTGACCCCATTTACAGTTTCTTTTGTCTTGGCTAAGCTGCATATTTGGCATCTTCGCTAGCCAAAGCTATTTCGAATATCAGCATTCCCATAAGCACCCTTGGCTGACGGAATCTTTAGAAAATGAATTAATTTGTAATTTGATTGATTGCGTACAAGGTTCGTAGCATCAAATTAGTTACATGTTTTGCCGCCGCTTCCGTAGTAACCGGTGAGTTGCTGGAAACTTGCTGTGTCTGCGTTGCAGTGCGTTTCCGCATTGAGCAGTGTAATTACTCAACCGTTAGGTGTTGTAACGGGATATTCAAGTTTTAAAGAAGACGTCAGTCAATGGTTATAATGGTTAAGTAATGGACAAATCACCATTGGCTTGCGAAGATGAATCTTTGGAAAAAGATAGGTCGCGTACCACATTTGGGTCATTGCGACTGTAACCTTCACCTGTAACACTATTGCAAGTAAACGCATGTCTGGTCCATATTGCCTATGAACCTAGAGATATCAAACATCGGTATGAGTATGTATCTCTGGAAGACGGTGTATCACATTCCAAAAAAGGTCACTGCGACGGTGTCCTTGACCTCTGGTTTAATTTAAAGAAAACGCTACTCAAGGCTACTTATTTAGTTGTCGCACATATAGTTACCGGTTACGGTTTATTTGGAAGGGGTGTTTCATGGACAAAATTGCTGTGCTTCTGTCCAAAGACAAGAATTGTCAGAGCCATATTTATTACACTAGTATATATAGGCTTACCGCATTTGCTAAATACATGCATCATGGGTAGATGGTATATCAAATACCAAATACCAAAATTAGACCACCTTCGATTTAACGAGAATATGTTATTTCTTTGAATAACTTTGACACCCTCTGCTAATATTTTATTTGATTTGTAATAGATCCAATATGCTTATCACTATGGGGCTCTATTTTCCTCTCTGATTTGGCTTCGATGCGGAGGCGGAAAAGGGCGGAGAATATTCAAATAGTTGTTCTCCCCAATGAGTCTCAACCCTTTACTTTTGACACACGTCTCATTAAATTGAAAGAACCAACAATAAATAAACATATTAAATAAAGCTATGATAGTGGTACCAACTTAGACACTTGTTGTTCCTTCTCATAAAAAGTCAAGTGCCAAACATTCAAACATAGCAAAGCAAAAGCAAAATCACATAACAAACTTTGTATAGCAATCATAAACCTGCTTTCGGTAATTTTGTTGTAATTGCACTTCCACATGTTTGCACTTAGAGAAGCTAAGTTTGATTACTAATGCAATGATGTTATTTATAAATCACACACGCAAAAGTTTACAGTGGAAATATAATGGCAAGATAGTACTCAGGTAAAATTTTCGTCGGTTTCGTTAGGGCTTGTCTTAAACAAAGATACAGAAACAAATGTTTAATATGATGTGGATATCAAGGCAGTGGACTATTTGGAATGGTAAATTAAGACTCGTAGTTATTAGCACTTATCTCGCATCGAGATGTGCTGATTGGATTTAGTACTGGTTAAGTAACTGGTTTTTCAGCCAGGAATCATGAATACGTGTTCTGTCGCCGTGATCTGATTGAAGTACCGTTAAACCGGTGTAACATCACTTAAACATCACTTAAACAGTACTTAAACATCACTTAAACATCACTTAAACGAAACTTAAACGAAACTTAAACGAAACAAGAGCGTTACACGGAACACGTGCGTCGCCTGCGAAAGTGAGATAATAATGGAGAAAGTAACTGGACAAAAACAGTATATTACACGTGGATAACTCTACAAAGATGCATGCTAGAACTATAGTTCTAGTGCACTGTACATCACAGGCTATCGTCAATCCAATGATGGTGTTTGCACATCGGAAAAAAGTAAGGAAATGGATTAACGAATAAAAGAGAAATAACCCAAACAGAAGAAGTGTTATGGTTCTTGTCCACTGCATAAATTTAGGTCACACGCTAGGTAAAATTAAGTTTTGAAATTGTTACATTTGAAATAATGGAGAAAAGTCCGATCAATAGAAAAATGAAATAACTCCAAAAAAAATACTAGGGTTATGTTCCTTGTATTGTTCAATTCACCGGACTACAAGGTGTTGTAACTTTGAAGTGAATCTGCCAAACATAAAAAAAATGTATGACCATGTAATTCAAAGCGTAACAAACAGACAGACAATACACTCACGTGAAAAAGGGAGTTATTTCCAAGAAAATCAGGATAGAGTAATATTCGTTAGATTGTTCCAGTCCCCTCATTTCAAATTATAGGTATTGTATCTTTGACGCGTATCTGCCAAACAGAAACACAATTTTGACGAATTTATGCAAATCCACAAACAGAAGGAGAGAAACGGAGTGCTCCCGAAGTTTATCTCCGTTTTACAGGCAGGCGACACAATAGTGGGTACATGTATATACCATGACAATACATGAATGTTTGTTACGTTATCGTATACTTGTACTTGTTATTGTTATATTCACACTCTCCTAATCTGCTTTAAGTTAAATTTTCATTATTTGGTATAAGGTATGTTTTAGGTATACCAGGAAACTTCAAGTTATTTCGGATTATTAGTTGATTTTCACGTATAAATTTGTTTATGTATGTCAATGATAAGATACATGTATTTGTATCAGTCAAATAAAATGTACATATTATATATGAACAGACGAAAGTAACAACTTACAATAGAAAAGCAAACCCTGTTCAGAAAAAACCACGTTGTTTCCATCAAATGATATCATTTATTTTGAAATCTTCCGCTACGATTGAGTCAAACAATAAATATGAGTTAACATATCTCATCTCTGTTGATATATTTCTAAAGTAGAGTCATCACACAGGTCGCTAAACATTATGATCTTAAGAACAACTACGAAATACAGGATCCCATGATAATACTAATATGTATATACTGCCACGAATATGAATCGCATATAGTAAATACAATTCTAATTACGTCGTTTAACTCTTTCAGCGCCAAAGGCAATATTGAGGTTTTTGCAAACAATGCAGATTCATGTGAGTCAGCTCGTGACGAGCTGTCTCACCTGAAATCAGCATTGTTTGCCTTTTAGTTATCAAAATTGTCCATAACTGTTATTGCACGAGAAATGAGACGCCCGATTTTGAACAATGAAGAGTCTACTTTAAACAATTCGGCGCTGAAAGAGTAAATGTATAATTTAAATGCGTATCTATTTTCTACAGTCTTACCAATCAAATCTGTAATTAATTCAGGTATATGTGAACGCTGACTTAGAATGGCAGCCACAGTCCGACCCTTGCTTCAACCGCAAGAGCTCTAGCAGGTGATTTGGTATTGCTTTCATACCTTATATATTTTTTATATCGATGTGAAAATAAGGTGTGGGACCAATATCATCGTTCCTGATTGCCGCGATATGACCATAGCTCTAGAAAGCGGCGTTAAACCCAAAACAAACAAACAAACATACAAACAAAGTATATGTAAATGTATGTAAACACTTTTCTTTGAGTGCACTATTGGTTGATTGTTGATAACTGAATATTATTTACCTGGTTAAAACCTTAACGTATCACTAAACGTGCATGCATATACCATCTGTCCAAATCCTTTTCGTACAATGAGAATGCCTAAGTTATACTGATGAACGTGCGTTGAGGTTGTTTTTGAAAGTCATCAGTCAATTTAAGTTTAAGGTAGGTTACAGACGTCTATCATGCGACAATAAAGCGACTGTTGAACCATTTTACCTTTTGGGTCTATATATGATTGTCTACGAATAGGAAGGTCGCCACGTATGAAATATAGATAGAGCGTACAGTTTCTCCTGGCTGTTCTATGTTACGTGTTCGGAACAGCAAGAAAACACGGCCTTGTTCACACATAACCACGGATTTTATAGCGAAACTGTACGAAGTCGTATAATTTGCTTATTGACTAAATGGATCTTACGCTTTACTTCATCTGTACGTCAAGATATCGAATACACAAGCATTGGCTTAAACGGCATCTTGCAAATGCAACAGTGACAACGTGTTTTGTTGTTGTCCTTATAACAGACAAACGGTCTATAGAAGAGACGATTAAGGTTATGTTGACGTTTGTGTGACTGAGCGATAATATTTGCCAGAAACAACGTGTTCGTCATAGATCAATGCTTTTATTAATATGATTCGTAAGACTTTGTGGTTTCTGACGCCCTAATGACGTTTTCTTAAATGTATTCAAAACTCAACAAACTAATGTTCCTTAAAGAAAAACTTTAACTTAAAGTATAAACATCGTGTCAGTCTATATCAGTCTATAAAAGTAACGTAAATACAAAACAAATGCATTTGACTTTTATTTATGATCGGAGCATAAAAGTCCACCGGAAAAATACATGTTGAATGAACCTTTACAATATAAGGTATATCGAATATCAATAGTTTCCTTTCATTCTAGGATTCTTTTAGGATTGCACGTTATAAATCACGCCACTTCTTCCCCTTCTTACGTGTTGTGTTCTAAACGTGTCTGAAATAAATAAATGTCATGTTTCTTTCGTAATTAAAATTTATAACGGAGATACGAGCTAAATTATTTTGAGAAAGACCAGTTTTTTAACGGCAATATGCGCATGTTTTGCCTGACTTTATTTATAACGAATCCTCTACATGAGTCACTAATGTAAATATACCTGTTTATCTTTCACTACTATGTATACCGTCTGACTATTGATGTAACTCAATTCAGTTAGAAGGTTTTATCTGACTAATTATATGTTCTAAGTATTCTATATCATTCTGTTCTTGGAAAATCATTAATTCTGATTGTCTACTATGAAGTAAATACAACCGGAAAACGTTTAAGGTGTATTCATTTTATATACTTTACTCTCAAAACGGAACTTACGAAGGACCATAATACAACATGTTATAAGCTGATATTGATTAAACTTTGTACAATGTTATAATGTGTATTCTAGATTAAACTTCATTTTGGTACTTGTATTTTAAAAAAAAGCCAAACAGTCCTGGGTAATGTACTTTAAAACTTAAATGTGGAAAACACAAACATATAAATGAATGTTAGTGAAAGCAATAGTAAAACTCGAGCATAATAGGTCGTTATTTACTTGCATAATATTATATACTGAGTAGATAATTACCGCATTATAATTCAACCGTATTATAAATTGAAGAGACATTCCTAAGAAAATGCAGTAATTTGTAAATGGTATTTAAAACCATTTAATGATCCAACGTTTAATGTTATAATACACAAGTTACTTTCTGTCTGCAAAGAGCTTATTAACTTATTTCCAGTAAACATTCGGTGTACGTGATAAACAGCGCAATGTGCACTATGAAACGCGATGGTGTTGCCTGAATTGGCAAAGCGTCTGTCTACCCGCCCATCTACGTGTACATGTGTGTCCATTTCGCGTTCACCTACTGACATATTAGCAGCAACTCATGTGTTTCTTTAACTCTTTCAGCGCCAAATTGTTTAAAGTAGACTCTTCCATGTTCAAAATCGGGCGTCTCCATTTCTCATATAATACAATTTTGGACAATTTTGATAACTAAATGGCAAACAATGCTGATTTCAGGTGAGACATCTCGTTACGAGCTGACTCGCCTGAATCAGTATTGTTTTCAAAAACCTGAATATTACCTTTGGCGCTGAAAGAAATAAACACAGTTGTTGTTTTTACAATAAAAAATCTTTAGTCGATATTAAATTGAGACTTTTCTTTGATTCATAATTAACTTTTATATCTAAATAGTACATGTTAAAAGGATACGTCCATCACTAATTTATCATTTTTACTCCAGTAGCTTGTAATTAAAAAGTAACAATCCAAAGGGAAATCACGATTGCGTTCTGTACGTTGTATAATACGCTTAGTCACGATCTATTCAAGTATTGTAATCAGAAAAACATGCGTTTTTGTTGAGGTTGAATTGAATTTGGATACGTTTGACGTTATCTCATTGCACTCGCAAGCAAAAACAGTTTGGAATTATAACTTGATGAAATTAAAAGAAACTTACAATATGTTAGACAGATGTGCTCACCATTTCTTAGACATAAATAATTAAAAAACCAGATGCATCGCTCAAAAAACGTCCGTAACTACAGTAACTTTACACTTTACTGTAACACTTGAAAACTCATTTCATTTCGGTTGAATCGTGGATGTAAATTTAACTCTTTCAGCGCCAAAGGCAATATTGAGCTTTTTGCAAACAATACAGATTCAGGTGAGTCAGCTCGTAACGAGCTGTCTCACCTGAAATCTGCATTGTTTGGCTGTGAGTTATAAAAATATTTTAAAAATCCTATAACATGAGTATAGAGTCGTCCGAGTTTGAACATGGAAGAGTCTACTTTAAACAATTCGGCGCTGAAAGAGTTAAATGAAACTGAATTGACCACGAACACGTGGATACATACGTTGGTACATTGTACTCGAAAATGGGTAATTCCGCGTCCTTCGTGTTGTTCCATTGATTAATGTTTATAGCCAGACTGTGTCAACCCATTCCTACCTCTAGAAGCATGTTACCGCTTTTGCAGGAGACGACAATTGAAAACATTGTGACAAAAGGAGGAAACGCTCATAATGAGGTTTCTTGTCGTTTGTCATAATGTTACCATACTTTTCTTTTGTTGTTTTATATTTAGGGAAGCATAGACCGAACAATATCGGGTTTTATCGAGTGCAGTTAACTGAAAAAATCAGACCAATGTACTTCACTGGGCGTATCTTGGATCAGACGGCAACGCGTTAAAGGTCGTCACAAATTGACCCTACACATTTAAATAATCATGAGCAGGTTCTCATTGTTCTGTCCAATAAAATCATAGAATACGACCTTTAAACATATGTTTTTACCAATATATATGTACACATTTTTATACAAACATACAGTGGTACAACAGTAACAGAATATATAGGAAAAAAGGTATGGCCACATGTTCTCTCAACTTTGACCAGGCCATTCCCGTTTTATAATAAAGTGCGTACATGCAATTTCTTCTGTATTTTTAGTGTATACTGATATAGACATATATTTGTTTTTGGTCACAGCATAAACAGCGAAGATAATGTCTAATTCTAAGGATATATACTAACATCATAGGTTAAGGTCATTCGGCATATCAGTTTTCTGATATTAGGCATAACCATTTTGCAGAGACTACATCAATTTTGCTTACAAACACGTACCTTGACGGCGAACATGATATAGACTGCTCTGACTGATCGGAGATACTTGCTGATCAGGATCTCCGCATGGAGCAAAGTCCTGAATGTTGCCTTGTGAAGTGAGACTAAAACTAAAATCACAGTAATTATAAAGTCCTTATGTTGTTTTCTAATTTTCTTTTTAGGAAACCAGCACACAAACTCTGATTGACTACAGCTAAGGAATGGTAATATTTTACAGATACTTCTTGAATGACAAGCAACGCCAAAGAGTTGATCTTAACAAGGTAAGTTGATTTGTATATATACAGAATAATCAAACTATGATTCGAAATGGTAAGTCGAAATCGACTAAAATGCATCAACATTTATAAGACAATAACGAGTCATACTGTAAGCATATGAAGCATATGCTATAAAATGACAAAGTGATTAAAGCATCATAATTCAACGGTTTTTTGTGTGTCGATAAATCAGTAAAGACTCGAAATGACTGGCAGTATATGCAATTACAGTTAATCGAATGATATCAAACAATCCATCAAGATAATTTGATCATTTTGTTTAATCTATCAGTCTACGAACAAACTGAACAGTTCCCATTAGGCCAGTGATCACATAATTAAATATAATCAAGTATCCTTTAGAATATGTATGTACTCTTGCGTATTTTTTATCTTGTCGTATAAATCAGAACTTTTTGTATTGTGGTCTATCAATATCAAATAGTTTTTACTTTTCAACATTAATCCATTTCTGTAGTATTTTGCCTTGGGCCCGGGATACTGAAGGGTTTCTTTGCAAATCGTGGAAGCATTTTGACGCATCAGCATCAGAGAACTTTTGAAAGAATAATATTGAACTGTATTCAATCATTTGACTTATCTTGAAAGAGAAATTCCCTATTTTTTCTTAGATGTTTCAAAGTCGACTGTGGCAGGTTTGTTGCATGCGAGAAAGAGTTAAAGACATGAGCCGTCCCGCGAGAAAACCAACATTACGTTAAGTATCGACCCGGATCAGCCTAAGTATGCCGCGCAGGCTTAACCAGATAGACACTTTTCGCGTCCTGTGGATTTTCTGTTTCAGGAATCATTACTAAATACCTGTATCCCCCCTGAGACGGAATGTGTCGGCCCGGATAAGTCTGCGTGGACTGAGCATACGGATCTGGATCGATACATTACGCAGACGCCATAATGTTGGTTTTCTCGCGGGACGACTCACATACACAACTGGTGTGAGAGCATCATCTTAGCACATAATGAGGACCGTAGCGTGCGATTTTAAAGCTTTGAAACAGATTATTGTCTAACGGAGCTAGATTTAATGGCATTAAGTGGAAGGGGAACTCAATATCTCATTCAGTGTTACTTTCCACAAGGAATCGTCTCAAGTTTGCAGATTGTCTGATAGTGGGATTGAATTATCAACCAAGAAAACACAGGGCAGTGCTTACCGTCTACATAGATCTACTTGAACTATGGAATGCCAAAATGAAGCATTGTCTCGTCTCATCTGAAGTCAAACTAGTCGGAATACATTCTGGAAAAAAGCAGTCCTTTGCCTATCCCGCGAGACAAACACAATATTCAACCCTTTCCCAAATTCGACAAAGCTGCACAGACATTTTTGAAAACATCTTGCAAAAAGTAAGAAAAAGCTCTTTAAATGAAATAACAATTACTGTAATTATGAGCAATTTTCCGTTTTGCCACAATGTTTTCAAAAGCCGTCTGCTGCAGATGCGTCTATATGTGGGAAAGGGTTAAGTGATACAAATGACAAGTGGTTGCTTAATCCTACAAACTAGTATGCCAAAATAAGCCAACAAAGTACAAAGTGAATGATTCATTCAATATATAGGGATATGTTGTAGTAGCGATCCCATACTTTGTATTGTACTACGAGTGCATCGAACACATTATATCTCGCTAGACCGAAGGTCTAGAGAAATGTAAAGTTGTTCAGGCTTATAGAAGATATTATATACTAAGTATAAATTTTATGACAAAATAAAGAGGGGGTTTATAAATATCCTATATTTTCAATTAGGAAATAACACAACATACACATAAATCAATTTTAAGAAAAGCACACCACCGCATTTTGAATGACGCCACTTCATATTCCAATGTACCGCATTTGACCTAGTTCATTTTAATCCATCGTGTTGTAGTTTGGCGTGACAATCTGCATGCATTGCGCCGTTAAATGTGCAGTTGTATAATACAAGACTTTCATGTGTAGTGCTGGTTTGTCACTGATGGATCGTGAATTCATATTCTGTCGCCATTTTGAGACTAAAATACAGTACAAGGCTGCGCCTTTTGTTTTAATCAACCCTAAGATAAGATTGGACGTAAAACACGCATATGACTTTGGACCATACACTATTGGTGATATACGAGATACCGAAACCTTTAATTAACACTTTCCTACTTGTAGACGCATTTTGACGCATATGTAGGATACAACTTTTGAAAAATTGGTACAAAAGGAGAACTCGCTCATAATGAGCAATTTATCCTTTTACCACAATGTTTTCAGGTCTGTTTGATAATTATACAGTTCTCGGTGGAGATAATTCACATTGATTTCAAAGTCATCTGCTGCTGCAGTTGTGTCGAATGTGGGAAAGAGTTAAGCAATCTGTCTATATTTTCTTAAAAATGTGAGAAATTTATGAGACAGGTGTTAAGCGACTTCCTTGGCGTCAGATACTTGTAGATTCTAGCTCATCCATCAGGAAACAAAACTATGTTGTGAGATAGAGGTTATGCGACTTCATTGGTGTCATTTTTTTCCTGGCGTAAGAAACTTGTTTGAGTTCCAGAAAAAAACATATGTCTCGATATTGTGCTATACACTTTTAATATTTAACCCTTTCCCACATACAATGTTCTAAGCAAACATGCGGAAGATAACTGTAAATGAAAGTATGATAATGTAATACAATTAACAATAGTGAGACAAAATGTGATATTGCTCATTACGATAAAGGTAAAAAGGAAACGCCGTAATATAACTGAATAAAAAAGCACGAAAAAGCTCTTTAAATGAATGTAAAAAAAGTGAAAACATTTCTGCAAAAGGAGCAATTGCTCCTTATAAAATTATATGATAATAACATTAATATAAACTGAATAATAATAAAGGTTCTAATGCAGAACAGATTAACGAGAGAACAATATCAAAAGGTGACATTGTGTGGCCGTATAAAACAAAATAAGTCGTGAATTGACTAGATATGTCCATTTGGACTTTGGTAAGAAACAAAATCAAAAGCGTTTTCAAAATCAAAGTAAGGCTACCATTGTTCCAATACATCCATTCAATTTCCATTGGTGCTTTTAGCTGAGTTACTAACGATTCTCCGATTAGAACTAGACGACATGAGCCGTTCCACAAGAAAACCAACAGTATGGCCTCTGCGTAATGTATCGACCAGATCAGCCTGCGCTGTCCGCGCAGACTGATCCGGGCCGACACATTCCGTCTTTGGGAGATAGAGGAATAGAGAAATGATTCCTAAAATAGAAATTTCAAAGGAGGCGAGATTTGTCTGTCCGGGTTAGCCTGCGCGGCATGCTAAGGCTGTTCCGGGTCGATACTTTACGCAGAGTCCACAATGTTGGTTTTCTCGCAGGACGGCTCATATCAATATATCTGCGTAATGTATCGACCAGATCAGCCTGCGCTGTCCGCGCAGACTGATCCGGCCGACACATTCCGTCTAAGGGGGGATAGATAGAGTAGTGATTCCTGAAACAGAAAATCCACAGGAGGCGAAAAGTGTCTGTTCGGGTAAGCCTGCGCGGCATGCTTATGCTGTTCCGGGTCGATACTTTACGCAGAGACCACAATGATTGTTTTCTCGCGGGACGGCTCATATATTGCATACATAAAGACTCCATGTCTTGAATCCAGTCTGAATAATTATTGCTTCAATTTACATCATGTAATAAAACGTCCATGTCTCCAATACATGTTATTGTCAACACACGCTCTAAAGTTACCCCTCATCTGAAATAGGTCAGGAAAGTTGAGACGTAATAAAACCTGGAGTGATGAACTTGGCGCCAAGTAAATCCAAAGGGATAACATTTGTGTATACATTGACAATAATTCGAAGGAAGCTTACTTATATCTGCCCTGTGTTTCATAGTCACAAAACTCAAAACCTGTTTTGCGAAACCTATATAGGTTTTGTCGATATACCGTTCCTTAGTCGGTTAACCAAACATGTTCTACCTGTTTTCCATTCATAAAACAGGTAGGTTTCGTTCCGTTTGATAGGCATACCTTAAACGTGTTTATGTTGTGTTTACTATGGAACACAAGGCAGAGCTCTAGATAAGGCGAGGTTTAGTTTATTTAACTGAATAAACAATCACATGCAAGTTACACACTATTATTCAATTCATATATAAGCGTCAATTTTGGATTTATATTGCAAATACGTTCTTCGGTGGATTGTTGATACAAACCTGTTAAACCGTATTAAATCTGAAATTTATATATCAAGTCAAACTTGAATAATGAATCCGTTTAAATGTTGGAAAATGTACAGGCTTCATGAAGTCATACACGTAATTTCCCCCAAAGTTTGCTATCCTCCGTTAACTTCGTATTTGAGCCCGTCCACGGGCAAAGGTTCACACTGGCTTCTTTGAACAGTGCAGTTTCAATTCAGCCTGATTTACACTGCAAACATCTTATTTACACAAGTTTGAAAGAAATCTCCTGTCACCTTGTGTAGATTCTGATAAGATAGAGGAAATTAAAAGACTCTACACTGTTTTTGAATGCCAACGGGTAACTTTTCACCCACAGTGTAACTGTTCCGAGTAGAAGTGGAAGACCTTTAGCAGATGCACCCAACTCAAACCTATTAAGTTACGACTTTTACTTGTTTACATAACTAAGAACTATCCATGTGGATAAATATAGCCTGCCTTTGTACTGCTTCTTGGTTTTATGAAAGATTAAATTGAGTGCTGTGTTGACATTTCCTTACTTGCCTTTTACGTTTCATATAACCTTTTCGTAAATGCCATTTAAAATAACCGAAATCGGTAAATGCAGAACAATGTATCATTAAAAAAAAATCATTGAAGCCGCGTTACGTAAAACCAAAAGGACTTATAAAGCAGATATTTCGATGAAATTATTTTGAATCAGATCTGCAGCGGCCATCTTGTGCATTAAACATTTTGAGCGTTTTTGGAAGAGAGCTACACAAGGATTTTTTGTGCAATTATTTTATAATTGGACCATAGTGGTTTTCATTTAAATAGCAATCTAGTTCTTGTGACAGTTTTTCATCGGAACTGAACAATTTGCTGACTTGTGATAGAGGGCTACTCAATGAAAGGTTCATGTTAAATTATTTTGAAATCAGACCAGTAGTTAAAGAAGATTTGAACGGACGACGGGCGACCGATGGAAAACGTTTAACGGACGGACAATGGAGTGCGTGCCATACGGACGGCGGACGATGCGTTATTACAATGACCTAAACACGAGAAAGACACCTTATCGCTATTTACATTATTGCCGCCGCGTGGAAGGAAGCGCGGCGTCAGTATGGGATAGGTTTTAATTTTGTACCATGGGGTGACGTAATCGAAAAGGGAGCAACCAACATTATTATTGTTAAGAAAAAACTGTTATATGTTTGAAAAAAAAAAACTTTATGAATAAATAAATTGTATATGAAACAGCAAGTTACAAAATACGTATGTCTTCTACCGTTATTACAAAACTTTAGACACATGTAATGGGTATTTAATAACTTTCCCCTAACTTCCTAGGCTATGCTTTTTTTAAAGTTTGGTTTACGACCCGATTCATCAAAGCTCATAAAAAAGGTTTCTGGCGATGTTTTTGCCTATTTATGATATTGAGATTTTTAAATAAATGGGTAATCTTTAAAAAATCAATGATGATTTTAATTACTACATATTACAGTATAATTCTAGAAACTGTAAAAACAACGTTAACCCAACTATGCAATACGCATGGCAGTAACGTGATCCATTCTATTATTTGTAAATGCAGCATGTCATGGCTTGGCGATTTTGGTCATTCTTATTTAATAGACGACAAGGTGTCATCGGTTCCCATAGAGTAATTAAGTTGTCTCTGCTTCCTTCCGCTATGAATACTTCGCTGTTTTCACGATTTCATGCGATTTCTAAAATTCATTGGATTCGTACCCGGTATTTTATGTTTCGTTCGAGATGAACGATTCGTACCAACTGGTTTTTGCTCTTTGCTCTTGGGGAACTGACTTGACCATTTTATTTTGTTTATTTTTCAGTTTTCTACTGGCATGTTCAAAACGATTAAAGTGACATTAGAAACAAACAAAACAGACTTAATAATTCTTGCTATATGTTGACTATACATGTGAACTTTCATAATGCTCAATCTTGATCATACATATCTTTTTCTTTTTTAATTACTTCGTATTTTTTGTTTATATACTCGAGGATTTAAAACAGTTTATTGGTAAAAAGAAATTAAGAAACTTCAGCTTGTATGACACATTATAGTTGCATTGAATGTTAAGCAAACCGTAAAGCAAATGGTTTCAGGACTAAACTTGTCATTTCACGACTAAACTTCACATGCTGAATATCACATAGATCGTAGCATGTAAAACATTTCATCCCTACGTCAATATTGACCCTTTCTGCTCTTGGTAACCTTTTTATATATGCTATGGTAGCAAAATAGGCACATCTTGGCCTTCTTGTTTGAAATAAAGGCACATCTGGCCTTCTTGTTCGAAATATTTACATTATGTCTGCTTGCACAGGTTATTTAAATGTACTGAACTGCATCTGCTTCCTTTAAGTCATGCTTTAAAAGCATACGCGGCGTCTTTGATGCCTTGCATCAAAATACTTCTTGTTTCTAAATAGCATAAACACATTTCCCCGCCTACAGCAAATCTTCTCTAGACGTCTTAGAGAGTTTCTATGCCAATATTTGAAAACCTCTATTACTGAAAGTATAAGAATTGAATGAATTTTAAAACTTGAGCATCATATGATGATATTCTCTGCCACAATACTTTAAAATTCGTCGGCTGCAGATGCGTTAAATGCGACTGCATGTGGGAAAGGGATAAATACATACTTAGTTAAAAACGTTAATGGCTATAAAAAATGCGTGCACTTAAAGGCGTTATGTTGATTTATTTTTGCTAATTAAAAACCATGTTTACTTCGCAATTATGACATTCTTAGCATATAAGTATAAGCAGTTAATGCCGTTCCTCCCCGTCCCTGAGCTATGTTCCCAGAAACCAATCTTGACGTATTATGTCTAGTGAAACCTAAATTTGTTTTCGTTTTGTCTTTATTTGCATTGTATTTTACGCTGCTTTCAATAATTGTTCAGTCAGTAAGTTTCCAATACTTCTGGTGCATTATTCCTAACACCAGCGAGTCAGTCTAAATGCACTGTACACCCCACAATCCCTAGCTTCAAGGACGTAAATCACTTACGTCCAGTGTTAAAGTAAGTATTGGTATGACCCGCACCTGATGCGGACGCTCTTGCATTACACTATCGGGGCGGTCGGTGAACACAAAGGTCGGTCGTCGGCACACCTGTTCAATATATTCCATGAACAATGTTTGTCTCTGGTCATTTCAAAGCATTCTTGGACTAGACGTAACTAGACCTGCACATGTTGATCTGGATATACATTGCCAAAACCGCCCGTATGTCAGTTTTCGGGTAGTAGAGCTCATGAACAGTATTTGACAGCCAACACGTGCATACACCTTTCAGTCTTATGTATAAGAAAAGAGGTAGAAATGGTACATTGGTGAGTCTATGGAGATTGGTGTTTATATAACGAGATTGATTGTCTGGTGTTTACGCCGCTTTTAACAATTGTTTCAGTTATACCACGGCGTTTCCTGGGTAAGTAACCAGTACTACTGGTCCATTCAACATGACACCAGTACTTCAGTCGTATTGGTAACCCCGAAAACCTAAGCGCCAAAGAGGGCAGCCATTACTACCATTGTTAAAGTCCTTGGTATGACCCGGCCGAAGATCGAACCCGCGACCTCTCACACCTAGGCGGACGCTCTACCACTACACCATCGAGGCCGTACTTATATAACTAGACTAATTATCCCTTTCACTCATACAAAGGATTTGCAGTAGAGGTCTTTGAAAACAGAAGTATACAAATGGGAATCTATATAAAGGAAACGGAACGGGCTGAATCTAAATATATGAGCCGCGCCTGGCGATTTTGGGTGTTATTGTCTCTTCTCAACGGGATCACACAATAGGGCATTGACCTAACATTTATGAGGCTACACTTCTAGCTATTTTCAAGAGACGCATACATACGAAAATTGCGAGTAGACGGACAGCGAATGGCCTGGTGAGATTGTGCGGATTCAGACGCTTGCTTGGGTTTTCAGTGTAAGCAGATGCATTAAGACCGGCCATCGCTAGACGGCGCTCATATGTTATCCCTATGTAAATGTAAATTGACGTTCACGGATTTTCGTCCTTCTTCAGAAGTGACCATACCTAGGTATTTACCGATGTATAATTGAGCCTTCCACCAGAAAACCAACATTTACTGCGCAATGTATCGACCAAGATCAGTCTGTGCACTCCGCGCATGCTATTCTGGGCCTCATTCCGTCTCAGAGAGGTATAGAGTAATGATCCTTGAAACAGAAAATCCACAGGAGGCGAAAAGTACCTATCCGAATAAGCTTGTGCGGCATGCAAAGGCTGATCCTGGTCGATACTTTACGCAGAGTCCACAATGTTCAATGTTTCATGGGACGGCTCATATAATTGTCTCCATGGCTGGTGGTTATAGCGGCCGTATCAAATGCGAGAGAACAGTGCTCGAACCCGGTAGGGTCGTATCAAATACTTTAAAATGGTTATTGTGGCTTCCCTCCTTGGCGCTCAGGATTGCGGGGAAAGCATGACGACGGAAAAGCTGGTGTCAGGATAAGCCTACAAGAAATATTGATGATGTACCAAGAAAACGCCATGGTATGACTGCAATAAAGTTGAAAGCGGCCGTATAACTTTCTAAACAAAACTTTATATTGATATCATTTTTGTGTTGGGGCACCAAGGTTTAAATCCAGTATGGACACTCAAAACATCTGAGTATTGCAGCTGGTGTAGATTCGCGGAATTATTTGAAAACCAACAATACAATCTGTAACTGCAGCTAAGAACGTCCTGCAATTAATCCTGAAAGGTTGTTGTTTTATAGATAATATTTATTTAGTAACGTAACCTTTACGTAGTATGATGTACATATATTAACAAAGTCGTGAATGAGCAATACGCATTATTCAGTTATAACATATTTAGTCGAAAACATGTTCCGAAATGAAATAATACGTTTGTTAATCTTAAATTACCACATACCGTTAGGTTCATTTACCTTGTCAATGCGGTTCAATTGAATATTTTAACTTTTCTCTCTTCAATGTTCAAAATCGAGCGACTTCATTTTCGTGTAATAGCAGTTTTGGAATAGTTCGACAATTAAAGGAAAATAATGCTGATTTCAAATTATGAAAATACCTGCATTTGTATTGTTTGCAAAAACTTCAATATTGCCATTGGCTCTAAAGGAGGTAAAGATACATGTAGTAAATCTGTTATAATATTCCATCGACCGCTGAGTGTTAGTGATATTTTAATTGATTGTTTGGGGTTTAACGCCGGATCAACAATTGTTCAGTCATATCACAGCGGCCAGTTCACCTACTCATATGTTTCTTGACATTCTCACACCACTACCTCATACAACATTCTTTCCAAGCAACTGGCTGCTTTTCCACATAGACTGATAGCCCATTGTTGGAAGACGAATGACGCTTGTCACAATGACTTTTGTCAAACGTCGGAAAGAATGTTGGCCGAGCTTGGGTTCGAACTCATAGCCCCTGTATTGACAGCCCACATCGCTACCGACTGAGCTTGTAGGGCTCGGCTAGTGATATTTGAAAAAACAAAACAACAACAACAAAAAAACAAGCGAATATCATTCGTAGGAGAGGTTATTATTGTGTTAACTAGATACCGTGGTTATACCTACATATGATGAACTCTCTTAAGGGCCACTATGTTGCATTACATTCTGATTTTAACAAGCTCTGGAAACAATAACAATAAATCGAATCACATACACATATGCATCAAGATAATTTGATCGGTGTTGTTGATGTATCCGTCTACGGACACAATGAACAGCTCCCATTAGACCAATACGTCACACACAATCAGATAGTATCATATGTTCCTGGAATATGTCTGTAATATAAGGTCGGGTTATGTTATATTCTATATCGAATATAATCGGAGGTACAGCCAAAATAAAGTACATCCGCATAGTATCTAACATAATCTCAATTGGTAGGCTATCCATCTAATTTCTCGCACGGTTCTGCTGACATATAAATTAGAAATTCTGTACCCAATAGCCCGCATTTTGCGGAATATAACTAGATAGTGGTGTATTTAATGACCGTCTAATCACACTCATTTACGTGTTTCAATATGTGCCTACAGTATGCACGACCTGTAACTGTTATAGAGAGTCATACTCTGGATATATGCTCGGTCAGACAGACGCACAACACCAGGGACAGTCACCGTAGAGATCAATCTCTTGAAATGACTAGACGTAAGATGGAACGTGACTTTGACGTGACATGACGTTGACGCACATACATACATGTACAAGAATATTCCAGTCACTGTTTTGAACTAACGTCACGTGATTGCAATGCAGGAAGTTGTTCTATTGAAACATCCCTGACTTGCCTTGCTGCAAACATATGTTAAACTTTATTTAATTAATCAATAATTTACCCCTTACATTGCCCTATTATCCCCTTATAAGAGTAAGGCGAATATGCGTTCACTGAATCCTAAATTACGCCAAGCGAAATGTTCAATTGTTTTGCCACCACAGTAACTGTATAAAAAACAGCTTTAACATTTCTTGATACGTATTCCAATCAATAGGCATCGAAAAATGTTGAGTGAAAAAAACCTCATACACCAAATAATCAATCTCGTTATATTTTTCATTTCATATATCTTATTGCATTAAAACATACTTGTTGTATAGCAAATACAAACAGATTAACATAACTAAAAGATTATTGATTAACAGAAGAAAAAATACATGAACATTACACCCACAACATTTTCCCTTTTAACCCACTCGTCGCGCGTATATGAGTTGTATGTCACACGCGAAAAGTGCAGGCCAAGATCAGCCCGTATATATATATATATACAGATTGATTTTCATCTGCACTTTGCACTTTATACTACACAATCTTGCCCAAAATATACAAGCAAAGTTAAGTGAAAAAAATAAGATGGAAGCTTCCGATTTAGAAATACGGCGACGAAATATAGGCTCATGTATTCATTTCAACGTAATTGGATGTGACAAATGACCGAACTTCAAACTGACAGACTATTGAGAAATGTTAGAAAAGAACTATTTAATTACAACTAGAAAACCGACGCCTATTCAATTGATAATCCTCTCCATGAATAATGTGTCTAGGTTACTTTAAAGGATTCGTATCTAGCTTGAATAAAAATGATTTAACCCTTTCCCTCATAGGACAATTCTGCAGCAGACGACTTTGAACGTATTTTGTCAAAACATAGAAAATCTCCATAATTGAATGGATAACCTATGACAAAAAGTGGAAAACATTGTGGTAAAAGGAGAAATTGCACGTTTTGTGCAATTTCTTCTTTTGTCACTATGTTTTCAAAAAGCCGTCTGCTGCAGAGGCGTCAGAAAGCGTATATATGAAGGAAAGGGTTAATATAACGCTATATTGAATAGTCAGTCAAAATCGACTTCTCTTTCTGGAAATACTTGCAAGAATTAACCATTTCCCATCTGCGGACGCATTATGATGCATCTGCACCTCCTTTTGTCACAATGTTTTCAACTCTATTCCCTAGATTAACATTAATTGGCAGAGAGTTTTCGGGGTTTTTGCATAGATGTTTTCAAAGTTGTCTGCTGCAGCTTTGTTGCGTGTGGGCAAGGTTTAATAAAAGCACTGCAGTGCTGACGGCCTGGGGGCTACTGGAATGTTGGATTTTTCAACGCACGAGTCCTACGCCCCCCCCCCCCCCGGTTAATCCGCCACTGTATATTTCACGTGACTTCTTTCGTGGGGTGGGGGGGAGTCGGGCACGGGACCTATGGGCCCCCGCTAAATCCGCCACTACATTTGCCACGCTTTTTCATTGTTTACCATTAATTTTTCGACGCACGGGACCTACGCCCCTCCCCCCCCCCCCCGGTTAATCCGCCACTGTATTTTTCACGTGACTTCTTTCTTTTTTTCCGGTCCTCTTCACGAATGTTAATAATGTTAACAAGCGTCCATATTTGACCTCTCGGCGCATTAATTTCTTAAGCATTTCTTAAACTTATATTGGAGTACTCACGTCTTAAGTTTTTCACTGATGTTCCATCAACATTAAAATGATATTTATGGGGGAGATCCTAACCTTTTAGTTCTGTTGAATCCATGATGAACTATTTTCCTCGCGCAGTTTCTCATGTGTTGTTTGGTGCTAACAGCAATTGGCAGGCTGCCAACTCCGAAAAAAATAGTATAACTATTATGACCAGGGGCTAAAGCCGAAGGCCAAAAATGGTATTACTACTATATGACCAGGGGCTAAAAACCCAGGCCAAAAGCAAATTCTCGATATTACAGAGATGGAACATTTGTAACACAAGCGTGATATTCGGAACGGTACCCGTATTTGGATGACGATATGTGTCGTTGAACACGATGTCCTTGTTAATTCATCCGTGTATCCGTAACAGTTAAATTCTGGAGACTTCATAACATAAATTATCAGAAACCACAGTTTAAATTATTCTGACATCCTGACACCTGCGAGTCATTCATTCCTAAGGTCCAACAAGGAAGGAAACCCATTAGTACCATTAGTATTTGTTACGACCAGGCTGGGTGTCGGTCCCGCACAGGAGGCGGACGCTCTACCTCTACCACTACAACATCGAAGCGGCAGTGTATATTTTATAATATAGCCTTCAGGTACATGTTCTGCATTTCAAATTTGCATATTTGCATAGTTGAGCTGACTGATATTTCCCGCACATTGACTCGCTTAACATCCTCTAAAACATTATCTGTATCCAGGAACAGTCCCAATTTGGTCCCAATTTGGCTTACATTTGTCACTTTACAACTGAGGACGTTGCCACTATAGGTCGTTTACAAAATTGTGTCTACGTTTAGGGAGACTTGAAACCCGATGTTGTGTTAAATGTATCCTTTGGAGCTTTCACAAATATTTCAGCCAAGCTTTCTGAATATCATGATACAAATGTTTAGCTTTCAAAAACAAAAATATAAGTTATTTCATGGACGTTTGGCAATGACCAAACCGTGTACTAGAGAAAATCATGCAATAGGTACATTTCTATTATTAACCCTTTCCCTCATACGACAATTCTGCAGCAGACGACTTTGAACGTATTTTGTCAAAATATAGAAACTCTCCATAATTGAATGGATAACCTATGACAAAAAGTGGAAAACATTGTGGCAAAAGGAGAAATTGCACGTTTTGTGCAATTTCTTCTTTTGTCACTATGTTTTCAAAAAGCCTTCTGCTGCAGATGCGTCGAAAAGCGTCTATAAAAGATATGAGGGAAAGGGTTAACAGGTCATTCAGATATGTAATTAAAGTATTGTTCAATAGCAGATTGAACACATCTCGTATGTATATAAAAATGTGTGTGTGTAAAGTTGATTCGACCAGCATACATTTATGTATTTATTCATTGGGGTTTTACGCCGCTTTCAACATTATTTCAGTTATATTACGGCGACAGTTCACTCAGTATTAGGCTAGAAAATGTGCCTTGCCCAAAGGCACTCCACCATGACCGTAGTGCCGCGATTGGGGATCGAACCCGGGACACCCGGTTTCGAAATCCCCGACGCTAACCACTCGACCAAAGCGGATTCCCCATCAGACATTCATATATCATCTTTAGTAGAATTAACAAAATACACATTACTTCTGTATTTGTTATCAGAAACTCCGTTTGAACGGAACTTTTTACCCAAAACACTTAACAGCTACATTTTTGTATGTACAAATGGAAACGAATTACGAGTCAAACGTGTCTAGTTATTAACACTTGAGACAGCTAACATCCTTTCAGACAAAAAGACAGGCATACTCTTTCTTCATCTCAAATCTTTACATAAAATACGCGAACATAAATACATATGCGAAATTTGAAAAATATCTCACGTGGCAGTAATCCTAGTAGTTCGGAAAGTTCTCTTTAATTTAGGAGTTGATTTTGGAAGGCACGATGTAATGATTGCATATGACAGCCTCCTAAAAAGAATACAAGCGCTCGAAAGCGAGGCGCTGTTGAGTGACAGAAACGCCATAGGGCATATATAGCAAGTGAACCTAGGTGACTAGGCAGACCTAGAAACCTATGAGAAACATAACATTCATAATCGTAGCCGGCGTTGACTGCTTGTTTGCTAAATGCTTATTGACAAGTTAGTATGACCTCATGCTGGGGACTTTCGCCATTTTGCATTCAGGGTTATTTTACTGATCACGTGATCATTGTAAAGTGGCCATATGACGGAATCCTCGATATTTTTAAATAGGAAACCCCTTCCTTGGGAAGATCGTAAACGACACTAGTTTCCATTGTTCATAAAAAACAAATCACATACGCGACCGTGGCTAGACTAGAATCACATAAAAAGTAACAATTTCGACTTTGTTTGCCATTTCGGTCATCTGCATTTTAGTTGTTTGTCTCACGACGGCAATAAACAAAATGTCCAGCTAAGAACATCGTGAAATTGGCAATCTGTCTTAATCGTGAGGGTGATTTGAGTGATTTTGTTTGTTGTTTTTCTAATTATATAGACTGTCTGACCGTCAATAAGACTATAACATGTTCCCGACAAATGTATAATATGTATTTCAATGCACGCATTCACTGCTTTCCTCGTGCCTATCCCTAACGCATTCGCATCCTTTTCCCCCTGCATACCATTTTAAAAACTTGAATGAATGTTTATTTTGATGATCTTTATAGTTAAATCAAACACAAGACTTCATATTTCACGACTCTTGATTAAGCCAATCAGATCTGGGAAAGGATTTCGAACACATGAACCTGTTGAATAAGTGCTGAGCGGAAGCGTACATTCATCGTGATTGGTAATTATTGAACGCTTTGAAACGGCTTGAAACGTGAGCAGCGAAACAGAAGGCATCGTGAACAGAGATACTGTCAATGTAGTCTAGTTCTGAACTGAATTGTATACTTTGATTTTGTTCAATTTATTTTCATTATAAACAAATGATATGCCAACAGTATATGTTGATACTCCATGCATTGTTATTGTACCAGATTCTTTTATATACGTATTTCCTGACGCAATATGTGATGTGCTTATCGATGACATCGCCTTTTATTTTGCGGCTTGTAATTTTGGTTTAATATAGATATGTCTGACTTAATTGGAGTTAAAAAAATGAAATATACATGCGGAAATAGCATTATAAAATTAAAGACACTTTTTCTGAATGAAAACCACTGTTAGATGAATCATTACACGATGTATGGTATCATTTTGCCCATTATTGTATTACAGTCGGAACAAAATGGCGTCGGAGATGACAATAGTTGCGCGGTAAATCGTAAACGTGGATTTAACAAAATAATTCAAAACAGCTACTCATTTTTTAATGTTCGAAGTTATTAAAAAGCATAAAATTATTATGAAATGTACGTTATCAAAATATACAATATTATATAACCTTTATTGCTTGAATACGGGTAACTATTATACCGGGCCCCGCCCCTTCGCCGGAGTTCTGCTAACAGACATTGTCAAACACAATATTTTCAAAAGAAAGATGCAATAACTTATAGTACCATCTTAGGGACTGCCTTAAATCAACATACTGAGAAAATCAATGGAACTAAAACAAGGCAATAACATTTAATCGTATCATGCAAAAAATCTATCAAGATAAGTTGATCATTTTGTTTTATCTATCAGTCTGCAAACATGATGTACAGTTCCCACGAGACAAGCACCTCGCAAACAAATCAAATAATAGATATCTATTTATTCCGTCTGATATTTACGTCCTTTTATCGTTACGATACATCAAAGTGTGTCCCATAGTTGAATGCAAATTTCTGTGGTAGAACCTTCGATAATGTTTACGAGGTACGGTGGTCATTGACCCTGCCCCACTTGCAAGACTCATTTTGACGCATCTGCAGCAGATGACTTCTGTAAACACTCTGGGAAAAGGAGAAATTGCTCATCTTGAGCATTTTGTCCTTTTGTGTTTTTTTCCACAATGGTTATATTCAATTAATATAATAATAATAACTTTATTTTATGAAGGTAAAAATAAATCATTTAATTACAAAAACTAATTTTCCATGAGGCCCTAATGTTTTAAGTAAAACAAGTTGTATGTACATTTACACAAAAGAGAACAGGATCATAAAATGTTACAGTGAATTATCTATGAAATGTTTAAAGCAATTTAACTTAAATGTGTGTAGAGATTCCGTTGTTTTTGAATATGTTCCATAAGTCTAACCCTGGATCTGTGAAAGACCTGTTCCGTATATTTGTGTTTAACGTTTAATATAGATATATCTGAGTTAAAAAAATAAAATATACATGCGGAAATAGCATTATAAACTTTAAGAAACTTTCTTTACATGTAAACAACTGTTAGATGAATCGTTACACGATGTATGGTATCATTTTGCCCATTATTATATTCCAGTCGGAACAAAACGGCTACTGATAATGTTCGAAGTGATTAAAAAGCATAACATTAATATGAAATAGACAAACTATTCAATATAACCTTTATTGCGTGAATATGGGTAACTATTATACCGGACCTTAAGGAATAGTTGGCATTTATGTTATTGGCTTCGTTTAATCTGTTTGTTATGTAAGTTGGAGTTGGATTGTTAAGGGCCTTGTAAATCATGATACTTTTCTGGTACTTGACTCTTTTATCAAATGATAGCCAGTTTAATTCTTTGAACATTTCTGCAGAGGGTGTCATAATATCTTTATTTAGTATAAGTCGTGCGGCTCGTTTTTGAAGTTTAATTCATTTCTCAATGTTAATGTGTGAGGAGGATCCCTAAACTGTACTGCAATAGTCCAACAGTGGAAGAATATAAGAAGAAAAGACAACTTTTCTGGCATGTACAGGTAGATAAATCTTAAGTCTCTGCAAAAGTGCAATGCGAGATGCAATTAAATTACATTGGGTATCAAAGTGGGAACCCCAAGTCAATTTATGGTCAACATGAATTCCTAATAATTTATAACAATCCACAGAACTTAAAAAATCATCATTGATAGTAAGATGTAGTGAATTTCTATTTTTAAGTTTCTCCGAAGTATAACTTTGGTTTTCTATGGGTTGATGTACATTCCATTGTTCTCACACCAGCGGTTAATGTTTCCTATATATTCTTGAAGTTGCCGCTGTATAACTTTTGGGTCATTACTGGCTTCATGGAATGTAGCATCATCAGCATACATATCTGTATAAGAGAGTTTTGTGTAGAGTGGTAAATAGTTAATGTATAGAAGACACAATATAGGACCAAGGACAGATCTTTGACGTACTCCCTAATTTATTATTCTAGATGAAGATTTGATGTTATTGTATTCAAATTGATGAATTCTTTCGCTTAAATATGATTTAAGCCATGTACATGTAATTGAATCTTGATGGAAGTTGTAAATATTCAGTTTGTCAAGTAGAATTTCATGGTCTCCCAAATCAAGTGACTTCTTCATATCCAAAAACACTTTATTTATAGATAGTTACACATTTTTTCAAAGTTGTATATTGAGACCTGCTGAATGTGTGAAATAATTTAGTTAAAACATAATAAAGTATCATTGGAAAAAAGGATCATATTCTCGCTCAATGTCGTATATGGTCTCCGTCTTGCCGTGCAAACCTCGAGATAAGACTGGTCAATGTCTAATATGACCAATGTCTGATATAGTCGCCGTCTTGCCGTGCAAACATCGAGATAAGACTGGTCAATATCGTATATGGTCGCCGTCTTGCCATGCATACATCGAGATAAGACTTGTCAATATCTTGTCTGGTCGCCGTCTTGTCGTACACTCATTGAGATAAGTCTGGTCGATATATTATATGATCGCCGTCTTGACGTGCAAACAACGAGATAAGACTGGTCAATATCGTATATGGTCGCTGTCTTGTCGAACAAACATCGAGATAAGACTGGTCAATATCTGATGTGGTCGCCGTCGTGTCGTACAGACATTGAAGTAAGTCTGGTTAATATCTGCTCTAGTGGCCGTCTTGTCGTACAAACATGGAGATAAGTCAATATCGTATATGGTTGCCGTCTTGTCGTACATATCTTAGGATCATTCTTGTCAATATCTTCACTAGTCGTCCTTTTATTGTACACAAATCACGTTCATTCTGGTGAATATCTTCACTAGTCGTCCTTTTATTGTACACACATCACGTTAATTCTGGTGAATATCTTCACTAGTCGTCCTTTTATTGTACACAAATCACGTTCATTCTGGTGAATATCTTCTTTGGAGTCGTCTAGTCGTACACAAATCAAGATAAATATGTTTAATATAATCTCTGGTCAACGTCTAGTGGTACACAAATCAAGATAAATATGTTTAATATAATCTCTGGTCAACGTCTAGTGGTACACAAATCAAGATAAATATGTTTAATATAATCTCTGGTCAACGTCTAGTGGTACACAAATCAAGATAAATATGTTTAATATAATCTCTGGTCAACGTCTAGTGGTACACACATCAAGATAAATATGTTTTATATAATCTTTGGTCAACGTCTAGTGGTACACACATTAATATAAATCTGGTCAATATAATCTCTGGTCATTGTCTAGTCATACAAACAACAAGATCATACTGGTCAATATAATCTCTGGTCAACGTCTAGTGGTACACAAATCAATATAAATCTGGTCATCGTCAAGTCATACAAACAACAAGATCATACTGGTCAATATATTTCTGGTCAACGTTCAGTCGTACAAACATCTAGATCAGTATCGTCAATATATTTGCTGGTCGTCGTAACGTCGTAACGTCGTACACAACTCAAGATAAGTCTTGTCAATAGTGTTTCTGGTCGCCGTCCAGTCGTCGATGACACAAGATGAAAGCAAGATGTATATTTGAATAGCTTTATCATATTTGTTATTAAATTTAAAACCTTCGATATTGTAATGTTTACTAAATCATTGCACTACATGTATTTGAGCCAGAAATCCCAACGTGAGCCAAAACTACTTGTTTAGAGAAGCATATGCGTGGGCATATCACACTATAAACGATACTCAGAAGTTGCAGTAGACCTTTTGTGACAAAATGTGCAGAACCTAGGTGCGCTGGTCAAAAATGCCTCCAGGCTGGTTTCAGATGAGCGTGGCTCAGCATGAATCTATGGATTATAGGTTGACTACATCCCACGTGTTGTATCATAAAACAGACCCCTTTTCCTGCAATAGACGCTTTCTGACGGCTCTGCAGCAGACGGCGTTTTGAAAACATAGTGACAAAAGAAGAAATTGCTTAACACGAGCAATTTCTCCTTTTGCCCCAATGTTTACCAGTTTTAGTCATAGGTTATCCATTAAATTATAGAGATTTTCTATTTTCGACAAAATATGTTTAAAGTCGTCTGCTGCAGAATTGTCGTATGAGGGAAAGGGTTAAACTAAGACAGAAATGCCAAAGGTATCTGAAAACCCCCATATTTCTGTCCAGATATAAATGATGCTTGATGGAAAACGGGGTATTTTATGTTCGTATAATGAGAATAATATATCAAGACCCGTATCTGATTTATTGCTCTATTATGTTAACCCATTACTTCACACAGATGACATTTGACGCATGCTGTTGCAGACGTCTTTTGAAAATATTGCAAGAAAAGGCGAAATTGGTCAAAACCAGCAATTTCACCTTAAATAGCAATATTTTTCAACTCTTTGTCAAAATGTTCCTTTCAGTTTTCCAGTATTTTCAACTTCTTCATGTGATGGTTGTAAAGTTTACAGCATTCGAAATATCATGTGAGGTAATGGGCTAAATGTCGCTGTTATTATCTAATTACAAATATAATTCACGAGGATTGTCTGAACGAGCCAGATGAATGTGATGACCTGTCCTCTTACATAATGATTTAATGGATACCAACTCGGCTGCAGACGACTTTGAAAACATCGTGGGTAAAAACATGCAACATTTCTATGAATAATAATAAAATATTTTGGCAAATGTGGAAATTTCTCGTTTTAAAAGTAGTTTGCTGCAGAGACGTCAGAAAGCGTATGCGTGTGGAAAACGGATAACACAATGTGTATAGTATTGTACGAAGGTTATCCAAAAATATAGTGTATATTATTTAAATACATGTATCTTCGTTTTGCAATTCGATGAAATAGTTTTACTTTCCGTTATTTATAAACATTTTAGATGTATATAGTAATTCAATTTTGTCTTAACTTGCATCAACTAAGAATTTGTATTAGGAATTTTCCAGCGTAGATAGGGCATACCGGTGAACACCAATATTAAGAAAACGTTTAACACGTTGTATTCTATTGGTACCATGCCGAGCCCCGGTAGCTCAGTCGGTAGCGACGCGGGCTGTCAATCTAGGGGTTGTGAGTTCGAACCCCAGCTCGGCCAACATTCTTCCCGACGTTTGACAAAAGTCACTGTGACAAGCGTGTTTCGTCTTTCACCAATGGTTTGGAAGTATCTTGTGTGGAGAACTGGTGTGAAAAAGCCAGGAAGCATATTAGTAGGTGAACTGGCCGCCGTGATATGTCTGAAAAAATGTTGAAAACGGCGTTAAACCCCATTAAAAAAAATCAAATCAAAACCAATTGGCACCAATTGAGTGCACGAGAATGGCATCTGAGGTGATGTCTTCAGAAATACAAGGAAAAGAAAATTGTTCTAGTTGTGATGACAGAAATTTAAATCCATGTCGACATATAAGAAGTGTACATGCCTGCAAATTATAATAGTTGAAAGGACGAGAGACGACTTAAGAAATTAGTTACCATTTTCTCTCTACATTGTCAACTGAAATTACTTTTGGATTTCTATTTCACTTATCCTTGCTTTATCAAGTCATATATGCCGTCCCGCAAAAAAACCAACATTATGGACTCTGCGTAAAGTATCGACCCGGTTCAGCCTTAGCATGCCGCGCAGGCTTACCCGGACAGACACTTTTCGCCTCCTGTGGATGTCTGTTTCAGGAATCATTACTCGATACCTCTATTCCCTGGGATGAAATGTGTCGACCCGGATCAGTCTGCGCGGACTGCGCTTGCTGATCTGGGTCGATACATTACGCAGAGACCATAATGTTGGTTTTCTCGCGAGACGGCTCATATGTGTGTTTATTAGTTAAATGAAAAAGTATAACTTTGATAGAATGGACATGAAAAGTGTTATTATCTCCATTGACAAACTTATCTGTTATTTTATTTTAACACACTGTCTTCTTCAACAATCGAACTGATTTGTGCTTGAAGTCTAAATATGGAACATAAGTATGAGATAGTACGACATAGGTGAATGTCGAGTGACAAAATATCTGTGCCGTACTGATGTTGTTGATAGTCGGGTTTACGCTGCTTTCAACAGCGAAGGTTATATCTCGGAAGACTGGAAAGATGATATTAATATCTCACCTTATATTTACTTGGAGATAACAACGTAAAACGTATGAAACCATTACCATCCCACCTGCTAGTGCCCGAGAGTTCCATCGACTCGTATCGTTCATACACGTTTAGCCGGCACTGACGGTTCAAGCAAGAGTTAGCATGTGGCTGCCATTCTTATTGAACGTTTTCTCAGTCACAGGGGCAATTCTGGTATATGCGTACATAATGCGCAAATGTGTCTTTCATTATATTGAGCCATGCCAGCTCAGTCCGTACCGACGAGGGCACTTTATTAAGGGTTCATGAGTTCGAATCTCAGATCGGCCAGCCGAGCCCGGGTAGCTCAGTCGATAGCGATGCGGGCTGTCAATCCAGGGGTTGTGAGTTCGAACCCCAGCTCGACCAACATTATTTCCGACACTTAACAAAAGTCACTGTGTCAAGCATCATTCGTCTTCCACCAACGTGCTTAAAGTCTATGTGGAAAAGCAGCCAATTGCTTGGAAAGAATGTTGTGTTGACTACTGGTGTAAGAAAGCCAGGAAACACATGAGTAGGTAAACTGGCCGCCCTGATATGACTTGCAATATTTTTCAAAATGGCGTTAAACCCTAATCAATCAATCAATCGGATCGGCCATTCATTCTTATCATCAGTCACTGTGACTAGCTTCACTCGTCTCCCATTGATAGACTTAATAGTATATATGGTAAGGTCGACTGGGAAGACTATAATGTGAGGCATTGGTGCAAGACAGCAAGGAAACACACGCTATGTGAACTGACCGCTGTGATATGCTGAAATACCATTTGAAACGGTATTAAACACTAGCCAATCTTTCATTATATCATTGATATCAATATGGTTGTGTTTATTATAAATAAAACATATATAGTTCTATTCTTTCTCCATCAAACTGATTGTGTGAATTGAATGACCTTATTGGCAGCAGTCGTCATGAACAGTAAACGTAGGAACATGAATACATACTCTACTTCAACTTAGATATTGGCTTTATCGGAGTTAATGTGATTCATTCATGAAGCTGTATGAAAAGCATATATGACAATTCATTTAGAAACCTCATTTGCGTGACAGCGATATGGTACAAAGTGCTTCTGAAAGTTCTTTTTAATGTTGAGGAAAGCATGTAAGTATAACTGTAGATGACAGCGATATGGTACAAAGTGCTTCTGAAAGTTCTGAAAGTTCTTAAATGTTTAAGATGTCTTGAGGAAGGCATGTTGGTATAACTGTAGATGACAGCGATATGGTACAAAGTGCTTTTAAATGTTTAAGATGTCTTGAGGAAGGCATGTTGGTATAACTGTAGATGACAGCGATATGGTACAAAGTGCTTTTAAATGTTTAAGATGTCTTGAGGAAGGCATGTTGGTATAACTGTAGATGACAGCGATATGGTACAAAGTGCTTTTAAATGTTTAAAATGTCTTGAGGAAGGCATGTTGGTATAACTGTAAATGACAGCTTTGCAGATCAGATCCAGTTGATGTTACATACATGTATAACCATGTGTGAAAACTAAAGAGCCGCATACACGTGTTTTATCAAAAGAAATACCAATTAATAAAAAGTCACAATTTCGACATGTGCGCTCTGTGGTAGATATGCGTGTAGTGCTATTCTCTGGGGACAGAGAACATTCTGACCAAACGAATGCTGGCATTTGCGCAGCTGCACAAATAGTTATAAACGATGATCGAGTCCCTGTACATAGCAATATTCTCCGGAAAAAGAGAAATAGAGGTTTCCTTGTAACGTATGTCACATTTCATGATAAAACTGTAATTATGGTGGGAGTTACATTTTACCACGTCTATTCACGGTAAATATAGGTGTGCATGGCATAATTAAGGGACTTCCCAGGGACACACAGATGCTGCCAAATTGTAGGCTATAGCACGTTGGTGTCTAGCATGCCTTTAGTTCATACGCATACGTCGTGTTACACAAACCTGTCTGCGTAATTAGTAGTACCCGGTGAATTCCCGTTAAATAATTGCACCTGAAAAAGAAAAGTAATTTCCTTAACCCCTTTCCCACTTTCAGACTCAGTCTGGCGCATATGTAGTAGATGACTTTTGAAAACATTCTGACAAAAGAAGAAATTGCTTTTAACTCTTTTCAATAATTTCACTTTCTTTTATTAGGATGTTCCACTGTCTTGTTTCCTGTCAAAGTAGTCTCTTTCAGATTTGTTGTATGCGGGGCAGGGTTAAAGAGTATACCATTCTTTTGATATTTAAACACAAGACATGCTTATGATACGAACGTATAGGTCCTGTGCAATCTGAGGACTACCCCAGACATATGCGAGATACAAATAGGCAAATAGATAGAAAGATTTTATTCCGGAAAAAAGGCCAAATACATCCAACTTTTATCAAATATATAAAACATTTTTTTAACAAAGTCAGATAGCGGACGTAAAAAAAATGGTCAAAAAGAGGACAAAATATTTTAAGGGAAAATAATCAAGAAATTGATACAAGATTGTTTAACCCCTTTGACAAACGGATTTACATGATTTAATCTACTACAATAAGTTGCAAGGAACGTTCTATAAAATATGAATTCATTTGTTGGGAATATAATTATTTTCAACCGGTTTTTTTTTATCCAAATGTCCTATGTATATCTTAAGAATTTGTGTTTAAAAGGACTTTACGCCGTTTTCAACATTATTTCAGTAATATCACGGCGACAGATCACGTTTTCATTATTCTTTGATAAACACAACCAGTACTATGTTAGGAAATGTGCTTTGGCCAAGGGCACTCCACCATAACCGAAGCGCCATGACTAGGGACAGGCGATAACTCGAACATCGGAACATTCGCATATATCGCTGAACTCGGACGGATCTGTCTTTTGAAAACACCGTACCAGTAGTTCTGATTGCTCGTACAAGCAATCAGAACTGCTGTTTCGCGGTTTTTATGACATGACCTTATCACTGTCTTGATTTTCAACACTCAATAACGAAGCTAACCCTACATAAATGTACTAAACGTAAATTCAGCGATAACTTAAACACGTCGTAACTCGAAGTTATTCGTAAGTCCCATTCGAGTTATCGCGAGTCCACTGTATTTCGGGCAAGTGTGGAATTAGATGCATCCACGATAAATGATACACGTATATAAAGCTGGTCTGGAGTTGAAATATTCTTTTATTTACAATGGTGGAATATTCCTTACGGACTATTTTCGCACAATACACATATCAGTTTTAAAACAGTTTAAAAAAGTTTGAACTTATTTATTTATTTTACATCGATTGCGAAACAAGCTTTAAGCTTATATTAATCACGCTCGATGTCTGTTTCCTGGAAACTTAACCAGTACTCGCCTCGCGCCGTTTGTGTCGAAAAATCCCAAAGGCAAAACCCGCTCATCACGGGATATCAGTTTTAATGACTTACTATCCCTTTTTTGCCCTTATTAACAACGGCCAGGGTAAACAGAAAAAGAAATTATGTCCCTTATGACGTGTGTGCCTGCTTAACAGTCGTGTAAGAATTTACTTCCGTTACCATGAATATACATCTTCAAAAGTCCGAGAGGAAATGATTGAATATGTATTATGGGGCACTGATGATGATCACACTGGCCCGAATGAGCTTCCGTTTGCTTCCGTATACAAAAGTGGTGTGATGAATGTCCCTCCAAATGTGTTTTATCCAATGTATCACCGAATGCTTTCCGTTTGCTTTCCGAATGTTTTCAGTATGGTTTCAGAATGCTTTCAGAACAGACCAAATGCTAAAGGAACGCGGCGAATCGACCTAGAATGGACCGAACTCTTTCCGCATGCATTCTATGTCCATTCGGGGTATTCTGAAAGCATACAGAACATACTGTGCATTCTAGGGAGAAAAATCCATTTCGGGGCAATCACATTAGGCCAAATGCCATTCCGTTTGCTTTCCAAATAGGAATTTGGGTGTTCGGGGAGCGAACGGATCATATTCGGGAAGCATTCGGTGTGTTCTAGGAGCAAACTGGCTGTTCGGCTCGTACAGATGATACGAAACGGCATTCGGTAGCTCCAAATATTTGTTGTGCATGTTCAAAATAATTTTTATAGACCATCCGAATCATCCGAATTTGGCGTCCACGTGTATTCGGGAAGTATTCGGGAAGCATTCTAGGAAGTTTAGTTTGAAGTTTAAACTTGTTTTCTTTACATCGATTGCGAAACAAGCTTTAAGCTTATATTAATCACGCTTCCTGGAAACTTAACCAGTACTCGCGCCGTTTGTGTGGAAAAATCCCAAAGGCAGAACCGCATTCTAGGAACATACGATATGTACGGAAACATTCAGGAAACATGCGTCTAGTTCTTGGTGCATTCGGAATGAAATTTTGGAGGTGCTGCATACTTTCCGAACACTCCGAATGGACCTAGAACATGAAGAACTCTTTCCGAACGCTTTCAGAATGCCGGTAAAGTCCGCAAACTTCCTATAAATAGGGGAGCTTCTGTCAGTACGATAAATATATAATCCAAAATGCTCGTGTGTCTCTCTCCTCCTCGCAATTTCCCGCGTGTTTGAAAAAGTTCCGTTATATGGGCGGTTCTTAAAGCATTCGGCCGGATGTCAGAGTAATCCGAAAACATTCTGAAAGCCTGCGGAAAGCATGGTGAAAAAGTTCGGTCCATTCTAGGTCGATTCGTCGTGTTCTAAAAGCATTCGGAAAGCAATCGTCATGTTCCATATCCATTCGGGGTGTTCGGAAAGCATACGGAACCCAGCACCTCCAAATTTTCGGTTTATTCTAGGTCGATTCGTCGTGTTCTGAAAGCATTCGGAAAGCATTTGTCATGTTCTAGGTTCGAAAAGCATACGGAACACAGCACCTCCAAATTGTCATTCCGAATCCACCAAGAACTAGACGCATGTTTTTCGAACGTTTTCCGTAAATGAATTCGGATGATTCGGAAGGTCGATGAAAATTATTTTGAACATGCACAACACAGTGTTGTAGATACCGAATGCCGTTCCGTATGCATCCGTCCGGAGCCGAACAGCCAGTATGCTCCTAGAACACACCGAATGCTTCCCGAATATGATCCGTTCGCTCCCCGAACACCCAAATTCCTATTTGGATAGCAAACTGAATGGCATTCGGCCCAGTGTGATCGGGCCATTAGGTTATTGTCTCCCCGACATACTGAACCCAAAGCAAAAATAAATCTTTAACGATAATTTATGACATTCTAGTTTTGTGTCCAAATGCGTACATTTTGAAATCCTGTACCTCATTGGGATTTACGGGCCTTAAATGTCAAATGCCTGTTTGATTTAATGCTTGTGGTATTCATCTAAACAGCCGAGTTGTTTGTACAATATGTTAATCAATACCGAGGGGAAATATATTCGCCTATTTCCATCATGAAACGTTTTATTACAGTATGTGTTGTATATCCTTCGTTACGATACATATTCCCCTAACTGAGTGGTGGATTTGGGATCGTGAGACCTTCGTTCGATCCCTTCTCGTGCCGATTGTGGTCGAGTGCCAATTAGCAAAGGACATTGTCTTGGCTAGTATTTGTTAGTCGACAAGCGATCATGAATGACCTATGATATTACCCAGACACCATTTAAATACTATAGTGAAAACTGCATAAAATCTTATATAAAACCAAACAAATCAAAAATGTTTACATCAGGGGCGTAGCTCCCTTTAGGCACTGTAGGCACGTGCCTACACATTTTTTCTCAAAATGCCCCAAAATGCAGCTGCGGCGTTAGACATCTGCGTAATGTATCGACCAGATCAGCCTGCGCTGTCTGCGCAGAATGATCCGGCCGACACATTCCGTCTTAGGGGGATAAATGTATAAAGTAGTTATTCCTGAAACAGAAAATCCACAGGAGGCGAAAAGTGTCTATCCGGGTAGTCCTGTGTAGCATGCTTAGGCTGATACGGGTCCACAATGTTTATTTTCTCACGAGACGGCCTACAGATTGATTATTGCAAAGCTACGCCCCTGTACATCTTCTACAAAGATAAGTAAAATGCAATGTAGTGTGCATGCTTAAGATGACTTTTGAAGGTTTTACAGCGGCGAAGAAAAATATGTCATTAAAATACTATACGGGTTGCCAGGTCAGTGCACTTCAACTACCCACTACACATCGCATCCTCGGTACCCAGGCTATTCATAAAATATATGATACCCTGGGCAAATTGGCTAGCGAAACTTCGTAAAGCATGCACCACAATTTCCTCCGTAACAACACTGTATTTTTCGTATCGCATGATGTGTTATCATGCGGCCAATCAAGCGGCTGCATTTCACCTCATAAATTATTCATGAGTACGAGATTTTTACAGCCAATTTGGCCATATCATATATTTTATGAATAGCCTGGATACCGAGGATGTACACATCGATGGAAGTGTAAACTAATTGAAAGACAAATGATACAAGTGGCTAACCAATAGCTGTTATTTATGAAATTAGACAATGCTTATAAAGACATAATAATAGTTAATTCTTAGGTAATTACCAAAGCCCTGGTTCACTCAACATGTGTTCCGTATAAGTCAGTAGTTACTTGTGTGTGTGTTTGTTGTGCAAATGTATTGTTTGTACCGCTACCGTTAGCTTAAAATATCACCAATAAACAGTTATTTGACTACACCCTTAATGAGGGCATTATCTATCCCAAATTTAACCTAAAAGCCATCAATGGAGAACCTGGATATTGGTAAGTACTACATGTACAATGGTATAGACTGAAATAAAACAAGCCATTTGCCATTTAAAAATGTCACTATAATTGCATGTCATTTATATCAGCCTTAACTATTCGTTTAACAACAATTATTTCATACAATCAGAATAGAAAACATATAATAAAATCAAACGAATTAAACGAATCAGTGTTCTTAAATGTGTAATTGTATAGTAGCTATATAAAACAATACTGAAAACTGCATTTAATACCGAACAGTACCAAATGAACTCAAAATACATGTATACAGGGTATTTATTATATTTAATATGCTGACACAAGCTGTGGGCTATCTTTATGTTATTTCATGTTAAACTAAGCATTGGTAATATGACAAGGAATGTTATAATAGTAATATTTAAATGTTCATGTTATTTACCAGGAACAAAGACGATTGTAAATGTTTTGAAATGTAAGTATTGAACTTAGTTCCTCTAGGACATCATGCAATCATTTGCACATCTGTTAGTAGCAGTACATTGCTAAGTGTTAGTTGTCTAATCAGTGTATCACCCCTCCCCCATTTCACTTATTCAACAATTAGGCTAGTTGTATATTACATATAACCACGTGCATAGTATGTCACTGGAACTTTCAAATGCACCACAAGAGCAAATAGCTTTAGGCTTTAAGCGGGTTCAAACGCATTTCTGGAATAACAAACTAACGCGTATCAATACATGTGAATTTAAATAACGCATGCTGAGACCCTGTTGCTAAGTTTGTAGAGACGCGGGCTGTAAATACAGGGGGTTGCGACTTAGAACCCCATCTCGGGCAACATTCTTTCCGTTGTTTCGAACAAGTCAATGCGACAAGCGTCATTCATTTTCTACCAATGGGCTAAGAGTATATGCGGAAAAGAAGCCAATTCCTTGGAAATATTGTCGTGTGAATTCCTGATGTGAGAAAAGACAGGTCAAGCACGGTGGGTAAAAATGTGATAGGATTGAACTATGCTGAAAATAGCTTCAGACATCAATCAATCAATCTATCAATCACTCAATCAATCAATCAATTGAATAGCGCATACTCATTGTAAAAGACAGACAAGTCAATAACACTCATTTTGCTGGATCGCGAGTATTGGACACCCAGACATTATTATTATTTTAAATCGCGCTGCATGACCACACCAGGGAAATATGGTATTAGCGAAATAACGCCATTTGACGCAATGGGCCGGATTGTTGATAATGGTGTGATATGCGTTCATGAATTATATTTGCATTACAATATAACATGGCAGGTTGTAATATATCCCTGATATTTCCTGCCAAGTTACTGCTCGATATGAAAATAATAGCGTGTCATTCATAATAGGTCCCGTGTCTTCTTATGGAATAGAAAATGGAAACACAACAGAGCTCTGAGTTGCCCTATACATCTGAAACATGTATGTGCCATGAACGCGAATACAGCAATTATGTCTAAGAGTAAGACTACATCATATTAGTTCTATGTCTCTTTATTGTTTATATAGTAAAGTGAAAATGTCAATCGATCAACAGTCTACACATTTTAAAAGACTTGCCTATATGTGTAAGATAAACTATAGTAACCCTTTCCCTCATACGACAATTCTGCAGCAGACGACTTTGAAGGTATTTTGTCAAAACATGGAAAATCTCCATAATTGAATGGATAACCTATGACAAAAAGTGGAAAACATTGTGGCAAAAGGAGAAATTGCACGTTTTGTGCAATTTCTTCTTTTGCCTCTATGTTTTCAAAAATCTGTCTGCTGCAGAGGCGTCAGAAAGCGTCTATATGAGGGAAAGGGTTAACAATGCCTTACATTGTAATAATAAACTTTATTAATTAACTATTGAGTATTTGACGCGATACTAGAACAACCGTAGAGCTAATACAGAACAAAAGAAGACAATATTTGCTAAAACTCGCCTAATATGGACCAAGTCGGCCAATATGAATTTCTGCCGTTTTCATTGGCTACAAAACTCGCCAAATACGAAATCTGAGGAATGGACCATTTTCATTGGCTGTCGAAACTCGCCTTATACGAGAATGGTGGAACACAAAAATGAATTAGGTAGCCGTCTTTTTTAAAGATCAACGCATTGAATTGACAAAGTGACCGATTTTAACTTATATTTTCCGCCATATTAACCATTAATTGTTTATTTAAGATTATAACTAAAGACTCATGTATTTATAAAAAAGTTGATTAATAAAATACTTATTAATTAGGTGATTTCATATTGGCCGAGTTATTTGTCCTCTGTCAGCAGTATTGTCCTTCGCCCTTCGGGCTCAGGCCAATACTGCATACCTCGGACAAATAACTCGGCCAATATGAAATCACCTAATTAATAACATTATAGTATTAAGAATGCCAAGGCTAAGTACATTGTAATCTACTGACAAAATGGTGATGCAATATGGATATAGTCTTGTTTCGTGATGCAAAACTGTCGATCTCTATTTACTACATCTTTATACGAAACTTCGACATTGATGATATGAGTCGTTCCGCGAAAAGACCAGTAGTGTGGACTCTGCGTAAAGTATCGACCCGGATCAGCCTAAGCATGCCGCGCATGCTTACCCGGATAGACACTTTTCGCCTCCTGTGGATTTTCTGTTTCAGGAATCACTACTCTATACATATTTCCCCCTAAGACGGAATGTGTCGGCCGGATCAGTCTGCGCGGACAGCGCAGGCTGATCTGGTCGATACATTACGCAGATGATATGAGCCGTCCCACGGGAAAACCAACATTGTGGACTCTGCGTAAAGTATCGAACCGGATCAGCCTAAGTATGCCGTGCATGCTTACCCGGATAGACACTTTTCGCCTCCTGTGGATATTCTGTTTCAGTAAACCAGTAATCATTACTCTATACCTCTATCCACTGAGACGGAATGTGTTGGCCAGTCTCCGCGGACTGCGCAGATTGATCTTGGTCGATACATTACGAAGAGGCTTTAATGTTGGTTTTCTTGCGGGACGGTTCATATACAAAATAGGTAATATAGACAGATTATTCATTCACGTGGTCTCGCCACTGTTATTCAAAATGTTGCTGCCTTTGTTTTACGTCGTGTCAAGTCAGATACGTTTTTCCATGTACTTTTACAGATAGCAAATCATTGATGTTGTCTTTGCCAAATATAATCATTTCTAACTAAGTGCTGCCTTTTTTTTTGGAATCCAAAGAAATAACATATATCACGAAATATAATTGAAATAGATTACATTAGTCGACATTTGTTTGATTTCATAAAATTCCTATTCGTAATCTGACTAAAAGCTTTTGATATGATGACATCTTTCTGAGTAAACGCTACATTGATTTAATAGAGATCGTAAACAAAATACAGTCTATAGATACAGCACAGGGTTTTCTGTAGAATTGTCTTAGTATGGTAATATGTCATTTCGAGCATTGTCTTTGCGCATGATAAACTTAGGAAGTTGATTTAAAAGCTGGTTACTAAACGTCCATAAAGGGATATTTTAAAGGAACTTGTACTGTATCTGACCTAAGTGAAACTTGTACTGTATCTGACCTAAATGAAACTTGTACTGTATCTGACCTAAGTGAAACTTGTACTGTATCTGACCTAATTGAAACTTGTACTGTATCTTACCTTAATGAAACAAACTTGTACTGTATCTGACATAATTGAAACTTAGACTGTATCTGACCTAAATGAAACTTTTACTGTATCTGACCTAAGTGAAACTTGTACTGTATCTGACCTAATTGAAACTTGTACTGTATCTTACATTAATGAAACAAACTTGTACTGTATCTGACATAATTGAAACTTAGACTGTATCTGACCTAAATGAAACTTGTACTGTATCTGACCTAAGTGAAACTTGTACTGTATCTGACCTAAATGAAACTTGTACTGTATCTGACCTAAGTGAAACTTGTACTGTATCTGACATGATGATGTAAATATGCTCCCATCAACACACGCGCATATCAAATATACATACATGGTGATGTAAATATGCTCCCATCAAAACACGCGCATATCAAATATACATACATGGTGATGTAAATATGCTCCCATTAACACACGTGCATTTCAAATATACATACACGGTGATGTAAATAAGCTCCCATTTACACACGCGCATATCAAATATGCATACATGGTGATGTAAATATGCTCCCATTAACACACGTGCATATCGAATATACATACATGGTGATGTAAATTTGCTCCAACTAACGCACGCGTATATCAAATATACATACATAGTGATGTGCTCCCATTAACACACGCGCATATCAAATATACATACATGGTGATGTAAATATGCTCCCATTAACACACGCGCATATCAAATATACATACATGGTGATTTAAATATGCTCCCATTAACACACGCGCATATCAAATAAACATACATGGTGATGTAAATATGCTCCCATTTACACACGCGCATATCAAATATACATACATGGTGATGTAACTATGCTCCCATCAACACACGCGCATATCAAATATACATACATGATGATTTAAATACGCTCCCATTAACACACGCGCATATCAAATATACATACATAGTGATGTAAATATGCTCCCATTAACACACGTGCATTTCAAATATACATACATGGTGATGTAAATATGCTCCCATTAACACACGCGCATATCGAATATACATACATGGTGATGAAAATTTGCTCCCACTAACGCACGCGCATATCAAATATACATACATGGTGATATGCTCCCATTAACACACGCGCATATCAAATATACATACATGGTGATGTAAATATGCTCCCATTAACACACGCGCATATCGAATATACATACATGGTGATGTAAATATGCTCCCTTTAACGCACGCGCATATCAAATATACATACATGGTGATGTAAATATGCTCTCATTAACACACGCGCATATCATATGTACATGCATGTTGTCTCCAAAGCATGTCCTAAAATTAAACCGCTGTCGCTTATGTATTAAATGATGCATGTTTAAAATGTGTCTCCGGTGAAAGATTGTCATGTTAAACAATAGATACCAATGATACTATTTTACATTTCATGAAACTGACACAAAATATTATAATATTATATTATGAGCCGTTCCGCAAGAAAACCAACATAATGCGTAATGTATCGATCCAGATCAGCCTGTGCAGTTCGCGCAGGCTTATCCGGAACGGTACATTCCGTCTCAGGGAGCTAAAGCTATAGAGTAATGATTCCTAAAACAAAATCCACAGATGGCGAAAAGTGTCTGTCCGGGTTAGCCTGCACGACATACTTAGGCTGATCCGGGTCGATACTTACCGCAGAGTCCACAATGTTGGTTTTCTCGCGGGACGGCTCATATGCATTTGAACGGTAAAAAATTACACCGGTAAAATGACCGAACATCAATGCTATCAGATGTATGACTCATTGGAGGGAAGCGAAGGCCGATGCAGTTCTACACTGATCACAAAAGCATTAGAGTTGAATTTCGCAATAGTTTTAAATGACATACGAGTATAGTATCAATTTAAGTTAAACAATTATTTAAAGATTGTCCATGGTAGTAGAAAATCGGAATTTAAACTTATCTTGAACAGTTTAGTGGAACGAAAACCTTTCAACACAACGTTGATCACTGTGGTTATTTCATCCTTATCCGTCACTGGATAATGTATGCTTTGGCAATTAGACGTCCTCAACAGCAAACTATTTCAGTAATCCAGTAAGCCATTTCATGCAGACTCTAATTGGCATTTGAGCCGTCGCACCAGAAAACCAACATTATGGCCTCTGCGTAATGTATCGACCCAGATCAGCCTGCGCAGTTCGCGCAGGCTAATCCGAGCCGACACAATCCATCTCAGGGGATAAAGGTATAGAGTAATGATTTCTGAAACAGAAAATCCACAGGTGGCGAAAAGTGTCTGTCCGGGTTAGCCTGCGCGGCACGCTTAGGCTGATCCGGGTCGATACTCTACGCAGAGTCCACAATGTTGGTTTTCTCGTGGGACGGCTCATTTATGCATCAGACGACTTAAACAAAACATAGTGACAAAAGAAGAAAATACTCATTATGTTCAAAGCTCTATTTAATCATCATACACTTTCCTTGGTAGATTTGTATCATAGTTTTGCTGAAATGTTTTCACGGTCAAATGTTGCATATTTATGTAAAGAGTTAATGTCACCAAATGTTTCAAGAGGGTATATTTGTATCACATCAGTGGTTTTTAGACGCGGACCACTCTCACCTATTGGAACAAATGGCGCTTTGAATGTCAGAGCTTTATTTTAAGTCAGACTCCACCCTGCACGTGTAAAACATGCAGTTACGACGGGCAAATGCTGTCTTTAATGACGATGTTTTATTTTCAGTTATAGGATCTAATTCTGTCGTGAAACGGCCCATACAGATAATATCATTCTCCTGTTAGATCGGTACTTATAACAAAAACAATCAATAAATCTGTTTGATAGTACTAATATGGCTACAAACTAAGCCATTCGCGACCTTTTAAAGGGAAAATTCGGTCAACGTAACATGGATAATACAGACTAAACCTGGCCAGTACAACCATGTCAATCGAGACTAAACCTGGACAATACATCTCGGTCAATCCATACAACACATGGCCAATGCAACCTGGTCAATACAGCTCGGTTAATCCAGACCAATCCTGGACAATGCAACCTGGCGATTACAGATTAGTCCATCTGGACGAATCCTGGAAAGGGAAAGTCTGGTCAAGACCTACACTGTTCAAATATCCCATTACTTACACACGCGTGTTAGAATATATTTGTCAATTCAGGAGCAGCTGACGGAGCAGCTGTATCGGCCGACCTAAATGTACACTTTTCGGAAATGCCAACTTGTAGCTTTTCTTATGGATGGTTCATAATATGGTAATCTCTAACGTGTCGCAAATATCTGTTCCAATATTGTATGACAATAGTTATGGACAAGCATCCTACAGTGAGTTTCTCGTTTGTCTCTTAGATATTGTTTACGAAAACCGTATTTTATTGGAGACAAAATGCCCAATGTGATAGATCATCAAGTGCAGCGAGATTGTTGTCTCTTACCCCCTGAATTCTTCTTTGCAACTCAATGCATCCCTTTTACATACGATGACACATTTTGACGCATTTGCAGCAGAAGACTTTGGAAAACATTCTGATAAAAGGTGAAATTGCTCATGATGATGAATTTCTCCTGTCGACACAAGGATTTAATTTATATGCAATGATAAAACAGTAATATATAGATATTTTCCTTATTTTCAGAGTCGTCTGCTGGACATTTTTTTTTGGGGGGGAAAGGGTTGAAGAAGGACAGCAGTTGTATCTAGAAATAGCTAAATAAGAAAAGGGTGGTGGCTGTTAGATTAAAAACCTATAATTAGTATTCATAACCGTTTGAACAAAATATTGTTTCTTTATGTTATGCGACTGACCATTTTAATAAATCATGGTGCTTTTCATAGTGATTTACTCTTTAACTAATACTCCCGGTCAGGAGAAACTGTTTACAAGTCATCGAGTACCAATACATTCATCTGGGGTGCCTTAATGGCCAGACATTCACGTCGTTTTATGGAGGTCTGTTTGTTTACATCTCTCAGCTTAAATACGGTTGTTTTAATCATTTTTGTCATATAAACGCGTTATTTTGCCTCTGCAGTAGAAGGCTTTTGAAAACAATGAGACAAGAGAAGTAATTGCTCAAAATGAGCAATTTCTCCTTGTGTCACCATGTTTTAAACTCTATTCAAGTATTGTACTTTCATTTGAAGGGAGTTTCCAAATATGTTCGGGTATGTTTTCAAAGTCGTCTGCTGCAGAGTTGTTGCATGTGGGAAAGGGTTAAATGGTATACAAACGATGAAGAAACTAGCTTCAACTCGCTACACGACCTCATGTTATACTGTCTTCCGTTTATTAACA